>CM076674.1:172123367-172448367 GCA_038501925.1 Xenopus petersii
CTTCAGCAATTTTCCAGCATCTAGTGGAAAGCCTTCCTAGAAAAGTAGAGGCTGTTGCAACTGCAAAGGGAGGACCAACCTCCATGTAACCTCAGAATGAGATGTTGCAAAGGTAGACCTTCAGATATTTTTAATCATAAAGCGTATTCGCATAAAAGGCATTAAACACAAACAAAGTGTCCATTGACTAGCCATTAACAACACTACATGCCATAAAAAAGGTTGTGGTAGGTAGTGATCTCATGTAAATTTACAACATCCCTAATGATCCATTCTAATTTTTTTAGCAACCTTCCTCTACAGCCCCTTATGTGGGTCAGGCTACATGTAAACATAAATGCTGTGGATACAGCCACCCTGACATTGTTATAATCATCAACCAATTAAGCCATCAGGCTCGGTTCTCTCCACACATGGCTTTGGACCCCCCCAAAGGGAACAGCCGCACAGTTTTGGACTTTTTGGAGAGGAAAAGAGACTAGTTAAGATCAAAATCCCATTAGTAGAAAAATATGCTGGACTAGTCATCAGTCAAAGCTCCATATCTGTCAGTGTATGGTGCACTGGCCAATGAGAAAGTGAAGAGGAACTGCAGCTTTCTGAACAATAGAATTGTGGCCATATTGTATATGTCGGAAAGTTTATGTTGTGAAATTATGCACAGTGGGAAAAACACAACGATTTGCATCTGAAAACTGCACGCTGCACTGCTTTGCACCCATATATTGTCTAAGTTTTACCCTTATTAGAAGAAAGGCAATGGAGATGTGTAAAGAATACACAGTCTTTATATTAAAGTCATGCTACGTGTGTTAGGGAGCAGACTTTTGCATAGACCATTTGTTGCCAACTCAGTTATCCAGGATGACCGACAACGCAGGTTTTCTGTAGATGCAGAAGTAAGAGCATATGGATCTGTAGGAAAGCAGAGTTACCCACCTGTGCTTCGGTCAGGATTATTAATGACTTAGAAGCAGATGACACAAAACTGCAAACAAACAGTACATGTAAGAAGTTGCATCTCTACAAGGGACCTGGAAGTATCAGAGATGTTGAGGGGAAAATCAGCCAAACAGAATGGAGGAGTGATAACTCTTTGGAAGCCAAATAAAGAAAAACAGGAGACCCTTTGCTCTAATCATTAGGAGGATTTCTCTCTGTCATAACCGCAGATAGAGTAATTAATCAAGAAAGGGCTGGAGAGATATTTTGCACATTAAATAAATGGAAAACATTTTCACTGAAGAGAACTGAGAGCTTGCCTCAGATACTTTCTCATCCAGAAGCTTAAAAAAAGAATGTGACTAAAGGGTTGGACTTGACTGACATGTTTTTTTCCAACCTCAGTAACTACAGTATGTTATTATGTTTCCACATAAGTATGATCTGACACATAAATTAGGACACGTGAAATGTAATATATTCAATCAGACAAGCAGATAATTCAGTGATCCTATACTTATGTTTACCTTAAAGCTACAAAGTTTTTATTGCGGACTATAGAAATACCGGTTTAAACTAAAAATGAATGAATACTGTCATTGTTTGACAAAACTGGGAACACCCAGGAAAGAAATTACATGCATGACAATGTTATTTGTTATTTGTTTCCCAAGAATCAGTATGGGTAATTTTGCTTTCTACAGGTCTGCAGGCTTCACCATTAAGTCATTTACATACATTGCATGAGTTGCTTGTTTGGTGAGTTGGCAAACTGAGCAGATCATTACCCAATCATTTGGCTCCAAGACCAACATGGGGCCTAGGAGGAACCTTTGGGAGAAGGTTAGATCTATGCACAAAACCAGTTGCCATCCGAGGGGATTTTCTAGCCTGCTCAACAGATATCAACCTGATTTTAGCCAGATATGGGGCAGGAGCTGTTGGAAAGGCCAAGCCAATAAGTTGCAGATATGGTCTGAAAATGGTAGCTTATAACAGGTAGGTAGGAGTGGCAGGTAGGCCACCCATACCCACTTGTCATCTACCTGCCCCTAAATTGCGTGTCCAGATGAATTTTCAATCTGACATCAGATGCCGAGTGTAGTATTCTCAGGGGCACAAATGCTTGTTAAGTGAGCACACCCTGGGAATAAGTAAATTACCCCATAGTGTTTCAACATTACAAGGAGCATAGTTATACCAAAAGGTGCCAATTATAAAACAGACTGTAACCTACATGAAACTAATTATGTAGAAAGACCTTATCATGTTATTTTCCAATAGTGCTATATAACATCTTGCTTTGGAACAAGCTCTCCTAACCCATTATGAACACATATGATATTTCCTAGCCTTATTTCCTAGCCTAGCCTAACAGTGTGACTCTCTTGAAATCTATTTTTTAGAAGCAATAGTTTAAAACCAGTTCTACTTGGACCTCTGTATGATTCCATCTCTATAAGAGACACAGAGAGAAGGACAAGACTAAAGGTGGCCATAAACGGGCCGATAAAAGCTGCAGACAGACTGAGTCGGCAGCTTATTGGCCCGTGCATGGGGCCCTCAGACAGGCTTCCCAGACCGATATCTGGCCAGATGTCGATCAGACGGGACTAAAAATCCCGTCGGATCGCGGCCGCATCTGTTCATTGATGTGGTCCCACGATCAGACCGCCCGTTAGCCATCGTTAGGATCCGATCGTTGGGCCCTAGGGCCCACGATCGGATCAGCCCGATATTGCCCACCTCAAGGTGGGCATATCGGGGAGAGATCCGCTTGTTTGGCGACATTGCCAAATGAGCGGATCTCTCCGTGTACGGCCACCTTTAGTCATCGCTCTGATATCAGGAAGTCAGACAACATTGTCATTGGCAAAGAACAAAGGTATTACCTAATATCTAATGTTTGCTTATATTCAGGACAGCTTTTGGCTTGTCTCCTTTCTAGTGGCTTCTGTTCCAATTTCATATTGTCAACAGATGCTAGAGCGATGCTTACTCAGCTCATGAGTTGGTGCCAGGGAAGGCTTGCTGCTTTAGCAGGCTGTGCTAAATTAATCCCAGCAGAGATGAGTTATATTTGCTTCACTAATAGAAAGAAGAAACATTGATGAAAAAAGGATTCGGGAGATCAAAAAGCCAAAATCATGACTGGAGATGGTTTTAATACTGAATGGGCTTTCATTGCCTTCAAACTTCCTCATGCCGGATCATTATTTTATGGCATCAGATGATATAATCAAGCATATCTTTCCAATTGTTACAAAAATGAAGATGGGGTTCTCAGCAGAAAATGTGTTTCGAATTCCAGCCCTCTCATATTTTTATTTGAACAATTACAATTGATATTGAATGAAACTGCATCAGAAGTTGCACAGATAAACAGTTTATTTAAAAGATTCCATGACTTTGCAGAGTCTAAAGAATGTTCTATTATAAGTGCTGTGTTTTGGCAGGCCAAAGGAAACATTTTCATCTTACCAATTCCTGGCAGTGATGTACAGCTGTAGATCATTTTATAAAAGGTATGGCAGGGTAAATAATTAACATCAATAGCATCTGTGGTCCAAAAGACTCCATATTTTATTTTATTTAGTGACGACCCCCAACCCCAACCCAGGCATTGTCTTCCTATTCAATACAAAGACAAAGAATGAGGCCAATGCCAGATAATACCACCCTCTGACACTTGTAGTGATAACTGCCAACCAGGGTCGGACTGGGGAGCCAAGGGCCCACCAGGGCTGATGTTTCAGGCTCGCCAGAGCCCAGACCCTGCTGCAAATACCCCTCCGGAATAACCCGCTGCCCCCTCCCCCCAGCGTGCGCATGCATGTACCTCATTTTGACGCAACCAGGGCTGGAAGGGCAAGGAGCGGGTGTGGGCTGGTGGGGCCCACGAGAGCCAGTCTGACCCTGCTGCCAACCCAGGCAAAATAATGTGTCTGTTATCTTTTTACTATACATTACAGTCTATGGGAGTTTTTTTCACAGTGAAACCTGGCAAAAAATTCACTAGAATCAACTCAGGATAAACAAATACAAAGTATAAAAAAAACCCAAATGAAAAGAATCTCTGTACACATTCATCTTTCAACAAGAAGTAAATCAAACCTTCAAGCCCATTACTAAGCGTGTGATCACACTGACAAGGTATTCAGGAAATGCATTTTGGACCCAATCAGTTCTGGAAATATTACCATGAAATTCAAATAATTCTGAGAAAGATTGGATCAATCTGTTCATGAAGTGCTAGGCCTGAATCTATAGTCTTAGGAGATAAAAACATTCCTCTAGATATAGGTTACAAAATATTTTCCCATATCCAGAAGGTCAAAGATGTAATGAAACCAGAGAATCCATGTTTACATACTTGGGACCTTTAATTTGAAAAAAATCTCTAATTGGAAGTCCAGATGGAGACCTTCTTATTAGAAGAGAGAATGAAACGATAATATTCATAGTTCAATGGTCTTAGCAGTACTTAATGTACACCAATAATTTGTGGGGTTAGAGAAAGATAAGAACACCTTGCTCCTCACTTATATAAAACCTTAAGCTTATGTAACCATACAACTAAACATTAGGCCTTCTCATAGATCAAGATAAAGAAGTATTACAAGAAGTATATACTTGCTAGGCTATAGCTCCAAAACTCATAATGATAATGCCTATTAACTATAGATCTGTGGCACAAGAGAATTGTCTGGTAAATGCTGCCTGAATAATTATCCATCAGATCTGGTCTCTAGCTAGTCTGGTTGCGCTTGTCAGCCAATAGAAAGGATCCTTAATTACATTCTCAGCTAATTTTGGACAATGTTAAGTGTTGTATAGTCTGAGCTAATATAGCCTTATAGGCATAGACATATACTTACAGCCTACTGTATTTCCAGGATTTTATAAACCATCAGTGAGTCTTTCTTCATGGTGCTCTTTCAACAGATGTTTAACCGTTCTATAACCTGTCATTATAGCCTGAAAAGAACGTTTCATGTTAACCATAAAGTAATGGATTTAAGGAACCTATGACGGAATAAGCACTGGCAACCTGAAAAGCCCATCTTCTAAAGTAGCACCATAATATACGATATTCTCTATGCAGCCTATTATTGTAATGACGGATGAGAAGGCATGTTAAAAGTAAGGATGGATATAAATTAAACACAAACTTGACATTCTTGGCTATTTTACATTGTAGTAATGAGTCGTTTCAGCATTTTTTAGCAAGGGAATGACTTAATTTGAGGACAAACAGAGGCCACCCAAACAGGCTGGTGAGCTAAAACAGCTTGGCTCAGCTTAATCTCAAATGGTCTAACCTCATTAAGGCTAGAGCTGGTATAACGTATCTCTCTGTGGTGGTTAGTAGAAACCACAAGCACTCCAAGACCAACACAAGAACTATATAGCACGTATGTGGTTATAAGCTAAAATATGCACATACACACTTCAAAGTAAGTGTTTCCTTTTTATATTGAGGATAAGGGGGGAAGAAGTAGACTAACCATGTGGGTAGAGGTAGGGGAACAGCAAAAAGAGTAGCTGATCCAACTGCTGACAGAATCTGTAGTAGGTCCAAGTTTTTTGATGCCTTTAAATGGACTTTTAAGTGGGATCCTTAAAAATTCTGGGAACAATGCAAGAATAAAATATTTGTACCCATTCTCCTACTCTGTCAAGCATATGGTCTAGAGATGCACCGAATACAGGATTTGGTTTGGAATTCAGCCAGGATTTAGCCTTTTTCAGCAGGATTCGTATTCGGCTGGATCTTTCGTGAAGGATTCGTAGTTAGACAGAATCCAAATAGTGGATTTGGTGCATCCCTAATATGGTGATTTCCATAATATCGGAGTTGGCCTATTGACTGGACAACACAGTTGAAAGGTACATCCCCTTCTTACCCTACCATAAATATGCAAGTTGGGGTTCATTTTCCAAACAGGTTCTTTTTTTTAAATCATCAAGAAGGTGGAGTAGATAGCTAATAATGAGCAGAAATTGCCTGGCTTAGGATGACTAAGTCAGGCTCTGTTATGCATCAAAGGCAAATATAGTAAAGCCATAAGCGATTGGGCGTTGGGTCTTGTTTCTAACACAAGGGCAAAATTTTGTCAATTTGCATCAAAAATTGCTCTTTGCATACAGCACTTATGTTCATAAACCACTCCCTATAATCCAAAAAGTAAAACTGAGCACATTTAAAAAGGGAAAAGATAAATAAACTGAATGAACTCCATCTTAATCAATACATTTAATTCATTGGCAGGAATTTCTTTCATTTGGGCTACAAGGCCCACTTGAACCATCTGTTCTAGGAGGAAGAAAACCGGCAAAGGAATGTCTTTAACTCAACGGCACAACCGAGTAACAAGTATTTTTATTGCCACTTTTACATTGTACGAGTAGCACAGTAAAATGATACATAAACCAGGAGTCTTTCTCTTAGAAAGCGTAGAGTGTTTTTCTGCATTACATGAAGCACTGCTAGATAAAATGACTTGCTTGGGGCATAGGTTTCTGACAGTCATTTATAATTCCACTGCTTTACAGAGTCACTTTAATGTAGGGCTATATATCTCCATAAAATCTTCCCAATTAAAGCAGAGAAAGCTTTTGTGAGATCCACATGAGGGCACTGCACAGATGGAGAAAATATATTGACTGTCAAATTAACTTATTTTCATATGTATTCTTCAGGTTGAGTTTTAGGTGCACAGGGTTTCCTTTTTTTTTACTTCAATGAAAAAAATAATCATTTTGAAACAAGAACATTCTTCTGCTTCTTTGCAATTATGTAGATAAGAGGGAGCTGTCATATTGTTTGCTAAAAAAAATAAACTATTTTTATTCTTCTCACACCCATGATAACTGCAGCACCATCTATTCATGGCCTTTGGGGGATCTACTAATATTAAATACTATGGTGGGGTTTTAAGCATGCGTCTGCTAAGTCTCATAATAATTTAGCTCTTGTATGAAGAGAGACTTTGGACAAACGGCAACCTGTGTATCCAAATTTTGCGGTCTATAAAATTGTATTTTCCTTGGCTAGGAGAAAATAAGAATGCACAGCCCTACCAAAAACATATATATTCAACTTTTTTCACAAACATCTTTTTATAGTGTTTTTTTAATGAATTGTGTTATCAGCTGCAGGGCCAGAATATTGTCCTTATTAATATACAATAAAGGCTGTGTCTTCTAAATTTTAAACTGGCCATACACTGTACTATATTTAGCTGTTTTTTGTCTACTCTGGCCAACCAGTGATCCTTGGTGGTCATATACTGTCCGACCTTCAGCGTTATCAAGCCAACTGGTCCAAGGGACAAATAGACAGATAGCTTGTGAGTCGCCATACACGTGAATGACAATGTTCCATCCTGTATCTGTAGCTCCTCCTACCAAAATGGTGCACCGAAGAGTTACAATTTCAATCCATACAGGCTCATTTGTGATCTAACTGTAGAATAGTATTGTCTTTTCCGATAACTGACTCTCAATGTGTCATACATGTTCAGATGGTCAGTCAAAATGGCTAAAATTGGCCAAGCTGCAAAATTATATTTAGGGAAGTATAACCAGCTCTAGTCAAATGGTCTCCCGATTGCAATCTGTCCCTGCTTATAATATAAGCCACTATACACTGCTACTCAACCATCTACTCTACATCTATTCTGTTAGGGCTCCCAGTGAATCCTGTCATTAAAAGTCCTAATGCTTTAATCTACCCAGGGCCATAAGTGGGCCCAAAGAAGAAATCGTATTACTCACATCCAGCTTGACTTATGTGATAGAAAATTCTGCCTGCTATGTTTCTATTAATATAGCTAGAAAAAAATGAGCTGGTTGTGCAGAGAATAAAATCAATGATATTAGCAGAGACTGACAAATAACAAGAGGCTAGCCTAAGGCATAGAACTTTTCAATACCTCAACCCAAACTCCCTAAAAGTAAATGTATTCAGCATAGTTATATATTTAGATTTATTTCAAAAGTAGATTCTCCTAACAAGACTATAGACCGGGGGTCCCCAACCTTTTTACCCATGAGCCCCATTAAATGTAAAAAGAGTTGGGGAGCAACACAAGTATCCAAAATGTTCCTGGGGGTACCAAGAAAGGGCTATGGTGGGCTATTTGATAGCCCCTATGTGAACTGGCAGCCCACATGAGGCACTATTTGTCAGTACACCTGGTTTTTATTAAACCAAAACTTGCCCCAAGCAAGAAATTGAAAAATAAGCACCACCTTTGAGGCCACTGTGAGCAACATCCAATGGTTGGTGGGCAACATGTTGCTTATGAGCTACTGGTTGGGGATCACTGCTCTAGACTGAGGCAAAAACAAAATGTCTTAAAAGTTGTGGGGGGGGGGAATAAAATCAACTGGAAAGTCTCTTTGTATGAGCCTACATGTTATACATAGGTGTAGCTTCTCTTGTCCATATCCATGCTTTCTTGGATGACTACAGACAAGGGGGCAATGTATTGATCGTTGTACATTGCTGTGATTAAAAAATGATATTCTGCAAGTAATATGATCCCCATACAATAACAGAAGAGCAAGCATAATGCAGGAAAAATTAGTTAAAAGCTTACTGATATAGTGTTTCAGTATATGATTTCACACACTCAGCTTATAATGTTACAATTTGGAGAGGATACCATGGTGTGCATGAGGTTATAATAAATAAATCAAATTATAAATTCCATATAGAGCTGAATGATAGCACATCTTACTGCTAGTACTTAGAGAAATATACTGTCTCTGCAAAGTAAATGCACAAATGTTCCAGATCTCTGCAGGAATCATCTTTTATTTCAAATATTTTCTTAGCGAAAGCCACCCATCGTGAATCCAGCCACTGAAAAGTGCTGCAACAGGAAATGTCTTTCAAGAGACTGATCATAGAACTTCTCTTGCTTTATGGATACTGGTTTCTACCAACACTGAGAAAATATTGTTCCTGTAGAGAAGGGAAGTCAAACCAATATGTTTGAGTCTGTTGAAACACAATTGGAAGCATCCCCTAGCTTACTCAAACTCATAGTGACTTAGAGGCACATGAAGAACTTCAACCAGACTGTGGACTATTCAGGCTTGGTGACCAAGAACTTTATCTTCTACAGGTATGGGACCTGTTATCCAGAATGCTCGGGACCTGGGGTTTTCCGGATAATGGATCTTTACGTAATTTGGGTCTTCATGCCTTAAGTCTACTAGAAATTCATGTAAACATTAAATAAACCCAATAGGTTGGTTTTGCTTCTGGTAAGGATTAATTATATCTTAGTTTGGATCAAGTACAAGCTACTGTTTTATTTTTACAGAGAAAAAGGAAATCATTTTTAAAAATTTGGATTTTTTTTGGATAAAATGGAGTCTATGGGAGACAGCCATTCCGTACTTCGGAGCTTTCTGGATATTGGGTTTCTGGATAAGGGATCCTATACCTGTACTATGTAATATATTTAATACGTAGAAGAAAAGTAATTAAAAGGAGATACACAGGAGATACAAAACTTCTTCCTAATGTTTGAATATCATTATCATAAATAGAAGGTAGTTAAAGCAAATTATCAGTGAAAGATGTTGGCTTCAGCTGGAATTAAAAAAAAAGACATGGCAATAGGTACATAGTTTGCTGGGGGATACTTAAAAACTCTACCAATATGTTATATGCCAACCAGACTTTATTAGCTTTGATGGATTAAAATATTTAGTGATTCCCCCAACTGGCAACTCTACAAGTGAATAGATCCTTAAATACCTATAAATGTTGAAAAAGCTTGCTCGGTCAATTAAAGCAAATATTTCCAACCCCAGATTTAAGTATATCCCAAAGCATTCTGTACAGGCATGGAATCTGTTATCCGGAAACCCATTATCCAGAAAGCTCTGTATAACAGGATGGCCATCTCTCATAGAATCCATTTTAATCAAAAACATGATTTCCTTTTCTCTATAATAATAAAACAGTACCTTGTGCTAAGATAAAATTAATCCTTATTGGAGGCAAAACAAGCCTATTGGGTTTATTTAATGCTAAAATTACTTTTTAGAAAGCTTAAGGTATGGAGATCCAAAATACATTAAGATCCCTTTTACAGAAAACCTCATGTCTCAAGCATTCTGGATATCAGGTCCCATACCCTGTATTTGTTTCCGTGGCCAGGCACACAAAGGCAGCTATGTGACCCAGTGTGACTTAGCAGCTACTAATGTCTCGGCATAGCCAACATTACTTGTTTTCAAAAACAGATCAGAAGTTGATTTTTGGGGAATTCGTTGCAACACAAGCATTAGAACACACCCATCAACTCAATTTTAAATAAAAAGCTACATTAACAAATTTTATTTGTTTCACAGAACAGATAAGATTCAGTTAATTGAATCATAAAAAGGGTAGGAAAGGTGAAAGAAAATTTTTCTATAGAGGGCAAAAACAGATATACTGTTGAGATAAAAAAGGAAGAATTTATTGTACAAGAAGGGCTACAGACTTTATAGACAGCAAAACACTTAACAGAGCGATTAGACTTTTAAATGTTTCAATTCATTTGGTGATTGTACAGTGAGCTGTTGTTTTAATCTGGCCTCAGTCCAAAGTGCTGTAGACTTCTAACCATTCAGTATATTTAATGAGAGCAAGAAACAAGAGGTATTTAACAAGAGCAAGCAGAAAAGGGTCCTTAAAGGTTTGCCATTTCTGCAATTATAACACCCAAACAGGCCGTTACTAAATGCAGCTGAAACAAAAACACGGCACAATAGGTGCATCATTTTGGAAGTAGCAACTCACACAAAGGTGAAGTATACTTGTGAATTTACCTTGTAGCACTTGGGTCCTGATTTTCATTTCAACACTATCTGCAATATCTGAAACTATTTATTATGTGATGATGATGATGATGATGATGAACTGATGTGAATGATGGACAACTGCTGCAAATATCTGCATAAATTTGTTGATATATAAATAAAAAATTACATATATATATATATATATATATATATATATATATATATATATATATATATTATAAGATATAAATATTGTTATAAGATTAACAAGCTATAAGATGGCCCAAGTTGGTTCTAAGGGACATACATATAGAAAGTTCCAATACACGTGAAGATATTAGGTGCAATGTCTGAAAGTGCTAGAGAGTACAATGATCCCTTAACTGATCACTATGAGATTGGGGCTTCCTTAAGAACCAACTTTTTTTAGCCAAAGCAGCTACCTTTTTGATCACTTGGTGACCTCTAGCATAGCCAAATGAGCAGATATTTCTAAAATGCTTTATTGGCTGACCAGGAAACCATTAAAATTTTAACTTTGGCTTTACACATCAATAAACCTGTTATAAGCTAAGGGTGGCCTGGGCAAATCTTTAGTTACGAAGGGGAGACTTGTACCTTAACAGTCTGAAAAACTACTCCCATTGAAATACCTAAACTTTGGTGCATAAGACAAAGATATTAAGTGGGGAAAAAATGCAATCAATATGGAGTCTAGTTCTCACGACTCAAGATACAACGTAAAGGTCACAGGACACTCTACTAGCAACTCTGCTGATTTCAACCCTGCATCTCCATTCAATACCTCTAACCCATGCTTTCTTGAAAAGCCAATCTAGGGTAGTAATTTGGGGGAAGCTCTGTGAACATGTTAAATATTTATGGGTTGGCCAATGAAGCTGGCCAATGAGTTGGAAAGAAGAGCCACTCCTTCTAAAAAATAACAGCACTCTGTACTTTTTTTGTTTAAAATCTGGGCCTTGGTTTATAGAACTGGGCCTTGGTTTTATAAGAACTTACAATCTTTTAACAGATGTTCTGCATTTTTTTTATTACTTTGAAGTCTTAAAATATGCAGCATGACTTTATAAGATGTACTGATATACGACATTGCATTAATTAGCAAACAAGCAAAACCTCAATTAATTATTTTTTCTTTACCAATCAGTTTTTTTTTAAATTTATTGTTCTTACTATCAGAACACGATGGAAAATAAAATTCAAACACTTTTCAGAAGTGCTATCTGGAGTGTCAAGCTTAAATGAAAAGCAACACCTAAAACCTGAAAAGGCACAGATACCATAGTGTGTGGCCTACATTTAGCTTAAAAGCCTCATTGTGTGTTAGCTCTGAAGTCATAATTTCTAGCTGTAAGAGATTATATTACTTACTGAAGAGGAACACGCTATATAAAGCTCATTTAGCAGCTGCTGTGAGGGACAAGGCAGGGGAGAAGATGAGCCATGAACATCATTCCTAATATCTTGAGGTATTGTAATAATCCTGTATTTATTTAGCACCACACTCATTGTAGATAGTTCCATGGATGGCATCAAACCTAACACCCTAGCACTTCAAGGCACCCACGGCACCTGTGTCCAAGTGTACTTCAAATGTGCCATGACCAAGATCGGAAATACTGGCCCCCTGACCATCAAGTTTACAACACACCATAAGGGTGGCTTTCCTAAGCCATACCTAGGATACAAGTATATCACAAATACCTTTTATATACATCCAGATAAACATCAGATGTGTAATGCAATATAGACAACCCACACTACAAAGATCTAACAGTTCCTCTAATGTGATGCTAATTTTTGTGATGCAATTACAAGATTCAGATTCATGCAAAACATCCAAACAAGCACCACGAAGGGCTGATCATAAATCAACCAGCATAGCAGGTGTATCACCAATTTGCTATAGAAACAGGGTAAATCTGCACAGACTAAGGTCAGAGATACACGGTCAGATTAGGGGAGATTAGTTGCCCAGCGACAAATCTCCTCTTCTTCCGGGGGGCTAATCTCCCCGACTGCCTTCCCCTGCTTTCCCGCTGGCTAGAATGTAAATCATTGGCGGGAGGCACTCAGAGTACTACGTTTTTTCCGTTGCCTCTCGAGGAAACTTCGGGCAACTTTGGAAAATGAAGCGCTCCGAGTGCCAACCCTGCCGGGATTTACATTCTAGCAGCGGAAGGCAGTTAGAGGAGATTAGTCCTCCCGAAGAAGAGGAGATTTGTCGCCGGGCGACTAATCTCCCCAAATCTGACCATGTGTCTCTGCCCTAATACACTCAATTGTGTAATTGTAGCAAATGCTTTTTTCAGCTGAATTCCAGTGGGTTTTGTACTGAAGCATTTTTCATAAAAGCAGCATTTGCTTCATTACTGTTACAAGTTTGAGCTAATTCTCCAGGTAATGCTGTGTAATGGTTACATACATACAAAGGAAGGTGTTGTGGCACATCTGTAGGGGAGATTGCATTGTTAACCAAACGAGATAAATCAGAATATATGTTGTTTGGGGCTTGAAATTTGTTACAATTTTGTGATTGCAACTGCAAAACAAAATGATTCCATGAATATCTAAGACAGCATATACCAGCTCCAATTCCACCCTAATAAGCTTTTAACGGGTTTAAAATAATACCTATGAGAGCACATAATGGTCTTCAGATTGAGAGTCCTCAACAATTGCACCACAAAATCTCAACCACTGGTAAAGAGTGAAGCTAAGGCTTGGAACTGTCATGGACATCACTGTTGAGTTTAAAAAATGCCCAAGTACAGAATTCATGTGGACATGCTTAATAGACTTACAGCCCACTGTAGTAGCTAAATACTTTCACCAGCTCTCTAAATTTATGAAGAAATAAAATCTGCATTATACACTATACTTGAGCATTATAGGTTATAAAATGTAATCATTTGAAAACAAAATCATTCCATTCCAAAGAAATAACATTTCTCAGAATAAACGTGTTGTTAACCGGGAACATTTCATACATATGTTCCATGGCCAGGTGCAAGGGCAATGACTTTGAGGTTCCTGCTGTATCCGATGAGTTTTTTCGCAGCTGCGCGGATTAAGTTTTATCTTCTGTTTTTTTAAACAGCTGTGGGTAACGTCACCGAGCTCTCAGAAACCATTACTCACAGGTGATATTTTTATTGTAGTATATCAAGGAAAGAAAAGAACACATAACCATCAGATGCAAAGCAGGTGGCCCTAAATTATAGTTGCATTAGATAAATATACAGGAAAGGAGACCCATATGTAAAAACAAGCAAGTATGAAGCCATAGAGTGAGTGCCTGGCAATACATAACTATAGACTAGTTGTGGATAACTACTGTAATTCATCATGATCAAGATGTAAAAATAAATAAATAATTCAGCATATAATGAAACTTTGTATGGGGAATAACGTATCCTATATATTAAAATATAAGCATATGAGTAAATGTATCGGACCTGTTACCCAGAATGCTCAGGACCTGGGGGTTTCTGGATAATGAATCTTTCTGTAATTTAGATCTTCATACCTTAAGTCTACTAGAAAATCATGTAAATGTTCAATAAACCCAATAGGCTGGATTTTCTACCAATAAAGATGAATTATATCTTAGTTGAGATCAAGTACAATGTAAAGTTTTATTATTACAGATTAAAAGGGAATCATTTTGAAAAATTTGGATTATTTGGACAAAATGTAGTCTATAGAAGATGGCCTTTCCATAATGCGGAGCTTTCTGGATAATGGGTTTCCGGATAACAGATCCTGTACCTGTGTGATATGATTTATATCAATGAGTAGATATAAGACCATAAAATGGAACAAGACATCAGGTCAAGTACTTTTCTACAGGTCATGAGTCTCCAAGGCAAGATCTAATACCCTTGTATTAGGGTAAAATTGATAATTGTTTAAGTATAAAGGTGTAATAGATAGTTAATACAGGTATTTCCAGGTTAACCACCAGGAGGAGCTGGAGGGTAACTATTGCTAGGGTGGAGAGTAGGAGATGTAGAGAGTAGGAGATGACAATAGGGAAGGTTGCAGGTGAAAATAGTGAGATGCGTCATGGGAAGGAAAGAGAGCAGCAGACTCTCTGATAGTTGAATTATTACTTGGAAGAGATATTGACCTTAGGTAGTGAGAAAGCTTATGGTGACTAGTACGCTCTAGTGGGTGTTATCATGGACAGCTGTGGCCTCTATGAAGAAATAGTGGGCACATTGTGTCCAGTGGGATACCACCAGTCAGGGCCTAAGAGGCAAGGTTTGGCTGATAGTGCCGGTCAGGACCCAAGGAGCAGTGCCCTGACAGTGTGCAGTCCAGTGAATGGTAAAGCTGAAGGACCGGAGAATAGAGCCCTGTTGTGAACTGATGTGTTGATGTATGCCCTGACAAATAAGGAAGAAAGTGTTTGACTGCATTTCCCTGCCTACTGTGTCTCCTTCCAGGTTCCCCTTATCCGACAGACAAAGGTTTATCCAGATAACAAAGGGTTAATACCCAGGTCCTCCTCTGGCCCCTCTTACACCCTTGTATTTTAAAGCTGGGGGCACCTCATTTTTTATAATACACAATTTGCAATGACAAAAGTGATACATTTCACCACTAAGCATGGAAGCAGGAAATTAATGACATAATTGAGCATTGTAAAAGTATTATACTGTATATTATGGGCATATATGCAACAAAAAATATATGGTTATAGAAAATCATTCTGCATTTTCCCTCAGTGTAAGCATAAGCAGTGATTTCCAATAGAGTAAAACACATAGGAGAAGGACTTTGGTGAAACACATCAATTAAAATAAAGGGAATGCATCTCAAAGCAGTTTCTAAGCCAATAGCACTGAAACATGTTATAGGTGACCTAATTATTATTATTACTGGTGGAACAGGTGTGTAAGAGTGCACCATCCCCATGTTTTCAAAAGTTATCAATAGTAGCTTGAAGTATGACCAAGCACAATTATCTTTCTAGGATATTAGTAGAAATACCAGAGGGATACCACAACAAGCTTTCTAGGATATGAGAGGGTCCATCTCTAAACCAGCTCAAGTCATAGGTAGTCTAAGACAAGCAAGCCAAATGTAATAAATTAATAGTTTTATATTATACACACATATAATTATTGAATTGTTTATTTTATTTTGCTTTTGTTAATGCCAGATCAGATCCTTCTCAGCAACTATGAGATATAATATCAAGCACAAAGGCCACTTGGAGTGCCTAGATTAATAAAAAGATTCGATTTCAGTACAAGAAATAGGATCCTTGAAAAAAAACTTTCCGATGCCTGCTTAACAAAGCTTTGCTGACATGGACACAGCAAGTCCAGTTAGCAGCTGTTTTTTTTTTTAGTTTTAGTATATCAAGATAAAGACTCAATATAATCACATTTGGAATTTCTGAAACTGAACATGAAACATAAACATGCAATAAAATACATTTTGCACGCATGGTATACTAATTTATGGTCGTGCTAAAACAGAGCAATGCCGCATAAGGTCCCAAGATGAAATCAAGATGGAATTGCTGCTCTCTGAATTCCAGCAGTAGATTAGTAAGTATCGGCAAATTTAGGTCTGAAATATAGTATATATTGGATATATTATTTTATTATACATTAAAATGTATTCTTTTTTGAATTTTTTTAGAAATTTCTTAGAAAACATTATTGAAAAATGTAAATGAAATATTCAATATAAAAGACCTGGAATATCATTTTTGGTATTAGAATGAGTGATGGGTGAATTTATTGGCCAGGCATGGATTTCGCAAAACAGCAGCGAAAGTTTGCCATGGGAAAATTATTCAGACACCTATTGACTTTAATGCATTTGGACAAAAGAGTTGCGCCTGTAAAAATAGTCGTGCGCATGACAATTCTGGATAGTTAAAATTATTCAGAAGCCCATTGACTTTAATGTATTGGATTAAAGAGTCGCTCTCATTAAAATTGTTGCACTTCAAAATCATTTTGACACCTATTGACTAAAATGTGTTTTGTGAATTGTTTGCCATTTCGCAAATTTCTCATCGAAGCGAAACGGGACAAATTTGCCCATCTCTAATTAGAATATATTCAACATAAACCATATTGCTATACCTATGTTAAGCTGAGAATAAGTAATATGATTTTCATTGTGTTTAAGTAAATATGCAAACTGTAATATGATATAACAGAAAAATTCAGAACATAAATCAACATATAGCAATTTTTTAACAATTTAATTTTCAATGTTCCACATTAATTAGAACAGGAAAATATTACTTCTCATTGCCGTTTTCTTTTGTTTATCGTTGAAAAAAACATTCTATCGTTTCACAAATATTTCTACATATACATATATGGGAATGCTCAAGGAAAAACCTCAAAGTAGTGCTTGTAACTAATTTACTTCCTCTCACCATCAATGCTCCAAGGACCAATTTGGAATTATGTGTCTCCAGTAAATGCTACACTTTATAGCTATTTCTGCCTTCTCAATTAATTACTGTCTAACAGCAACAATATGTCAGCGTAGTCTTTGTTAAGTACATTCAGAAGTAAACTTTTTTAGCAGATGTATGGGGGGGGGGAGTTTCGGCAGGAATTAGATTGTGTTTCATATTTCTCCATAGTGGAAAGATGTAATAATAAGAATGTGTTCTAGATTTTTCAATCTTTAATGAAAACATTATTTGATTAATTTAATTATGAAATATAACATTTTCCCAATTAAGTCAACTGATTATTTTACATGCTTGCTCCGTAATGAAGCTGAAAAAAAGACATCAACTTTTTTTCAAATACAGCTCTACAGAATTTATTAGCTAAGATAACAATCATACAATGTAAAATAGATTAAATATATTGTAAAGTTACAGAGCAGTTCCCTAACTACAACCCTGTTTCCAAAAAAAATGGGGCAATGGGTAAAATAAAAATGAAAATGTGATGATTTGCAAATTGTCCCATTCTCTTTCTGTTTACATTTTATACAGTATTCCAACTTTTCTGTAAACAGGGTTGTATATAAAGGCAAAAGAGGAGAAAAGGAGAAAGAAATCAAATGTTTGAAGCATTTGAGTCATTGCCTTACTTCAAAATACACCCAAACAATTCCTTAGTATCTGATGGGAACTGTTAGGAACTCCTACTAAGGGCAGAACTTCTACCACATTAAAGGGCAACTAAAGTCTAAAATAGAATAATGTTAGAAATGCTGTATTTTGTATACTAAATATAAACATGAACTTACTGCACCAGCAGCCTAATAAGACAAATGATTTATGCTTTCAAAGTTGGCGCAGGGGGCTGTCATCTTGTAACTTTGTTAGACATTTCTGCAATATCAAGACTCGCACATGCTCAGTGTGGTCTGGGCTTCAGTTGGGAGGTTAAGCTTAGGGATGGTCATAAATTATCAAAACAGCACAAGTCAAATAATATCTGCCATAGAAGTCAATACAGCAAGACTGATGATTAATCAGAATATAAAGACTGCACTGAGTCTCTGGATACAAATCTCTACAGGAATCCAACAATGCTGCTCAAGTTCTGGGAAGTAAGGTGGGGTGCCATTTAAAAGTATGATTGTTTACCTGCACAGCAGTTGGGGACCGTCTGACAATTCCTATCCACAGCAGTAAAAGAAGGGGGAATATCACTGCATACAGTCAGGTTTATTATAAAAACAGTAGACATTTTTTAATTAAAGTATATTGGAGATAGATTTATTTTTCATTAAAGAAAGTAAAAATGGGATTTTATATTTTTGCCTTTACATCCCCTTTAAGTGGTTCTGTGCACTAAATGACCGAATTTATATGATTATTTGAATCAAAAAAAGTCTGACCAAACTAGAATCCACAATTGGACCTTATTTATTATTAAAAAATCCTGATTTTATTGGATCAGGGACAAACACGACAAAACCGTGCGAAAATCCAAATCTTACGATTTGTTCAGACTTTTCCCCATGAATCTCTTTTTTGTAAAGCCCGAAATTTTGGGGATTTTTGCTTGAAAAGTCTTATATAGTCAGATCTTCATCTAATTCTAGTGCAGAAACTTCCAAATAGGATAGGGACCTCTCCCATTGACTTATATTTTTAGATTCAGACTTTTTCCATTCTCGGGGTATAATAAATCTTGAAAAATGTTAGGGTTTTTTTTCACTAAAAATTCGGATTTTATCGTTTTTGCATTTTTGGCATTCAGACTTTAATAAATATCCCCCACCATGTACATATGCAACAGATACTGCTGGCAACTTAGCTTAGGTGCAGAAACCTTTCCAGATAGCTAAAATATGTTTTATGGCTTCCTTCGTATACTTGACCAAGGCCCATTATGCCTTCTTGCTATAAATTTTCCATTATTAGATAGATAGCTGATTTATTTTACATTTGAGAAAGGAAGGTGTATTTATCTGGACATAAATGATACAGTTTTAATTTTTTGTTGGTAAATTTAAACTTTTTAAAAAAGTTTAACAAAATTAGGGATGAAACAAATCCAGAATAAGATTTAAGCTTCGGCCACATTTTAGCAAAACCCTTTGACAGTTGAACACAAAATGATTGTATTAATCCATGTGATTTTTTAAAAATGTTTTTCAGATATTAATATGTGGATGCTTCTGTATTAATCAGAATCTAATAATTTAAGATTTAGTGCATCTCTAAACAATATATATATTTTGAATGTTTAAATGAAGTCATGCAACTCCATGGAAATGTATGTTAAAGAAAGGAATCCATTTTTTTTTAAAATAATACACACATTATAACTGAGCAACAATTATAAGTGGTGACATCATTAAGCACAGTTTAGAGGTTTTTCATGGATTTGTTGTATTATTAAAATATTTCTCCTGGGGAAACATGGAACACAGGATTTCTAGGTATGAAATTCTCGTTCAACAGCTGCACAACAGCTTATAGTTTGTAGTGGAAACAATAAAAAAACAACAAAAATCAAAGTTAATGTGAACACATTAAATGGAATAAGAATAAGTAATGAAAAACTGATATGGAAACAGAATCTGGTTAAATCGTTTAGTCAGCCACACATGGGCAGATTATCGTACAGACACATATTTGCAGGTTTGTCTAGTTATGTCAACATTTACTGAGGCAAATCTGATTCTAAAATTGGACATAAATGTAGAGATCCGCTTGTTTGGCGTTATCGCCAAACGAGCGGATCTCTCCCCGACATGCTCACATTGAGGTCAGCGATATCGGGCTGATCCGATCGTTGGGCCCTAAGATCGGATCATAATGCTGCTAATATGGATCGTGGGACCACATCTATGAACAGATGCAACTTTCAGCCATATCAGGGCCACAAGTATGGGGCGATAAGCTGTCGACTCGGTCTGTCAGCAGCTTTTATCTGCCTGTGTATGGCCAGCTTTATACAGATATAGGAAAAGACAACACAAGATAAAGGTCTTGGGGTGATAATAGGTGAAGTTGAAAAGGTTACCTAGGAATAGGGCAATGGTCCACAAGGAGATTAGTCACCTGTGACAAATCTCCTCTTCTGTAGATGATTAGTCTCCTTCAATTGCTTTCCCACCGGTGATAAAGTGAATCACTGGTCGTAAAACCCATGTGTCGCTTCAATCTTCTGAAGTCACCTGACGTGTTCTCTTGAAGCAACTTCGGTAAATTTGGAACACTGAAAAGACATTTATTGCTGGTAGGAAAGCATTCGTAGGAGATTAGTCGCCTACAGAAGAGGAGATTTGTTGTGGGCAACTAATCTCCTTGTGAGTCATTATGGGGTAGTAAGCATGTAGGACACATTATTCAGCAATAAGGGTAAGGCCACACGAGGAGATTCAGGGAGATTTTGTCGCCTGGCTACTAATCGCCTCGTCTTTTGAGCAACTATCTCCCTGAACTGCCTCAGCGTTTTTCCCCATAGGCTACAATGAAAAGTCGCCTGCGCTAATGCACACACGGCGATGCGTTTTCAATAGTTGCCTGAAATTGCCTCACTGAGGCAACTTTGGGCAACTATTGAATATGCATCGCTGCGTGTGCATTAGCGCAGGCGACTTTTCATTGTAGCCTATGGGGAAAAACGCTTAGGCAGTTCAGGGAGATAGTTGCTCAAAAGACTGAATCTCCTCGTGTGGACTTGCCCTAATGCTGAATGAAAGTTTCCATTTTTTGCTGTTGTCCTAATAGTCCTTTATAAATATGCCCCAGATTAAATAAATGCATAAAATGTTGAAAGATAAATTAAAGAAAAAGGGGAGAGGATAAAATAATAAAAAGATAATAAAAGAATGAGGTCAATGTATGCAGTAAAGCAACAACAGGTCTTACCAGAAACATAAATGCACAAGACACAATAGCATTTGGTTACCGGCAGCACCACACAATATAAACACAAAGAGGTTTTTAGTTACTAGAATGGTCGCCTACTAATAATAGTCTATGTTTTCTTTTAGTGTTTTTTTTTTTGTTAGAATGATGAATAACAATGACATTTTATACTGAGAACCATCAATATATGAACCTTTTCTACAAGTCAATGTCCCTCCTGTATAAAAGGCATTTCAGTATGGAAAAAAATAAACACACTCATTCAACACTGTCCTCACTGAAAATTGAGCAGGCACGTTTCATGAGATCTGTAGAAAGGCACTATAGCAGCCACTCCTTTTCTGCATGCTTCTTTTAAGCTCACTGCTAATTCTCAAGTTATTTATCAGAACAAATACAGTTTGAGAGAACTGAACCTTCAATGCCGGACCAGCCAAAAAAAAAATCTTAAATCTCTTTACAATACCCTAAAAATAAGCTTTGGGCTTACATTTTTTTCTTTTCAGCACAGTTTCAGATGACAAAGAAATTAAAAACGGAGCACAGTGGTGTTCTGTATTTAATACTACACTTTGTATAATACATCTGGCCTTGCTGCAGATATGTAACTCAATACACATGGATAGCTAAAGACATATGTTTTAAATCCTGGCCGACTGCAAAATTGTTCAAAGTTACTAAACACAAGGTAAAATAAACCGAATTCAACTGTGGCACGCAGAATACAAAAAAACATTAATAATAATTCTCTTTAGTCTTCCAATTTCCACTACTGAGTGCCAGTTATTGGAGAAAAAGCAACAGAAAGAAGTCAACCATCAATTGCCCGTGTACAAATCTCAAAATGCATTTGTAATGAGATTCTAAACATAGGCAAACGCTGAGGGAAGAGCACTTTGAGAATTTGCAATTTGGCACAATGGAACATAGATAACTGATCACTCTTGTCACAAGCTGGAGTCCAAGATTACAGAAGGCTATGAGATAACAATTAACATTGAATATATTAAGCCATGGTGATGGATCGTGGAATCATTAAGCAACGGCCTGCTTGGCGGATTGTCTTTATTGTACCCTGTCGCTCAATGCGAGGTTTGTATGGAAAACCGATTAGGTTTCAAGTTAGAATTTCATGCCTCCAAACTTTGTTGCAAAGAATCATTTTAAATATAAATACATTCATTTCTATACTGAAATGATTTTCCACTCCAGCTCTGTAAGAAATCATTATCATAACATCCCTTCAGTGGTCCATGTCTTTTATAAAATACCCTCAATGTGCAGAGTTGTGCTTTTATATGGACATGAATCAATAGCAGTGGGCATTATTCCCTTTACTTTTTACAAAGTTGGTTCATTATTCCCTTTACACTATGGGGCTGATTTACTAATCGTTGGGCTCTTTTAGGGGAATGTAATAAAAGTTGGTAACGGAAAAACTATTCGCAATGCAAAAAGTTATGTCTTTGCGCAAACAAATTTAGCTTTTTTAATATGGCTTTTGCGAACACGGAAACTGTATACCGACCACTTCCTTTTGTGAATTTTATAGTAAATAAAAGTAAATGTAATAAAACTTCTTACTGAAAAAGTCGTTATGTTTTCTCCAAAAGATTACAACACCTTCAAGCACTTAGTGTGAAATTACAATTACAATTTGCAATGCAATAATAGTTTAAGGAACAATATTACGTTGTGAGATGTGGATTTTTATTCTTATTGGTGCAAATTGTTTTTCTCTTTGTGACTTTAATTACATTCCCCCTTTGTCACCAAAAAACTAAAAAGTTGCCTTTAAAAAAAACTAGACTTTTCCGAGAATTATTATGCGATTTTTCTTTGCATCATAGTTTTTGACATTTTCAGGTGTTTTTGAAGCAGGCTTTTGTGCAACAGTATGAAAATGTTCAAGGTATAGCTTGACAAGTCAAAGAAGTTGCCGATTTTATGACTTTTTTGCAACTTTTTCCCGTTTGTACTTTTTCAGTGCGGATCTTTTGATCACGGAAATGAGTTTATTCATTGTTCAAAAAGCTCTAATACCACTAAAATTCAACCTTTAATAAATGGGCCTCCCCATGGTCAAAAGTATATGAACACTTGCCAGTCCGATATATTATTCCAAAAACAAGCCTATTCCTCTTTTTGCTTCTAAAACAGCCGTTCCCACCTACTCTTCTCGAAAGTCTTTCAACTAGATGTTAGGACATATCTGGTGGGGTTTGCTGGTGTTCAGCGAGCTGAGATCAAAGCTCTGTACAGGCCAATTAAGTTCTTCAGTTCTACATGGACCTTACTTTGCACATCTGGTTAATATCCTGCTGAAACAGTATATATCTTTCCCAATAAATATCTGTCCGAAAGTCGGCGAGATGTTGATCGGGCAGGGTAGAAAATCACGTCGGATTGCGGCTGCATCTATTCGTTGATGCGGTCCCACAATCTGACCACCTGTATTGCCTCCATTCTGATCTGATCATTGGGCTCTAGGGCCCACGATTGGATCAGCCTGATATCTCCCACCTCAATGTGAGTATATAGGGGAGAGATCTGCTCATTTGGCGATAACAGTATAGTAATTGTATGATAGCAGGACCTATGTCGGAAATGGTGGCTATGGTTTAACTAGCTAATTCCAACAATTAACAACTAACCTATAAAATATAAATATTATACTGGCAGATTAAATGGGCCGATTAAAAAATAACTTTTCTATCTTTCAATGTCACAGGAAGGTTGATGGAATGTGTAGTATAACTTTCCCTTCTGTATGATAATGGATTTTCTCACTTTTTTCTGTATGTGCCATTCCTCATACCAATGATATTTACAAGCCATTTACACTTCCAAGTGCAGGATTGTATTTTTCTTCACTTTAGTTAACTCCAATAAAATGACCTACAGCAAGAGGCAAAACCCTGACAGGTAGTTACAAGGCTATGACTGCTTTTCACACACTGAAAGACTGATGTTCAGATCAGGGATTAGTGCCACTTAACATCCTTAATGGAAGCTACTGTACTAAATGTATTGCGATGGTCTGTATGCAGCGAAGGAGACAATAACAACAATCTCTGGTAGCTGTGCTCCTTCATGCAAGATTTCCTTTAAGCCTGAAAGCATTTTGGCAATAGAATAGTAGGGTTTAGATTGTAAGCTCTAATGAGCAGGATATGCCTTCTCTTTCCGTCATGTTTGATGCCTAGGGCACAACAAAGTGGGGGCGCCAAGCACGTACCTCTTCTTTTGCCTATCGCTCTCCAGCAAGCCTCTGTGCTCACTTTTTTGTGCTCTCCCGCATCCACTAATTATTATATTGGGCACACACTTACTCACTCGCGTTCGGGCATGGGCACTCGAGGGTGAAGTGGTTGGCCGGGTTACCTTGGGTGTCCAGTTGGCTTGGCCCAGGTCTGCTTCTATTGAACAGTGGTGCCAAATATGATACCACATTCTGGGTAATTTGTATAAAATATATAAAATATAAAATGCACTGGCACATATTCCAGCAGTATTACCATGTCCAGAGCTACTATAGGTGCTTCCCAAAGCCACTGCTTTCAATGGGATAAGACCTGCTGCATCTCACAGGTGTTTTGTTTTACTAGTGACTGGAGCTATAAGGGCTCAGTTGTTATAGGAGAAGGAAAAGTAAAGTCACTGGGAGGTGCCTGCTACCCTGAGTTGACGTTACTCTTCTTAAAACACAGTAGCGTTGTGTCTCTATTTTCTTTCATTGTCCCTTGAGTCAATTCTGGTAGTGCGCATGCTCAATATGCTTGGGGTCATCTGGAAGACTAGAAAAAGATGTTTTAGCAAACAGTACTGCACCATCTTAGGGTAGCAGGTAAGTGACTAGAACTACTGGACACTACCATCTACGGATGGTAGACTTTGCATCACGAGTATGGTGCAAAGTCTACCATCCGCCTTAGTAAGTACAGTTCTCCATTGCCCCTTATGCTTTTTGGCACTAAGTCCACAGCAGAAGTTTTTGAGTCTTTTGGGCAGTGAAGTTCCAACTTACAGCGAATCCTTATCAAGGGCTCTCCCAGGCCTGTATGTAAATCAAAGAATATGATACTGTAACAATGTGCAAGTGGCTTATTCAGGTGGAACATTATAGCTGTAGGTGTAGATATGACTCTACGACGGGAACTTGTGAATTGGTTTTGTTTGTATTTATTTGTGCGGATAAAGTTTGGACAGTTTTGAATCTAGCTGGGCTTCAAGTAGAGAGCATCATGGGAAGAAGAAATCGCTCTTGGAAAAAGCCTATTGGTGAAACGCGTCGAGCGGAGACAGATCGTTTGGAGCTGCAGCGCAAGATTGAGATGCGCAAAGCAAAGTAAAGGACGCTGCGGTTTCATTTGAAAAGCGGACTACACAGATTTTACATGCGATTTTAAAAGAGGCGTTTGTGAGTGTATTTTATATTTTTATTAAACAGCTTTTTTAAACGATACTGCACATGCTGCTCTACTCTCTGCCTAGCTAGAAGGTTGCCAGATGAATGTTGGAAGGACACGGCCTGTTCTCTCAAAAGCGCAGATTCACTCACGTCTGTGAGTATAATATACCACCAGACCAGCACTGGGTGAAAAGTTCATTTAAAAGGAGCTAATTAAGCAATTAAATCAAACTCTCTATACTTGTTACGATTTGGTGTCTTTGAAAATAATTTGTTAACAGATTTCCTCCACTTTCCCTCACTTATATTAACTATAAGAGGTGTCTGTGAGACAAAGGTGTTTTTTTCGTTAAATTTTTGTTTATTTTATTTTATTTTCACTTTTAAAAATTTTTTCACTTATATTATCTTTTCACACTAATATACAAATTAGCAGTGATGTATACGTACATATAAAACAGATACACAGTTGCACAATTTAAGTGTTTTAATTTTGTCACATAGTGTTTGCACTATTATACACGTTTAATCACGCACAGTTAAAGGTGCATTTATATGAAATAGCAGAAAATACTGCACCATATTACGCATATCTGTTTTTGTTCCCCTTTTCCTTGGCTTTGTCAGGAGATACAGCGATTCTTCTTTGCTTATATTTGCTTTTTGGCACTCCCTGTCCACCCATTATCAGTGCAAAACTATGACCTCAAGTTGGGGGCAGGTACTATATCCAGTATAATTGAAACAGGGTTTCATTGCTATCCATCAATCAATATAGACCATGGCTAGTTCTTTGTAATCATTTCTTATACAGGTCCATGTTGCACTGCGTATTTAAACGATCCCCAAATTAATTTTTCCTATGATTAATTTAGGTTCTCCTCTTAGACTTGAAGCGACTTTGATAAATGATCTAACCTGTTTAATTTCTGTTGGAAAGAATAGAGCTGAATAAAATTCATACAAACTTGATACGTTTCTTCCCAACGTATGAAGAAGTCGGTAGCCAGAATAATAATTCACCCCCCCAAAACACGTTAACAAGCCCGGTATCAGCTGAGAGGGAAGACTAGACTGAGAAACACTCCCGCAGCAAAAGAAAAATACCAGCTGTCTCTGCTCAGAGAAGACACATTACCACCTGTCCTGTTCTTCAGTACATAATACATAATTCTGCAGTCAGAATTGCCCTGGTATTATACAGCTCGCCTATACGGAACTATATCATTCACCTATAAATAGCCATAGACAAAATAAGGAGCTGGACATTTGTGCACAATATAACTTCAGTCATCAAAAAATAGACCTTCTTTAGGTCTCTGTATTACTAAGGAGTCAGTCACTTGCCAAAGCAAAGCAGCTCGATCATATTCTTTCTATATACAAATACATTCCTAGTAAATGTATAATACTAGCCCCAGCCTTAGCTGATTTACTGGTCAAGTCAGTGGCAACCCTATTGCCATTCTTATGAAGTCAAACAAGAAGTATCCTTTGCACACAGCAAGATATTTCCTAATTTTGTAGGCATTTGCCCTGAGCTCTGGGATTAGAGGGGCTGTTGGAGGGAAATACAGGTAGAATTACCAATGACATATTATATTGTGTAAAGAAAATGTTAGATATTTTCACTACATACCGTACTTCTCATCGGTGGCCCATCAGCTGTTGTTGACCTGCAACTTCTAGGATCTGATGGTAGTTGCAGGAATGCTAGGAACTGTAGCTCCACAACAACTGCATCCCTTAGAAACCCTTAAAGGAGAAGGAAAGCTACAGAGGCATTTTATTGCCAATAGATTAGCTGCAATAGTGCAAGCTAGAATGTTATATTTATTCTGTAGAATGTTTTACTATACCTGAGTAAAAAGCTCTAGAAGTTTGTTTAGGATAGCGCGCAGCCATATTATCTTGGGGTGACATCACTTCCTGCCTGAGTCTCTCCCTGCTCACTTATAGCTCTGGTCTCAGATTAGGGGGTGGAGCAAACTGAGCATGCTCACGCCCGGGGCAAGGAGCTCTAAACTGAAGGCAGGAAGTCTGATACAGAAGCCCATGTGTACACAATAGAAGGAAAGAAATGCTGTGTTTCTTTTGACAGTGGACTCAGAGCAGCATTACTTTGAGGGTTTACTGGTATATTTAGGTGGACCTTTCTGATAAGGCTTACTTTGTTTTAACCGTTCCTTCTCCTTTAATCTAAACAACCCCCTTCTTAGATGGGGCCCCAGCCTTCCTGTATTGCCAGGGGCCCCCTCTTCTAAAACTACAACCTTGAATACACTGGTTAAGATATTTTAACACGTGAGTAATAAATCACTCAAAATGATCATTTTTGTCTTTTGATATCTGCCCAGAATATGTTTCCTTCCTCTCCTTTCATGCTTCTTATAACACATCTGACAGATTTGTTTACATGGCCATATTTCAAAGCTGTACATTCAGCCTAAGGGCTTGTGCGCATGAGTTTTCTGCATCAGGGGGAAAAAGCGCATTAAAAAAAACATAATTTTTCTTTGACTTGTTAGAGTGGTTGCTAGACTTTTATTAAAATGTTGCTTTATGGCCTAAAGCTTTACACTATGTATCGGGTGGCTAAAGCCCTTTCCATCCGCTCTGTTCTTCTTTGTGGTCTTTCATTTGTCACCTCCCCTTACCAACAAGGTTACAGATATACTGTATAACAGAATTGCTGTATCACTCAACCTTGTATGGTTCCAGGAATATAAGTGTTATCCCCCAATATCTCACCCTATTTGCCCTTGAGGCTTGTCTACACAGAGTTGTTTCACTTTACAAGGAGTGGCAAAAATCCTACCTTCATCCTGGCTCCTCTGCTCTAGGTAAGTGCAGAGGTTGGACTTTTGGCAACAGACTCAGATGCCCTGGGGCTAAAGGAATATCTATAACAGCAATAGGCACTGCCAGAAATTTTATCATAACTGATTTCCATCTGTCCCTATATCAACACAGGGCCCCCAGTCCCACATTTTTGGATCTTTTGCCATAGATCCAACACCTAAAATTAAATCAGGTGGAGTAAGTGGCATCCTCAAGCTCCATTTGTCTCCTTCAAGGTCTTAATATGGCTAGTTGTCTGTTCATAGACATCAGACTTCTTTGTATAACCTCATCATCCTGTTATAACCTACATGTCAAATATTATTCAACAGTCACCCTTAAGCTCCCTTCACCTTAAAGGTATACTGTCATGGGAAAAAACATTTTTTCAAAATGAATCAGTTAATAGTGCTAATCCAGCAGAATTCTGCACTGAAATCCATTTCTCAAGAGAGCTAACAGATTTTTTTATATTCAATTTTGAAATCTGACATGGGGCTAGACATATTGTCAATTTCCCAGCTGCCCCAAGTCATGTGACTTGTGCTCTGATAAACTTCAATGACTCTTTACTGCTGTACTGCAAGTTGGAGTGATATCACCCCCCTCCCTTTCCCCCCCAGCAGCCAAACAAAAGAACAATGGGAAGGTAACCAGATAGCAGCTCCCTAACACAAGATAACAGCTTCCTGGTAGATCTAAGAACAACACTCAATAGTAAAAACCCATGTCCCACTGAGTCACATTCAGTTACATTGAGAAGGAAAAACAGCAGCCTGCCAGAAAGCATTCCTCTCCTGAAGTGCAGGCACAAGTCACATGACCTGGGGCAGCTGGGAAATTGACAAAATGTCTAGCCCCATGTCAGATATAAAAAAATCCGTTTGCTCTTTTGAGAAATGGATTTCAGTGCAGAAGTCTGCTGGAGTAGCACTATTAACTGGTGTGTTTTGAAAAAAAAACATATTTTCTGATGACAGAATCCCTTTAAGTAACTTGGAATTTGGAAGACACCCACTCTTCTTAGCATACCTCCCAACTGTCCCTTTTTCGGAGGGACAGTCCCTCTTTTGACAGCTCAACCCACAGTCCCTCATTTGTACTGGAAAGACCCTCTTTTCTCTGCACTGAACAGCCAGAAAAAGAAACAAAGTCTCTCACTTAATTGGCTTTTAGCAGAGAGCCCAGAACAGCTAACAGGTGCAAATAAGATACTTTGTAAAAATTTTGAGACACAAAAACACAGTTTAGATAAGGAGAAATATTTTCAAACTTTCATAACCTGCCAAATTTTGTAAAACAAACATGGTATTTAGGGGGTGTGACCACAGAAAGGGGTGTGGTCAAAAAATTGCTGCGCTACGTGAAGAAAAAAATTTTTTGTCCCTCTTTTTACTTCCAAAATGTTGGGAGGTATGTTCTTAGTAATTTGCTCCCGAAACTTAACTTTATGATCGTACAAATCTTCCAATATCCATTCAAAGCAGTGGAACGGGGAGCATGACAAGGGATGCACCCGAGTGGGGTAAGGCAGAATCTGGGGCAGGCCATGCAAGACCAAGATGCTTCTGAATCTTTTAGGATCTTGGTTAGTATCTATGTTATAAGAATCTAGCAAACAATATGAAGCAATGCCAAACTACCGATTTTGTATTTTGGGTGCATTTTAGCCATGACCCATCATGCCCCTATTGTCCCAATGGAGCTCCTAGATCTGCCCAATATTACCTTTTTCTGAGCTATATCTGGGTACATTTTAAGCCTTTTCAATGGCAGGCAGTAGTTAACATTAATTGATGTACAAATTGCAGTGAGCAATTGCCAGGTGAATGGAGGCAAAATAAGGTGACTCCTGAAAACTCTGTGTCTGAATGTGTATTGTTTTGGTCTGCTTTGAATTATTAAAGAAAGTATTTTTTTATCAGTTTTATATTCTCTGTATGAAGGATGAAGGGTATCTCTCTAGTAATGTTTTATAAACCATGCTCCTAAATGCTTGATATCTTGCTTGTTTACACCATTAAAAACCACTTCACAAGTGCAGAGATGGGCCCCAAAACAGAGCAGATGCTTTGAGAGCAAACTAAAACTGAATTACTCGCTAAACAAATCATAATATTCCAAATTTGCTCAATTAGGTTTTAAAATGAGCTTCTGGTTAATTATTCGGAATCTCTGTGATTTATGCTGTGGACGGAGACATTTTTGGCATTAGCGTGGAATATCTCCACCTCCATGTTTTTTAATAGAATTCCATCTGCTGTGGTTCTAACATTTTGATAATGAAACAATTAACACATTCTGAAATTGGCAACAAGTATAATAATTAATGACTTGATTTCGCTAATGTTACCAATAGAAGGGAATTGCACTTTTGATCAGTTTACAAGCTATGCCGCCAAATTGAATAGTTACATCAGTAAATGTCATGCATAAATCAATCAAACCTAACCGCTGCTTCAGTGTAAATGTATAAAATATATGAAGAAACTGCCTCTGTACAAAAGGTCATCAATTGAAAGGATATGACTAATGTGAGGGTTAGGATTTTTACACAGATTTACAGGACATACATAAACTGATTCACAAAATTAAGAAGAAAACTGTTTTTGGTGGAGACAAAATTACACACACATGGGTCGGACTTTGAGGGGAAAATTGGAAGACATTTTATATGTCCCCATGTAGGGATGACGATAAAGTAGCAATTACGTTTTTACACCTAGGATTTCTACAGTAGTTTGTGCCCTATAGTAATCGAGGTTGGTAGATAACCACATATAAGTACCAATGGTGGTCATTTAATTATTAGAGCTAACATCAACTAAACTACATCTTCCAGCATCTTCTCAAACATTGGTTGTCAAGACTTTTTTCAGTTCAAACCCATCTTGGAGGTCAAACCAGGGCCCCACTTAGGTCACAGACAAAGGAAAACATTGACAACATTGAATAGACATTCTCCCTAACTTTCACAAAAATAAGCTGATCCACTCTTGTGACTGCTCTAGGTAACCCCAGGGGAACCAGCCCAGAGGTTTGGGAACCACTGCTTTAAAAGCATACCAGAAGTTAAAAACCAGCAATATTTAGAGAGTATTGCAAGAGTGACAAATATATGAAACTTAAGGAGCAAGAAAGTGGAAGGAGATGTACCCCTAGATCAGGATAGATACATAAGAATTCAAATACACATATTATTACATCTATGACTACATTTCAAATTATCGATTAGTGAGTTAGTCCCTAAATCCAGGTTATGACAGCAGCCCACAGTATGAACTGTGAATCAGCAGGAAAGAACTACTGGGGGTATATTCAGATGCCCTACTTCCATGGTTGTGGTGGCCTAGGGCTGTTACCAAGCACCTGATTCTACTTTAAATCCTAACTTTATTTAAATACATAAGCTAAAAAAATCTACAAAATCTATTTACAACTCTTTATCAATAAACACCAACACACAGTGTAGAAAGTAGAAATTGTCCAACTCAACACAGAGAGAACAAGCCCCAACAACTACTCAATCCAACTTTTGTTTTGCCTACAGCATTCTGCCTTGAATGACTATGAAACATATGTAATTAACCAAATATAATGACGCCCATAATAATCCTAACTCCTAACAATTTGTTTGCATTATACATTAGGTGCTTAGGTAATTATTTTCCAGTGTCTTACCTCAAAGTGCCTATTTATGAGCATTCCTTTGAGAATTTGTAATTTGTAAAGGAAAGAGGTAGAAAATCAAATATAATGTGCTGTTTATGGACAAGTAAAGCATTATCTATAAGGAATTTTAGGGATAACATCTTGCCAGGTAATCAGGAATCCATCCAGCACGAAAAAAAAAAAAAATCAATTTGGTGCAACCCTGGTTCTGTCATTCTACTCAACTATCTGTCATCCATCTGTCATTTCAGTACACCAGGTCATGCAGCAAACAAACAAACAAATCAACAAAACTAGTTCTAATATTTACTGCAAACAAATCAGTGTAGCAAAATGGAGTGTACTGGTGACCCATAGTGCAACAACAAAAAAAGAATTAGCGTGACTAGTCCCATTACATCTTTCCTTTTGCTGTACGGATTCAATGTCATAGTAGCTAGATGGATGGACAAGGTGGAAGCAGACTCCCACTGAAAATCGTCTGATCGGCAATACATGCAGAGAAATTATTGGCAACCTGTACGATCAACTGAAGGTCCGATCAGCATGGCAGGAAAAATGTCGGGACACTCCACACACAATCCGAAAACCATACGAATCGGGGATTTGTACGATAGAATCTGTGCGTCTATAGCCTTCTTAACAGGCATATTCCTACTTCCTTTTCTATTAAACCGACCAGTTAAGCCTCACTCTGTCGCTGTTAGGATTTTGATCAGGATGAGCCTGGGAATTGATAGGTTAAAAGGGGTGTTTTGAGTAATTAAGTTGCTTGTCTGTGCCAATCAATGGGTTTAAGGGGGGAATGTTGGATAAATGAGTAGTTTAACACTCCCAATAGATGAGTTAAGAGGGGAGTTTGGGATAAATAAGTAACTTGGCGGTCTGGCCCCTCATGGGTTGTTATACACTGTAGATTGTGGGATGTTTGGTTGGAAAGTTATACGGTTATTAAAGTAATAAGGTTAGTTAGAAGTTAAGAGCGTGTTATACAAACCTGTAAATTATGTTTGGTTGTGTTTATGTTGCTCTGTATGTTGGATACATCATATTTCACTAATACGTTTAATTGATCTTAGTAATGTTTGGCACTCATCTCATCCCAATAACCTGTGTTTTGTGTACTCATTGAGTTGATTTTGGATGGCTGATGCAAAACCTTGATGCTGCCCCTGTCAAGGTTCTGTCTACCTGACCGATGCACACAAAGCATAAACTTGTTTGATCATCGCCATAGTTTTTGTATGGAGAAAATCCTGCATTTTGATTTGCATACGTACATGTGGTTAATCTTAAACAAGGCATTTGATGCGATATTATTGTGACTGAAGCCCTTTCTGTATACTGCTTATACAAATATAGATATATATAGGAAATGTGGAGCTAGAGAAATCTATCAATTAAAAAAGCAACACTAACATTTATTTGATTGTGTACCCGATAAACTTTAGTGGTACAATAAAAGAGATTTAAGGATAGTCCCTTTTTTTATTCATTTAAAGAAATGAGATGTGTTCTTGGTAAACACATAAATTGCAACATAAAAACCAAAGATATTTGTAAAATCTTGCAAAGCAAAATCGTATTCATAAAACCGATCAAGTAAAAATTTTTGTGGTTCCATAAAGTACACTAAAAACTCAATAAATGACAGTTCACAATGAATTTTCAAAGAAAGGATTAGACATTCTTAAGAAACATATACATTGCACACTTTTATCTGGTACACAAAGGCTTTTCTTTCTTTTCAGCCACACCCAGGTTCAGAAAACATTTAACAAAGACCCACAGATGTGAAAAAGTCAAGATAATCATCAACGTACCTAATGAATGTGAAAGAATGTCCTCGCTTCCAAACAAAAAATGTAATAATATTACCTAGCAAGCATCAGATAAAAGCAAGGTTAAGTAGTATTTTAAGTGCATTGAAGTTCTCTAATTGGATTTATCCCAAAAGCTTTAAAACAACACCTGGAAGCGGTCGATGATTAGGGACTAAAATGTACAATGAAACAATGTTCATTGTGATTCAACAGCACAATTGGGTGCAAAACATTACAGGTAGGAAATACACAGCTAAAAATCTATAAGCCCCAATCTACAAAAGAATTGGGTTCAGGTAGCCATATAACGGCCAGCCTGAATGATTGACCCATGGGTCAAATAGACAAATATCTTGCAGACGGCCATGTTCACCTTAATGATAGGATCAGAAGAAAGAAGATGCACTTTGTTCCTCTTCCCTTTCTATCAGATGATCATGGGAAATCTTCCATCGGGAAAGATGCACCAGGATCACAGGATCAGAGGGATAATCTGTTGAAATGCCTCCCACACACTGAGCGGTAATAAGTCACTGGGTTAATGTAAAGTTCATAAGCTTTACTCTCCATTCCCCATATTTTAAGAAAAGCCACTCAGATGATACTAGCAATGTTTAAGCATGCAAGGAGTTGTAGCAACATCTGGCAAATTTAATATTAAGAAACGGGGGTTATCATCATCATTTATTTATATAGCGCTGTCAAGATACGCAGTGCTTATGTAATAAAAGTCACTAAGACTAAGAGGCATATTTATTCATATTGGAGATAAACATCACCGGTGATGTTGCCCATAGCTACCAATCAGCAATTAACAATTAGATCTGAACAGTCACCTACAAGTTAGAAAACTAAAGCAAAGATCTGATGGGTTGCTATATGCAACATGTGTGTCTCCAATGTGAATAAACATGCCTCCTAATGTCTTTTATTAAATAACCCTCAACATTTCTTAATATGGAGTTTGCCAAATGTTGCTACAAATCCTAGCAGGCCTAAATCTTGCTGGTATGTTGAAGAATGATGGGAGTTGTAGCCTACAAACAAATGAGAACCCACGTTTAGAAAAAAGGGAGCTAGGGCAACTACTGTTTAAAAAGCAATCTTCCCATTGGTTGCTATGGGTTACCAGACCTGGTGCAAACTCTTGTGACTTTTAGTACATTAACCTGCATAAATCTTCCTAACTTTGCTACTAGTGATTGGTGAATTTGAAAAAATTGTGAAACGCAAATTTTTCAATCTTGGTGCTAGTGTTGAAGTCAATGGGCATCTGAATAGTGTTGACGCGCGACGGATTTGACGCAAGCAACTTTTTTCAACGCACATCCAAAATGTTTGTGATGCCGCCAAATTTTCGCTGCAGTTTTGCGAATTTTGCGAATTTATTCACGGGCAGCGAAACACACAAAATCAACGTGAATTTGCGCATGGCGAATTTATTCACCCCTAACTATTTGCTACATTTAATCGGAAGGAGGTGGGTGGTGTCAGATGAGCGATGGAGTTAGGAGTAGACAGAGGAGGCAAGTACCTAGGGCACAATGCTGGGGGCAGGAAACTGACTGCCCAATTTCATTGTGACAAATCCCTGGCTCATCACTATTGCGCTTGAGCACTCGGTGGAGCACAGGGTGGTGGGGTGCATCTAAGCACCAGCTTTCCTTGGGCACTGTCAGATATATGACTCACACACTGTAAATTTACCAGACACAGATAAAATAATCATTTCATCACTTAAGAGCTGACATCCACTGATTTCCAACAGTTTCCATGTGCTGGCAGGGCAGTTATCCAATAACCAAATGACTGGGGGCAGGATTATTATAAAATGATGATGTCACTCAAAGGATTCTAGAGACTTTGAGTTTGGCTGGAGGTCATAAACATCCCTTGGAGGGACAAGCAGACCTTTCTAATGTACCCCCTCCCATCGAAAAATAAAACACTGCATCGCATTGTGATTTCCCAGGTCTCTACACAATGCATTACTATTAAAAAAAAATGAAAAGCAGCACTGTACTGAAGCTGTTGTGTACAAGTCACTGAATGGCAGGTAACATAAACAGAAAGAGAAAGATACACGTTACTCAACTCCATACATCTTCCCAGGAGCCCTTCCTTGAGAGAGGGACCCTGGCCAAATTTGCTTATTGGAATAATATACAGCTTGGCAGTAGTATACCCTGGCTATATAAACAAAAGTTTCTGCATGCTTTTAAACTCATCAATCTTACCAATAAAAGGGGGATTTAATGCCAAGAGGGTCGAGTTACTCTTGAAGTTTTTTCTTCACCCCCCAAAAACTGTAGCACTGGAGAAATTCCATTGTGAGAGGTTGTACATTTTAGCCATGGGAGTTGGATACAATAACAGCTTATTTGGGAGCTGGATATGGCAAACAATTTTAATGGAAAACGATGCATAGGCCACATATGACATTTAACATTGGTTAGTGGCCAGCTGGCAATAAACAGAGAATATTTTGTTGCTGAAGGGACCACAAGGGTTGCAGTGCATTGAACTAAAAATGGGAAAAATGAACCTGATTCGATAATGATGTACTAAAAGCTTTAGAACAGGACAATTGCATTTAGGGTAAGCCAGTCTTTAATCTAACATTTGCAGATAATTATAGGAAGGATTAATCTATGGGTGGGGATGGTCACTATTAAGATTAATGGTTTGGCAAGTTTGAAGTTTAACTGAGATAGGAGTCTCTGAAATAATTCACAAACATAAAGCCAAACCCAGAACTGAATTTTGGCCTTCACTATAGAAGAAGAATTTGTATTGCTATTTCCCAAGACGATTGGTTGAGCTCACATTGAACATTGCTTCATTCGTGGAACTGTTTTTGAGATTTCTCAAGTCATAAAAAACAGAGGGTTTTACTGAGGATGTGAGATAGAAGCAGAATGTCCATGAAGTGAGGTGGGCATTGGGCATACTGTACTGAAGTAGAGAGAAAAAGGGATCATTTGCACATAGCTGTACCTCCTTTGAATACGTATTACTGCCATGCCTTATGAAGAATATAAACTGAGGTAAAATCACCTCTGTTTACCTTTAAAAAAAAATAATAACTCTGTACTGGCTAAAGACTGCCTTTGCTATTTATACATTGGGTACAAAATGAAATGGGCACTAGTCACTCCCACAGCAACACCTTTAGGTTAGGGCCAGACGGGACCAAAATCAGCCTACTGGAATCTGTAGACCGATTTCAGCCCAAGAGCAGTATCCTCTTCTTTTTTCTCTTCCGGAACCTTTGTGCTGGGTTTGCAAACACACTCATCAGATTTTGGTGAAGGCACATAAGACTTTGCATTTTGTGCCAAAATCTTGCGAGAGTGTTTAGCACCGGAGCCAACGTAAAGGTTCTGGACGTGAAAATGGAAGTGGACACTGCTCACATTGAGTGGCTGAAATCCGCAGGCCAATTTTGAACCCATCTGGTCCTTGCCTTAAACCCATGTTCTGCTGGATGCAGGAGGCCACAGAGTCCAGGCATAAAAACTCTGTAAAACAGTCCTTTAAATGACCAGAAATTGACTTCATGACTTGCCCATGATTTCTTTATGCTGGGTACTTATTTCATGTAAAATCCTGGATTCCTACAAGGAGAATGAAATATGCATATGAATAAATAAATCCTTATATGTTGGAAAAGGATGGAATGGCCACTTATCAAACCTAGTCTGATTAGGGATGGGGGCTCACCATGCGTTGGTGCCAGAGTGGAATTCATATTAACGAGGCGACAGTGTGAGACAGTGAGCAGATGTACCCAGATAGTTAAAATATCCAGACTTAGATACTAAATTGCAGACCTTCTCTAACTGGGATATGCGATTCCAACCACTTTGTCTCCATCACCCATCTGTTACTGGGGCTCCCAACAGTCAGCAATTGTAAAGGGGTTTTGTGAGTGGTAGTTTAGCAGCAGGATCCATATATATGTGAATATTAAGCACATGCATCCTCCTAAAGTTCAAAGGAGGTTTATGTGTTAGAATGATACATGATCCCATTCCCTGGATCCTGGCTTTGGCATCTTCCTTCATTGCCAATGAAAGCTACGGGGGGGGGGGGGGGGCAAAAGGGGAAATGCGAGAACTGAGATTTATTGTTTTGCACTTAATTTAGAAGCTGCTTGACCTATGAGGAAACACGACTTTAACCATCTTAACTGGCACTGCCATAACTGAAGCATTACTGGTACTGGAGCTTGATACTGGGCCATATAGTTCAGTGGCAGCTGAAGAGCTTCAGCTTGGATCAGAAATAAAAGTTCTCTGCAAAAAGTCATCTGCCCCAGGCCCAACAAAGCTTAATGGAAGCCATGCTTTTGGCCAGTAAAGTCAGTTTTCCTTTACGAATGCACATATTACAATGCTACATGAGGTTTTTTTTTAAAATAACAAGTGCTATTTTATTTTTAGCTGATCACATATTATGTAAAAATTACCCAATTACCTGATCCCCAATCAGCTCCTAAATAACCCTGTACTAAGATGTAAACACATTTCTTGCGCAGCTCCGTCCCAATCAACAAGGCTAATCTTAGAGTACTAAAGTGTTGCTTCACGCTGCCATTATGCTGCAAGACAAGACTTACATCATTTAGAAAGAGAATTAAACTTACATACAGTACCTTAGGGACAAAGAGCGCCAGGTACATATGGGTGTAATTTTAAGACGGTGCCGTAAACAAATGAATAACAAAAAAAAAAAAGAAGGTACCGATCCTCCACTACAGTATAACAAGCTGTACAATTCTGATGCAAAGCTTTTGAACACGGCCAGTGACCTTGACTAGGCTTCATGAGGCCCACCAAAGAACTTGTCATCTGTGGCTCTACTCTAAGAACCATTAGCTGTAAAATGCTGAATGGTATCGATGTGAGATGGCTTTGTGGTGACAGTAGAGTTGATGTGGGTCCAACCATGTCATTTCCCTGTATCCTGACAGACCAGTCTGACTATGCATAGGGTCTTCTTATACATTACTGTAATGGTTTATACTTTTCCCAGTGTCTCTCTATTAATAATTGTCAATACAGGCACCTGATACTGTAATTAAGCTCTTTACAACTAATTCTGACCATACATGTAAAGATCTGCTTGTTTGTCGAGGCTGCCCATGATCTTTGCCCACTTTGACCACCCATGTTGGGGATCGGATTGGCTGATCTAGGCTTGCCACCTTTCACCACCACTTACTCCGGGCGGTGGCGTGGCAGGGGCAAACCGTTGAAGTGGCAAGGGCAGACTGATGACGTGGTCAATCTTAGGGAATCGTGCCCTTCAAAAAAACAGGCTGCCTGGGTCAAAACTGGTCAGGTGTCAACTCTAGACAGAATTCCTGGGACCAGGGGGTTTCTGCACAAGCGATCTTTCCATAATTTGAATCTCCATACTTTGTCTACTAAAAAAGTATTTAAACACGAATCAAACCCAATAAAAAAATTTGCCTCCAGTAAAGTGTAATTATATCGGAGTCGGGATCAAGTGCAAGATACTGTTTTATAAGTTTTTTAAAAATTATAATTATTTGATTGAAATGGAGTCTATGGGAGGCAGCCTTTCTGTCATTCCGAGCTTTCTGCAGGCTTCCGGATAACCAATCCCAATAACCAATTCATGCGCAGGGAGAAAGGCAAAATAAAGTAGGGTTATCTGCCCTTTAAAAGAAAATATACAGAGCAGACGCTCTTGCTATAAACACAGTTATTTCACTTCATGATATATATATTTTTCCTTATGCAAAAAAAATTCACATTTCCCTAACTATTTTTATTATTATTATTATTGAAAACGGAGGCCACGTACAAAGAGTATGGAGACTGGCAACATAGCTGAGATCTACTGGCAGTACAGCAGTCTATAACTGTACACAAGCAGAAATCTCCATGGCACCATTAACTAAACAATACACCTATTTTTAAATCTGTTTACATTAGTAATTTTACCCCCTGGACTAAATCTATCGTGTTCACAGCTCAAGAGATGTTCTCCTCTAGGCATAAATTACACAGGTGAACAAAAAAAAAAAATAGACTCTTAATACAGCACTGAGCAAAATAATGCCATGCAGATAATTCAATTATTTTCTGCTTTTATGCCGTGATCAGCAAATTGTGAACTATTTAAAGAACAATGTAATACATTTATTGACTTTTAGGTTTTTATGATGGCTTTTAGGGGTGGGGGCTTATATTTGAGATCAGACCAATCGTCATGGGGGATCTATGGCAAAATACTAATTAAACTCCAAAGAGATCAGGTGGAAAACAGGAGAAGTATGTGGCACCAATGACCATCACCAACGTAATGGATTTCCAGTCTGCTGAAACAGCTGGTTGATGTGCCCCAATTAACCTGAAAATCGAGATGCAAAAAATTAGGATAGGAAGCCCATTGCAAGGTTAGAGTCATTTGGATTTGGGCTAATCAATCACAGTAGTTGATGGAATGAGCTTCTTCTGAGATGTTGTGTGTATACAGTGCCGCCCTAGACACCGGCGGTGGTGTAACTATCGGGGGTGCGAAGGTGCACAGAAAAGTACCTCTGGAGGGGGTGGGGGGCAGGGGCGATCCTGGCCAACTTGCCGCCCGAGGCGGACTTAACTTTTGCCGCCCCCACCTCTCACCTTTAGTGTCGGGCAGGTCCATGTCACTAGTGCAGAGAGCTCAATTGCACTCTCTGCACTAGAAGAGCAGGATTTCCGTGTTGAAAACCGGAAATTCGGCTTTTAGTTGCCATTTTTGCCGCCCCTAGCAACCAGGGGGGCTGCCGCCTGAGGCGAGTGGCTCAACTCGCCTCATTGACGGAGAGCCCCTGGTGGGTGGCTTGGATGCGTTACCTGCACCCGTGCCCGACCTTCCTTAGTTATGTTACTGGGCACTGGACCTGTAAGCGCCCGCCGCCCTGCGTGACATCAGCGGATGTGACTAGTTTTGCCACGAAAAAAACTCCAATGTATAGTAGAAAACAATGTTGCATGGTTTTAAAAATGTCTCGCAATAAATGTCCATTGCTTCAATGCAATGTTTGCCATTTCGTGAATTTTTTGCAAAGCAAAGAGGGTCAAATTCGCTAGATGTGACATCACGGCGCAACACACCACATAACATTTCCTGTGCACCACTAGAGGAACCCCAACTTCTGCTGCCGGGTTTTAATAAGAAAACTTCTAGCAGCAGGACATTTTTTTTTTTTATTATATGGGTGTGCGGGCAGCGAAACCATGCCTGCCAAATTTATTCGCCCATCACTAGTTTCACATACAATTTATTTACCTTTAAAGTAACCACTTTATTTCCCCTACCATATCCCTCCAGGCAGGGATTGAGATAGTCTTAATTCAGTTGGCCATACATAATATCACCTATCTGGGATCTAACTGTCATAATACTGTAAACATACTCCACTGTTGGATGGGGAGTGTAGCCAAAAGGCAGTTAGGATGCAATTTGGGCAAAATGCAATTTGCTCTACTTAATATTCCAGAATGCCCAGAATGATCCCCAGTTAGTGAGAGGACTGGGGTGAACATTATTATTTGCTGTTATCTATACTTTTGGAATTATGGCTGAGTGACTGATACAGTAGTGTATTTATATAACTGTCAGTTGGTCATGATCTAAGGGTGGGTCCTGACAAGATGTTGGACCTCAAAGGAGAGCTTGATCTGAAAAAGTCATAAAACCACAACATTAGTCATTATTGATCTTCGGAGCAGTATATGTAGATGTCACCTTCTGTGATTGGTGTCATTGTTAAGGCCCATGTTATGGCATGAAATATCTTGCATTATGTTTTAACATGAGAAGGGCCTTCTTTGCCATACTGCAATTAGAGTGTGAGCTCTCAAGATCAGGGCACTCTGCTCTATAGTACAGGTATAGGAAACCCGATATCCAGAAAGCTCCGAATTACGGAATGGCTGTCTTCCGTAGACTCCATTTTATCCAAATAGTCCAAATTTTTAAAAATGATTTCATTTTTCTGTGAAATAATAAAACAGTAGCTTGTACTTGATCCCAACTAAGATATAATTAATCCTTATTGGAAGTAAAACCAGCCTATTGGGTTTATTTAATGTTTAAATGAATTTCTAGTAGACTTAAGGCATGAAGACCCAAATTACGGAAAGATCTGTTATCCGGAAACCCCCAGGTCCTGAGCATTCTGGATAACAGGTCCCATACCTGTACTATTTTACTTCTTTTCTTCATGCATGATTGCCGCCTGAGTATGAGAAGAGGCTTGACATGACGTGGGTGGAGGCAAAAGTTTTATAATGTTTCGGTGGGGTATGTTTTTCTATATGTGTTTGTTCTGTCCCATAATGTATTGTAAAGGGCTGCAGAAAATGTAGGCGATTTTAAACAAAGAGATTATAATTAGCATGACATTCAAGTTCTTCAGCATGAACGCACGATAAAATGCAACTGTCATGCTACATGTGTATTGCATGACAGATCTGTATATCTTAATGCAAATAGGCAGGGAAGGAATGTTCTGCACAAACTGCGCCCGATGACATGATTACATGGTGTACTTAAAGGAAAATACACAAAACATAAACCCCACTTATAAACATTTTCACTCCAATAACGCCTTTGTTGACATGAAATATCCCTGGGGTTTGATTTATTTCTTTAAGGGTATATAATATTCCTATGTCTTTAAAGTAATGGAAATACAAGGCAATGAGGCACGGATGAGGGGAAACACAGTAAAAGTGATGCTAAGAGGGTCACTGACCCCGGCAAAAAAAAAAAACTGCTTTGGCTGGTATAGAAGCCCAAACGATAAGGTGTAACATTCCAAGCCGAATTCTTTGTTAAGATTTAGTTCTCCTTTAATCCACGTTGATCAAACATATCAATCCAGCTATGCGCAAAAAATGCAAAACTTTTTTTTTTTCTTTTTTAAAACTTAAATATTTACTGGGCTGTCAGTTTTTCTCTCTAAAACCTCATTCAGCGTGAGAAAAATCATTCGCTGAATGAGTCTGAATGAGATTACGCGGCGGAAACAAAACTGGAAAAGCGCTCTGAAAGGGACTTTTCTGGTGGCATAACTTCGCCCACGCACAGCAAAAGAAAAGATGTTTTGGTTAAAAGCTGATCCCTGCATTTGGGTCAGAAATGACAAAAGTAACCAATGAAGATTGTGCTTGGATGTAAAAGTGTTAAAGGTAAGTTCACTTGAGAGGGGAGCAGGTATATGTTCTTCAGAGGGGGAGATGACCTATCATGGAAAAATATTTGCATTGTGTCAGTGTGGAACTGAATATTATGGCAGTGACCTTCCCTGTGAGCTGCAGTGGTATCACCCTACCATAATTACAAACAGTCTCTTTCCAGGAACTACAGACCAGTACATCTGTCTTTTGAAATGTTTAAAAAGGAGTAGATTTCCCTGGGTTTGGTACGTACTGGGGTCCTGCACTGGGCACCAAAGGAGAAAAGAGATAGGGTAGAGTAGATCTGGGCAGGTTGGGTGGATCAAAGGCACAATATGCTTGGCGACAACTGTGGTAGGAAGACTTGGGAACAGCATGTATAATGAGAAAATATGGCAACTAGGGATGCACCGAATCCAGGATTCGGCCAGGATTGTGCCTTTTTCAGCAGGATTCGGATTCGGCCGAATCCTTCTGCCTGACCAAACCGAATCTGAATCCTAATTTGCATATGCAAATGGGGAGGGAAATTACATGACTTTTTGCCACAAAACAAGGAAGTAAAAATTTCCCCCCTTTCCACCCCTAATTTGCATATGCACCGAATCCAGGATTCGGTTCAGGATTCGGCCAGGATTGTGCCTTTTTCAGCAGGATTCGGATTCGGCCGAATCCTTCTGCCTGACCAAACCGAATCCGAATCCTAATTTGCATATGCAAATGGGGAGGGAAATTACATGACTTTTTGCCACAAAACAAGGAAGTAAAAATTTCCCCCCTTTCCACCCCTAATTTGCATATGCAAATTAGGATTCGGATTCAGTTAGGTATTCGGCCTTATCTTTCACAAAGGATTCAGGGGTTCGGCCGAATCCAAAATAGTGGATTTGGTGCATCCCTAATGGCAACATTTATTGTGAATATCAGTGTCTGCACTGCAGGGCTGGACTAGGCTGGTGGGACTCCAGGAAACAATCGGTAGGCCTTGGCTTTTATGGGCCCTGTTGGCCCAGACGCACTCTTTGTGAATGCTTCTGGTGCTCTCCTGCCCATTTATAGCTGCCCATCCTCAGTCGTACAAAGGAGCACAGAGGAGGTGTAAGCATGCATCGCTGTGTGGATTGGAGTAGGCGGAAGACAGATGTAGGTAGGGCGATCCATCTGATTGCAGCCCCGGTGGGCCCAGGAGACCCCAATCCGATGCTGAGTATTTTCCAATAATTCTCATTTGTTTTGTAATGTTCTGCAAAGCCTAGCATCCCATAGCTAAGGGCAGGCTACGGTGACGGCTACAATGTCAAATGTCAATGCTGTTGCTTTGCTAAGTTTTCCCACACTCTCCCAAACCTGCAACTGATGCTCTGAAGTGCCCCAAGGTATGTTGGGCGCCAGGGCAATTCCCCACCCCTCCCCTCCTCTACAAATACAATTCTGGGAGAGGACATCACGGCACACGTTTTCTAACTGCCAAAAGCAAGACAAGCTTTCAATAGCGGAGTTTTCCAAGGGCGATGATATTTTTGAAGAAAAATGAATCCTGAAACCCGATCTCCGCATGCTTAGAGGGAGAAAGAAAACAGCAGCATGTAGCACAAAGGGGATTAGCATTTAGGCACAGAGAGGGAGACGGAGTAACCGAATAACTTATGCCAGGGATGTGCAGATTCAGCTAATGATTCTAAGAAGCATCACAATGCCCCTTTTAACATCCAGTTGTCACATCCGCCACAGTCCAGCGACCCCATGCAGAGCCGAATAATAAACAGATACTTTTCTGCTGGTTCCAAGCATGCCCCAAAGCACCCGGCTCTATTTAGGATACAGTGATACAGAAGCCTGCAATGTGTGACCAGGGGCTACGCTTCCTTCCCCTTCTTGAGGTCCATAGATCTAACATTTTACACCAGACTGAATAAAGACAGCAAGAAAGTAGGCAAAAAAGCATTTCCCCTGCACTCTGGAACCAATATATAACAGCGCCCGAATGTATTAACACAAGATATTGTATTAATTATGGATAATCATTTCCAGGCAGGGGCAAATTGGTAAAATCTGCTGGAAGGGAAATTAAAACTTTACATTTTTCATTTAAGATACAAATGCACAGGAACTTCTTTTTAAGGCTCTCCGAAATGTTGTAGCCTCATAAAAGATGCTTAAAATTCAAATACAAAGCGTTGATTGCCAAATTGGTCCTGGGAAAACAAACAAGTTGGTTCAAGATGGTGACACCTATTAGTGGATTAAACCACAGGATCATTAAAGTAAAGGATTGTGTTGAAAGGTGTGTTTGTAGTGTAGAATGCAACTGAGCCACTGTAACGTCATGCACCTCGTTACTCATGAATTTCTGGGGGATTAGCCATTGTGCATACCTCCCATACATTTTTGAAACAGAAAGAGGGACAAAAAGAGAGAGGCAACATGTTTAGACCACACCTATTTTTGTGGCCACTCCCCCTAATTACCATGTTCATTTTACAATATGTGTCAGGCTATGAAAGTTTGAACAAATTCCTGTGGTTGTTTTGTTATTACAGTTTTGCTAATGAAAGGTAAATTGTCCTTTAAACTGCAAGTCAGTTTCCCCAAGAGACCTGCTTATCTTAAATAGTTACAATTGTTTCTTTGCTTATCTTAAATTGTTACAAAACTATCTAAGCGCACCTGCCACATATTCTGGGCTCTCTGCCAAGAGCCTCTTATTTAATTACATTTCAGAAACTTTGTATCTGAAATGAACTTTAAACTGTCGAAATCATCACTGTTTGGCGAAAAACGGGACAGTTGGGAGGAATAAATTGTGTCCCCTGCTTTCTTTAGAGGTTCAAACATTTAGCACCAAAATCACCATTTCTTGCACATTTATTAGTTGTCGGCTAGTTTTTGGCAGAAAATATGCACTGCTGGATTTTTAGGTGACACTCATTTTAAATGGGTTGTTCAACTTTGAGTTAACTTTTAGTATGATGAAGAGAGTGATATTCTGAGACAATTTGCTTTTGATTTTTTTTTTTTATTATTTGTGGTTTTTGAGTTATTCGGCAGCTCTCCAGTTTGCAATTCCAGCAATCTGGTTGGTAGAGTCCAAATTCCCCTAGCAACAATGCACTGATTTGAATAAGAGACTGGAATATGTATAGGAGAGGCCTGAACAGAAAGATGAGTAATAAAAAGCAGCAATAGCAAAAAATGGGAAGCCTTAAAGAGCATTTGTTTTAGATGGGGTCGGTGACCCCCATTTGAAAGCTGAAAAGAGGCAGATGAAAAAGGCAAATAATTTAAAAAAACTATAAAACATAAATAATGAAGACCAATTGAAACATTGCTTAGAATTAGCCATTCTATAACATACTAAGGGGCATGTTTACTTACATTGGAGATAAATATCTGGAGAGATTTCTGGAGATGTTGCCCATGGCAACCAATCAGCAATTAGATTTAAACAGCCACAGCCAAGTTAGAAAACAAAAGCAAAGATCTGATTGGTTGCTATGGGCAACATCTCCAGAAATCTCTCCAGATATTTATCTCCAATGTTAGTAAACATGCCCCTAAAAGTTAACTTAAAGGCAACCACCGCTTTAAACTGCTTAGAACTAAAGCTTTCAGTCGACAAAATTCACAAAAAAACACAGTTAAACACAATCAGTTAACCAGAGTCAGCCTGCCCCTGATTAGCGTTTATAGCTACCCATACAGTAAACAGTATAACTATACGCATTTACCCATATGCATTACAATGTAATATATATATTAACCAATTTTCACTGTCTCCAGTGTATTTGTTTTCACCTCCCTGCAAGCATCAATTCTTCACACGTTCTCTGAACTCTTCCCATTCCCACTATTCCCGACATCATCTCTGGGGACATTATCCCAAGTTCCCTTACAGGCCCAGATAGCAAAGGGGAAGTCAGCCAGGCAGAGTTGATCAGATTTGTCACTGAAATAAACAAGCTGCTGCTTTGCTCGGGAGGTCATGCGACAGTTTCAGTTCTATAGACATTCACAGCCGCTCTATAGGCATGAAACTGAATGTGGTTTATTTATACGGAGTCAGCACCGTGGTCATCAAGGGGTTAACACTTCAAGCCTTTCGCTTTTGTGTTGGTGATCCGCTCAACATATAATGGTCAATCTGCTTTTAGGGCCGATACACTCAATGCTATTTCGTGAGATTAGTCGCCCAGCGACATATCGCTCCTTCTTTGAGACTAGATGTCCCCGAACTGTCTTCCCGCCGGCTACAATGTAAATCGCTTCAGCTTCCCAGAATCACCCTCGTGAGGCAACTTCGGAAAACAAATTGTTCCGAGTGCCATCCCGCTGGCGATTTACATTCTAGATGTTGGGAAGGCAGTTTGGGGAGATTAGTCGCCCGAAGATGAAGCGATTAAGACTAATCTCCCGAAATAGCAGCGTATGCATCTGCCCTTAGTCAGCCTTGCCATGCAGATATTTCAATTTACTACTATTTAGGAACCTAAGGACGGCACCCAGCACCTCAAATTCCATCGAGATGATCAAATGAATATCTTGGAAACACCCAGAGGCCTTTAGACAAACTAGCAAACAAAAAATCTGTATATGGGATGCACAGGGACAGAGTTAATCTGTTTGCATGCAAAAGGATAAAGAGACGGAGCTGACGGGATAAGAGCACAAGGCTTAAGGCTGAAGTCATTATGAGTCACCGTCTGCTTTGCAAATTTGTTTTCCTGTATTAAACTATCATTGTTGTTTATAGGAACTAAGTGAATTCCATAGAGATGTACATCTCAGTGTCTACATAAATCAGCAGCGACCAATTCCTTCTTTTCTTCCACAGCCCCCTCTGCAGTTTCCCACCTTTAGACTGTTATTGTAGATGCTGGGAGCTTCTCCCTGATGTATCTAGTGAAACTCTAAAAATGATTACGCAACAGCATGTTCTTTGTACAGGTATGGGACCCGGGATCCGTAAATCCGTTATCCAGAAAGCTCCAAATAACGGAAAGTCATAGACTCCATTTTATCCAAATAATTCATATTTTTAAAAAGGATTTTCTTTTTCTCTGTAATAATAAAACAGTACCTTGTACTTGATCCAAACTAAGATCTAATTAATCCATATTGGAAGCAAAATAGATGGGTTTATTTAATGTTTACATGATTTTCTAGTAGGTATGAAGATCCAAATTACAGAAAAATCTGTTATGCAGAAACCTCCAGATCCTGCACATTCTGGATAACAGGTCCCATACCTGTACTTCCATATGCACAGGGGCCAGGTCAAATAGTTTTTTGTTTTATTTTAATTAGAACTGCTTATATGCCTGCAGCCTGAAAATACATATATTCTTTTATATTTAGGGGTCCAGTACAGTGCGCGGAGCTGATGTATGGACTTCATTGTTAAGCAGCTGCCCAGTCCGTACTGTTTTCCCTGCATGCAGCCGCTTCATACAGTGCTCATTTGAAAGCCAAACAACAGATGAAGCCCATATCAGGAAAGAGAGTTAGCGATTAAAACCAATTTTTTTATGAGATGGATACAACTGCAAAATCACAAGCGCTTTAACTGCACCCTATGCTGGCTGAAAAAAAGCAGTTCTACCAGGCACAATGATGTAACGTGATTTGCAAATGAGGCCCTATATCTTTTAGCTACCTATGTCTAGCCAATCAGATTTTAGCTTTCGATCAAATAGCATGCATGGACTATTTAAAGGTATAGATTTATTTAAAGGCGGACACCACAAAAACATAACTTAAGCTTTTTGAAAAGTAAAGACAATTTCAAGCAACTTTGCAATATACATCAATTTAAAAATATGCAGACTTTTCATTATTTGTAATGGTTTGGAACAGTTCCCTAAGCCTATCCCCCTGCTCTCCTGCTGATCTGTCTGACTACTTTGCTGAGCTGGCTGACTACTGTTACTTTGTATCAACAGCCATCTGTCCTCAGCCTGCATCCTCCAAACCCCACAATTCCCTGCACATGTGATTTCAATAAGGAAGAGAACATCGCAGTGCAATGCATTGTGGGTTATGTAGTTCCTGCATGCTGTCTGTAAGCTATTTGAGTAGTTGTTATAATTTGTAACTAGGGATGGGCGAATTTGACCCGTTTCGCTTCGCCAAAAATTCGCCGCCGGCGAAATGTTGCAGACGCTCATTAAAGTCTATGGGCGTCAAAAAATTTTTGTTGCGCAGCGAAACTGTTTTGATGCGCGTCTTTTTTTTTGACGCACGCTGCCATACAAGCCTATGGGTGTCATTTTTTCGGCGAAACGAGGCGAAAAAATTCGCCCATCCCTATTTGTAACATCAGTGTTTAGTCCCTCCTTCCCTGCCAGGATTTCAAATGATGCAGTTTGACCCGGGCAGCGTTAAGGCCGCCGTCTTACCTGTATCCCATTTGACCACTCCCACACCCCCCTTTATCATAAAGATCCCAATAAAGACACTTGAGGCTCAGGATGGAATTCATAGGCCGCAGCTTTTATTAAACTTTAATATATATGTATGTATTAATCACACATAACTGTAACATAACAGTAATTCCCACGGGAATGCTTGCCTAACTGGTTACTCCATAGATTGACCGGGCTACTGCCATGCCGGCCACCCGGGCGCTGCCCTGGATGGGCAAATAGTAGCAGATGGCCTCACTCGACTTTACCTCCCGGGCCCTTACCCGGAGAGGCACCAACACACGCCACAAATAGGCGACTACAGCCCCATTACCCACACTGGCAAGCATTCCCCCGCCTGCCATAACTAAATACATGCAAATACAATTCCTTCTAAACATAAGTGATGGGAGGGCGGGATGCTGCTGTAAAATGGATGCCACTGCTTTCCTGCTGGATTATACTCTGCCTGGTAACCCCACCTTTTACTCTCTCCCACCAATCATAACCTTTCTAAGACTAAGGCCTGCCTAACCCGGTCAAAGCTTCCCTCCTTCCACTGTGTTTATCTGGGAAGCCCTAAAACAGCTGGATTTCAGCATAGAAAATGGCATTTATTCATATTTTTGGAAGAAACAGGTAACTGTGATGGTATATTAGGGTTTCTGTGTTATGTGGGCCACTTTATCACATTTTAGTTTGGAAGCCGGAGTTCCCCTTTAAATATGCTTAAGCTTCCCTTTAACTTTTTTTTCTTTAACTCTGTAGACCTGTCAACTGATAAGAAATCAGGGGTATTTGACAACATGCTGTGCAAGAGCAGGTACAAAACAGGCAATTTGCCGGTGCTTTATATGTTACACACCTTGTCGAGCATGGGAGGCTTTAGCTAAAACCCTTCATTTAATTAAGCGCGCACAGGACGCACAGCCGGAGTGATGTCTCTCACGGCAGCTTTGCTCTCACAGCATGGAGATAATAAGGGAGCGCTGCACGGCTCATTGCATGAGATCCCTCCGGACCCACTCAGCTCCTTCCACTGACATTTCACTGTGGGCTGATGTTTGTTCACCAAACCATTCCCACAATCCAAAGAGACCGCGGCAGGAATAGGGGGTGCTCATCTTTTGGGCTAAAAGATTGTAAATATTTATAATAAATCAGTGTTTATGTCTATTGAAATGTTTTTTTCTTAAATACACATAGATGTTTTCTACGTGTATGAATTCTATACGTATTTGTTACAAATGAGTGCCTCCGGGCACCTAGTTCCAAGCAGGCCAGGCTCTATCAGTCAGTTCTCACTGATTACACTCTCCCTTCAGCAGAAGAACTGACTTAACTATATATAAGTGCTTAACAGGTCCGGACTGAGAGTCAAAATAGGCCCTGGCATTTTGGGTACACAGAGACCCAATCAGCCCACACAGAGGCCCAAACAGCCCCCACCAGCCCACTAAATAGTGACTGTCTATGGCACCTTGTAGCAGCCCCTCTGACATTTGCCAGAACCCACAGATAGCCAGTCCGGGCCTGGTGCTTAATGCCAGCAGTAATGTCGTTATTTATGTTCTGTGCCTGTTTTCTGGTGCTTACTGGGTTAATACATTGTTCTGCAGAACGCATGCTACACTGAGTCTCAGCTGAATCATGCAGCCCACCTACCATTTCAAAGGGAAAATATACCCCCTATTCAACAGCTTGGTTTATGCTTAAAGGTGCATTAGCACCATATAAACTTCCAATAATAAGTGGGTTATTTCTTAATGGCCGATTGTTAAGAGCATGCCTCCCAACATTTTGGAAATAAAAAGAGGGACAACAAAGTTGGCGCTGGTAGTGTGGCAAATTTTTTGACCAATCACATTTTGTGGCCACCCCCCCCCCCCAATTACCATGTTAATTTTCCAAAATGTGGCAGGTTATGAAAGTTTGAACATATTTCTGTGTTTTTTTTTTTCAGTTATTACAGTTTTGCTAATGAAGGTGAATTGCCCTTTAAGCTGTGAGTCTAACTTCTACCAAGGGACCTGTTATCTTATATTGTTACAATTACTTATTTGCTTATCTCGAAGTTGTTACAAAAGTATCTTATCTGCAGCTGTGGCTGTTCTGGGCTCTCTGCCAAAAGCCAATTAAGTTAGAAACGTTGTTTCCTGATGTTCCTGACAATGTTTTTCTGGCTGTTCAGTGCAGAGAAAAACAGGACTTTCCAGTACAAACGCGGGACTGTGGGTTGAGCTGTCAAAAGAGGGACTGTACTCTGAAAACAGTATAGTTGGGAGGTATGGTTAAGAGTTTTTATACCTCGAATGAATTGACAACTCAAATGGTTTGTAATTTGGGGAGGAACTCCACGGGTGACACACTGCGCAAAAACGCAGGCATCAAGTCGATGCAACGGAAATAAGGCAAAAGATGGAAATGTTGGATGAAGTCCGATGCGACACGACTGATGGATACAGACGCAGCGTGTTGCTTACCTTATTTCCGTTGCATTTGACTTGACGCCTTCGTTTTTGCGCAGTGTGTCGGATCACAACAAATTTGACTGTGGTGTTCCGCCCTTGAATTAATCGATGATAGCCTCTCATCTGACTTGTAGGAAACATTTCCCAACCTCCTTAGGCTCACAGAGTTATACACTCCTCCCATTTATCTTTTTTTCCATTATGAAAGCAGAAGTTTTAGTCCTATAATCTATCACTTCCCAATGAGCAAGGTGAGGGAAGGGCTGCATTACATTGTGAGCCTATGGGGGGAGGAGAACTGGTTCAAGTGAGTACACAGACATTCTATCATGGTTTCCTTTCAATCTGTATATTATTCCTTTAAGGTTAAAGGCACACCAGGTACTGCCCGTGTATTTCTGCCACAAGAGGAATGTCTGCTCCCCCCTCATGCAGCTTATGCATTGACGTAAATGGCAACCACCTGTCAATGCACCAACACACAGATTTTGTGACAGGTATTTAATAAGAATAATATTTTACAGGCTCTTCTGTATATATCTATATATCAATCACCCAACAACCTCATCCCTCCAATAGGCTTAACTGAGATATGATCCAAAACAGTACAAATAAGACATGTGCTGTCATTAGAAAGTTCATTGTTGGGGGTGCACATAAATCTATAATTGGCTAAAAATATATAATTTCAGCTAAGAAATATTAGAATGGCACAATCAATAGATCTGTTCCTATTGTTCCCTGTATCTGTGTATTTAATATACATCTTGGATAAGACACAGAATGCCACATTCTGAGCCACATTGCTCTTGTGGTTTTATTAATCAGACAGAAGCAAGGGGCTCTCTTTAGATCTCAGTCTTTTAATCACAAGGCAGATATCATTATCTGTCATCGTGGTGTTGCTGGTAAAAGAGCGGGCAGATGTCTGGCAGGTCACTTGGGCTTTACCTTCCTCGGGAGAAAACAGCTTATACTGAGCGAGAAGCCACCATATGCTAACTGCACACGGCTCATCGGATGGCACTGAGATCCAAATTATACTATGGGAATATAGAAAAGATCACAGAGAAAATATGAGTAAAATATTTTAAATATGTGTATGTTGAGTTTTGCTTTTAAAAAAGGTTACAGAAAAATAGTATAGATGTTTAAAAATAGGTTTTGTGCAGCACATGGAAAGGGAAGTACTGTAATTTGCCTCTGGGAAGGGAGGGTGACTGTGGGATAGCAGGTATAGTAGGGAGAGATGGTGCCTATAGTAACAGTGGGATAATAGTCTCTGGGAAGGGAATGTGACTGTGGGATAGCAGGTATAGTAGGGAGAGATGGTGTCTATAGTAACAGTGGAATAATATTCTCTGGGAAGGGAGTGTGACTGTGGGATAGCAGGTATAGTAGGGAGAGATGGTGTCTATAGTAACAGTGGGATAATAGTCTCTGGGAAGGGAGTGTGACTGTGGGATAGCAGGTATAGTAGGGAGAGATGGTGCCTATAGTAACAGTGGGATAATAGTCTCTGGGAAGGGAATGTGACTGTGGGATAGCAGGTATAGTAGGGAGAGATGGTGTCTATAGTAACAGTGGAATAATATTCTCTGGGAAGGGAGTGTGACTGTGGGATAGCAGGTATAGTAGGGACAGATGGTGTCTATAGTAACAGTGGGATAATAGTCTCTGGGAAGGGAGTGTGACTGTGGGATAGCAGGTGTAGTAAGGAGAGATGGTGCCTATAGTAACAGTGGGATAATAGTCTCTGGGAAGGGAGTGTGACTGTGGGATAGCAGGTATAGTAGGGAGAGACGGTGTCTATAGTAACAGTGGGATAATAGTCTCTGGGAAGGGAGTGTGACTGTGGAATAGCAGGTATAGTAGGGAGAGATGGTGCCTATAGTAACAGTGGGGATAATAGTCTCTGGGAAGGGAGTGTGACTGTGGGATAGCAGGTATAGTAGGGAGAGATGGTGCCTATAGTAACAGTGGGATAATAGTCTCTGGGAAGGACTGTGACTGTGGGATAGCAGGTATAGTAGGGAGAGATGGCAATAACATTACATTATTGTTGCAGAACCTGCAGCACGTCAGTAGATTTACCCTCATAATCTGTGTAGCCTCTCCACCATTGATTGATACAACTGCTAGTGACGGTAACTTTATTGCAAGATTTGCCTACACTGAGAAGAAATCTGTGGTGAATTACAATTGCTACTACTGAAGATAAATCAGTAAATGGCCATTCCCCCATACTTTCCTGTTAGTTTCCCTGTCCTCTCTAGCTCTAGTTCTTCCTTCCATAAAGGATTCAGTGTTTATCATATGACAGTCAGTTAATGTACTTCCATTCCAGGGCAAAAGAATGTCATATTTTTATTATCCCTTATAAAACACTGCCCAGCTTTTATTCAGTGTCCCATGAGATTAACAAAGCACAAGATACCCTTTTTTCCCCCCTGTGCATGCTAGGAACATAACTGCCTGCCATACACGCTAAACCAATTCTGCATGCTCGGATATTACAACAGGCCGCTTGTACTGAGCTACAGCCTAATACAAAGTCACTGCTTCAACATATCAAATTCACTTGACAGTTTCTAAATATGCCAGCGACTTCTGTTCAAAGTCAGTCTGATAAGATTACAAGTGAGAGGCTGCTCATGAATGGCAAGCATTAACGCACCCTGAGATGTTTCCCTGTCTCCTACCAATCGCTCAGACAAAACTAATGGACTACCTGCCAATCCACTTTTTCAGCTGAGTAGAAGAGAACCGGCACTTGCACACAAAGACACACTATTCACATTGCTTACGCCGAATGTCTCTAATCTGCAAAGTGCTTTCCACTCACCTTCTCTAGGGTTAAGAGAGAGTTTTCTGGGAAAGTAGACATACCCTAGAACCTTCATTTTGCTTCCAAGGAGCGTATTAGAAGCGTGGCTTTAAAATTGGCTGAAAAAGTACTTTTTTTATGGAAAGAATATCAGCATTCGTGATATAAAATACGGTGTAAAATCATGGGAAAAGTCAGTTGAGGAAATCGAGGTTCTTTGATTACAACATAGAGAGGAAGGTAGGAAGAGAGAGATTTGATTGGGCATAGAGAGAAAAATGGCTGGCCATGTATTAAAAAATCCACTCATTTTGCCCTAGGGCCAAATGTTGACATCACAATAATGGGGATACAGGTCATCAGGGTGAGGATCGAAAAAATAAGCTTGATCTTTGGCCAAGTATTGTTTGGGTAGGCCTGTTAATGTACCTCATAGATAAGCTGCCGACTATGAATTAAGGAGCTGAATCAGCAGCTAAAGTCTGCCCAGGTATGCCCACCTTAAAAGGGATTGTTCACCTTTAAGTAGGGATGCACCGAATCCAGGATTCGGTTCGGGATTTGGCCTTTTTAGCAGTATTCAGCCGAATCCTTCTGCCAGGCCGAACCGAATCCTAATTCACATATGCAAATTAGGGATGGGGAGGGTAATCGCGTGACTTTGTGTCACAAAACAAGGAAGTAAAAACTGCAAATTAGGATTCTGATTTGGTTGGGTATTCGGCCAAATCTTTCACGAAACATTCAGGGGTTTGTCTGAATCCAAAATAGTGGATTCGGTGCATCCCTAACTTTTAGTATGGTGTAGAGAGTGATATTCTAAAGCAATTTGCAATTGGTTTTACTTTTTTATTGTTTGTGGTTTTTGAGTTTACAGTTTAAGCAGTCTGGTTGCTAGGGTCTAAATTACCACAGCAACCATGCACTGATATGAATAAAAGACTGGAATATGACTAGGAGAGGGCCTAAATACAAAGATGAATAATACAAAGAAGCAATAATATTATATTTATAGTCTTAGGGGTAAATTTATCAAAGAGTTCAGCCACTAGAGTGAAAATCGGCAGCTCTCAATTCATTTCTATGAGATTTTGAAAGGCGTATTTATCAATGGGTGAAGTGAAAGTTCACCCTTTGATAAATTTGCCTATAAAAACCCGATAGAAATGAATGGAGAGTGGCGGAATTTCACTCTAGTGGCGGAACTTCACTATTATCACTGGCCATAGACGCAAAGATCTGATCCTAGGAATCGAGGATTCGTGCGATTTTCTGACCGTGTGTGGAGAGTCCCGACATTTTTCGTCCAGCGGAGATCGGTCGTTTGGTCGATTGGACAGCTTAAAAGATTTCTGTCGGCTGCGGGTAATATCTCTGCGTGTATTGCCGATCATACGATTTTCAGAGGGAGACTGTCACTAGGTTTGGTCGTACATAACTTTCGTACGATTTCTGTCTGGGGCAGAACATCGTCTGATCTGTTCTTTTACTACTTTATTTGATCTGAATGGTTAGTGGAAGGTCGGGAGATGGGGAAGTCCGATTGTACGTTGATTTGTACGATCGGATCTTTGCGTCTGTGCCAACTTTACAGAGTATCTGTGTTTAGGTGGGGGTCAACGACCCCCATTTGAAAGCTGGAAAAACTATAAAAAAGAAGGCCCACTGAAAAGTTGCTTAGAATTAGCCATTCTATAACATATTAAATGTTAACTTAAAGGTGAACTACCCCTTTAACAAAGAGAAAGGAAAACAGTGTTTGGAGAAATTGGATATTTATCCCTTTATGCAGGGATTGAAGAATCTATAACGTTGACATGGAATATCCAGTGCCAAATGTTTAATGTTTCTTTACCCTAAAATGGACAACACGTGTCATGGAAAGATCAAATCCGACTAATGGGTTAAATATATGTATTATCATGTATATCCCTTATATTTCTTCCCAAAGATCAACTACAGATAGGGTTGCCACCTTTTCTGGAAAAAAATACCAGCCTTCCTATATATTTAACTTTTCTCCCTATCAATAGCATTGGGATAGCCATCATTTTTACCGGCCAGGCCAGCAAAATACCGGCCAGGTGGCAACCCTAACTACAGGTGGAGCAAGCTGTACAGTCCATTATGGCTCCAAGACTGTGTCATATTAGTGGAGTGTATTATTGCACCATTGAAGCCTCCTGCATCTGATTCAGGAAATTACACTTACTTGCAACTTCCAGCGATGCATTGTGGCTCACGGCTTCTCCAAGATAATTCCTTGCGACGCAAACGTAGACCCCTTCATCTGGCCTGATTTTGCGTCCATGCACGATGCGTAAAAAAAATAGTGATCCACTGGGCAACAACATTCGATGAGAGCGAGGATCATCCTTGTCTGTCTCTACTTTGTCTCCTCCTTTATACCACTCAATCGTCGGAGTCGGCCGCCCTTCGGCCTTGCAGTTCAGCGTCGCTGGTTCACCTTTGGAGACAATAAGGTCCGAGGGATGCTCGACGATTCGCGGTGGGAAATCTTCTTGCCGAAGACGTGACCCTACAAAACGTAAGAAAATAATTTATTAGCCAGTTTTAGGTAGGGATGTACCGAATCCAGGATTTGGTTCAGTATTCGTATTTTGAGCAGGATTCAGCCGAATTCCTGTGCCTAGCAGAACTGAATCCAAATCCTTAAAATAATGTGACTTTTTGTCACGCTGCATGTGCAGCTCTTTATTTCCCTCTCCCACCCTAATTCGACAAATCCAAAATAGTGAATTCAATGTATTCCTAGTTTTGGGAAAACATGATAAAAATGTGTCAAATCTTTTTTCCTGCTTCCTCGTCTAGGGGATGGTTTGCTTAAAATTTGGCCACTGGAGGCCACTGTACTTACAGCTTTTTGAACATATACTCTTCAGACCACTAAATATGGCTGCTTTTATTCAGACTCCTACATGAAGTTGCCTAGATCTTCTCGCGCAGATTCACCTTAATATATTAACTTTCGCTTTAAAGTAGAATTTGTATAGTGATATTTCTATATAATTCTAGCCAGTTCACAACAGAAAAAAAAATCCGCAATGGTTACTGATTTGCTTGTCATGGACCTCATGATTCATCCGAAATTAAAATCTTACCTAAACTATCCGCTCATCCATACTTTCTAACATGAAACAGAAAAACGGATCCAAAAACTTATAAGCCTTAGCCAATTAAGGGGTCGGGGAGAGATATTTTCCCCCCTTGTGGGCTTAAATTGCCAGCTGTCTGGCTGAACGGGGGAGTTGGCTGTGCGCCTTCCTCAGGATTACCAGAGAGAGGATTTAGAGAAGGTTGAACTTGGACTTGGCTCCTACTTTTCAACCTCATTGACTAAGGAACTATGTAACAATGTAAGCATGCTCATTACAACAATTTACTCTTCATTACCAACACTGCCAAGGCTGAAATCGCTACTCAAATGATTTTTCTAAAATGCTGCTGACAGATAAATCGGAACAGGGAAAACCATATAGCTCAATGGCTACATGAATTCCTGGGCTTAATATTGAGCTTGTTCCTGAATCGCTGCCATGTATATATCCCATTGAAATTATAATTTATAATACACAGAATTTTTTTTTCATATTGCTACGCACAGAACTGTTTTACATGTCTGCTCATACAGCAGCTCTGTGCAAAGAAATAAATTCCCCTTCAATCCAGCTCTCTCTCTACCTACTTGTGTAGGTCATATACACAACTATATACACAGGAACAAGACCATAGTTCCTTTTTTTATGCACTGGTATGGGATCTGTTATCCAGAATGCTCAGAACCTGGTGTTTTCCAGATCCGTTATTTTTCCAGATCTGTTACGTTTTCCATAATTTGGATCTTCATACTTTTAGGGCAGAGACACACGTGGAGATTAAGTCACCTGGCGACAAATTGCCTCTTCTTCGGGCAAATAATCTCCCCAAACTGCCTTCCCCCTGGCTAGAATGTAAATCATGGAGGGATGGCACAAAGACCGCTTTGTTGTCCAAAGTTTTCTCATTTTTTTAATATTTAATTTTTTCTAATATTTAACTTTGAAATCTCACATGGGACTGGACATTTTGTCAGTTTCTCAGCTGCCCCAGTCATGTGACTGTTTTACTGCAAGTTAGAGTGATATCACACCCCCTCCCCCCCAACCCAACAGCCTAACAACAGAACAATGGGAAGGTAACCAGATAGCAGCTCCCTAACACAGCTGTCTGGTAGATCTAAGAGCAGCACTCAATAGTATAATCCAGGTCCCACTGTGACACAACAGCCTGCTAGAAAGCAGTTCCATAATAAAGTGCTGGCTCTTTCTGAAAGCACATGACCAGGCAAAATGACCTGAGCTGCACCTACACACCAATATAACAACAATTTGCTGGTTCAGGAATTACATTTTATATGGAGTGAATTATGGGCAGTGTTAACAGTGTAATTTAAAAATAAAAACTACACCATAAAAATTATGACAGAATCCCTTTAATACTAAGGGAACCTTTAAAAAAGCAGACATAGGGGCTGACTACAGAGAATGCCTTTATTCTTGCTAAGGAGCAACATTATACAAGATAAAGTATATGGCCTGTCCCGGACACTGACCTTGCAGACTGTAATGTGACCTTTCACTTGGAAACCTTGTAACAGAGCCAGAAGCGAAGGAGGACAAAAGAACGAGACGGCACTTGACTGGCAGCGAGGAGGCACTGACAGCAGGAATGCTGGTAACAGAACTGCCCAAGGGAGGCACTAACTTTGACATGGAGAATTATAATTCTTTTTTCTTTATGTTCAGATTATTAGGAAAAAAAATCGGGAACTCAACTCTGACCGTAAGCCAATTAAATATGCAGTCTGCAGACTAGGAGCCCACCAATTACTGCTATTTCATACAAATCCCATAACCACCACCAATCCTGTAATTTTCTTGTCAAGGGTTCTTACCACCAGATACAATTAGTCTACAATAAGAAATCTGTAGCCATTCATTAGGGTCTTTCTGGCCAAAACATTTCACTCTATTTACCTTGAAAAAAATTGTCTGTAAATCTCTCTCTCTCTCTCTCTCTCTCTCTCTCTCTCTCTCTCTCTCTCTCTCCCCCCTCAAAATACCTAATATAGTCCAACAATCAAGAGACCCCCAATCTCATTTGAAGAGAGCATTCCTATGATGAGATAATAAAGCTTCTAGAGTAGGTCTACTTGGACTTGAAGCAACCACCCCAACTCAATACCCATAATTTGGTCAGGGTTCCCACAACAAAGTAGCACATGTATCAAAACAATAGAAATCCAGCCACAGTTCCAAAAACATCATAACATCTTACCAAATCTGACCCTCAGGCTGATGTTCCAGTTGTATCTATAAAGGCAAATATCGTATCTTCTCAAATCACAGCCATCTGGCTTACAGAATAACCCCAACTACTCTACAAGGCCTTACTGTGGTGGGAATCATATTCTAGTGTTCAGGTTCAATGAATTGTACTATGGGCAGCTTGTGGCTGTCTATTTTGAAAAAGTATAAACCATAAAACTCTCATTCCCTCAGGTCGTTGAACTTTTGAGACTCCCACTTTGTTACAAACACTGCAAGAATTCCAGCTGTCAGGCTACTGATTTCAGACCCAAAGGAAGTGTAGGCATTGACCAGTAAATACAAATCTCTAGGAAGCCAGAGCACTCTACACAGAAAACAGAAAGGTTCACTAGGAACCAGCAATATTGGTCATGGCAGAAGAGACGTTATGTCGCCCGTACTAAATCTCACAGCAAAATGGCCAAAATTATCTTTGCATTGGTATCAGTTCAAATTTCTGCTGGGAAACCATCTGAATCACCTAAGCAACAAAAAGTGTAAGATAAGATTTCCAGGGTTAGAGTTAAAAAAAACTCACATTTTTATTTTTTAACCCAAAAAATTTAATTTTGGCTAAAAAATAACCTAAAAAAAATCTACTTTTTCGTGGAAAAGACGACTCCAACCTTAATAAATCTGCCCCTAAATGTCGAAAACATCATGGTTTAATAATGTAGCAACCGGCTTGTTAGAAGCAGACCTTTTTAGCTTCAAGCCTGATCAGCGGTCCAACAAAATAGTGTACCAGAAATTTGAAAAAATTGGGAGTTTTAGACACACTCCTTTTTAATTCCAGGCATATCTAAGAAGATAAACATGCATTCATCCTCAAATTTCTCCCTAACTGACCTTTAAATTTGGGCTTCTTTCTATAGTTTTGAGCTCTTCTAGAAGGACCAGCCCTGGAATTTTGGAACCACTGATCTAATGGTAAAAAACTTTCAATTCCTCCAGTGGAATAGAAATGAAAGGTTCAAATCATGAAAGGTTCAATTCAACACTGGGCAAAGTTTCCCCCTTTCCAGTATCCAATCAGAAGTCTAGAATAACCAGCCTCGAATAATCAAAGCAGCTAATTTGTTTAGAAGACCAAGGTCCAACCCTAATCACTTGGTTTGTTTTTACTTGATGTATACCATTTGATATGAAAAACATGAGACCAAGACCAAGCCAGTGTATGTTAAACCAAACACTTTCTTGTAAAAGATTTAAAAGTTAACGTTTCCTGTAAATGAGTGGAGAAAACAGCAAAACAACCCTTATCTATCAGATGACTCTTTTTACGTACAGCTGAGCATTAATAAAGCTATTGAATGCATTGGGCAACACCAAGCAGCATCTGTGCGCCTACAGGGCTAACTGTGCCTAATTAATCCCATTGAAATCCTTTTACCTTCCAGGAACACTTACTCGGTTCTGAGCACTTGTTTGTGTTACATGAATTGTTTACAACGAGAGCCGAGAGCCTGGCCTGAAAGGGAGCTCTCCCGGAGCAGATAGAAACCATCTCTCCTTTGTTTTGCTTTATGGGAGCAGTGACAATAAATATTTAGTTCATGTAAAATGAGACCGCAGATCCAGTGCTCTCCTCCCTCTGTCCTACATTTATATCATTACACTATACTAAGCATTGTTATGTAAGGCAGAGGGGCACTATTGAAAGGCTGCTATCACACATTTGGGGTAAAATGATCTAGTAACCCATAGCAACTAATAAGATTGAGTTTTTAAACAGCTGACCAATAAATACTTACCACTTATCAGCTGCTGGGTGGTTGCTATTGGATACTAGATCAGTTTGGGAATCAAGGCTAACTGCAGGCTAATTATTTCCCACTGGGGGCATTAGTATGTACTATGGGGAGCTTAGGATCAGGACACATGCTATACTCCCAAATGAAACACAACCCATGGCAATGCTAGAAATGGAAACTGCAATGCCTAGGGGCCATGGTACACTGTGTAAAACCCCCTATATTTAAAAAACTGTTTAATGGGGTGTCAAATTTAGGTGTAAAATAGCATGAAAAAAACTGTGCTAAAAGAGGAGCTGAGGCCAAATTTTTAAGCAACTTTAATGCTGTAATTTCTTCGCTACTATTGACGGGATTTTGACCAATGATGGATATATCAAACAAGACATCCTGTGCAAACTCTTTTGTACTTTTGTAAAAACTCTTTTACTTTGTAAATGCATGCAGCATTCAAGTTATCATATATAGCACAACAAGCCACCATTTTTCCATGGGTGGGGTGACATCATCATCATCATGGCTGCTCCCATGCAAAAAAATGAAGGCTCCCCAGACATATTAATCTATGACAATTTATTTAACTCAAGATTCATAGAAAAATAAGTCAATATAAAGTCTTTACTTTAAAGGGGTGATTCATCTTTACGTTTATTTGTAGTAAGTTATAGAATGGCTAATTTTAAGCAACTTTTCTATTGGCCTTCATTTTCTATTTTTTATAGTTTTTTTGCCTTCTTCTAACTCTTTCCAGCTTTCAAATGGGGGTCACTGGCCCCATCAAATACATAAACACTCTGTAAGGCTACAAATGTATTGTTATTGCTACTTTTTATTACTCATCTTTCTATTCAGGCCCTTTCCTATTCATAGTCCAGCCTCTTATTTAAGTCAACAAATAGTTGTTAAGGTAATTGCTATGAGCCGCTGCATAAAAAGCTAAATAACTCAAAAAACACATATAATAAAAAATGAAAACCAATTGCAAATTGTCTCAGACTATCTCTCTCTCTACATCATGCAAAAAGTTATTTTAAAGGTGAACAACCCCTTTAATACGTGGATCATACATGACAGTACTGGATACTATTACCAAAGCTAGGTGTGATTTAAAGGAACAGTTCAGGGTAAAAAAAACTGGGTAAATAGATAGGTTGTGCAAAATAAAAACAATATATAGTTAGTTATCCAAAAATGTAATGTATAAAGGCTGGCGTGACTGGATGTGTAACATAATAGAACAGAAAACGACTTTTTGCTTTACAGCTCTCTAACTCAGAGTTAGTCAGTGACTAAGTTTAAGGTGGGGGCTACATCAGACATAAATGTTCAGTGAGTTTGCAATTGATCCTCAGCATTCAGATCAGATTCAAAAGCAACAGTTATATCCCATGTGCCCTCCCTCAAGTCACTGATTGGTTACTGCCTGGTAACCAATCAGTGGAAACCAAGAGAGCTGCAAAGCAGGAAGTAGTGTTCTGGCTATTATGTTATGCATCCAGTCACTCCAGCCTTTATACATTACATCTAACTATATTAGAAATGTGTTTTATTTTGCACAGCCTATCTATTTACCCAGTTTTTATTTTTACACTGAACAATTCCTTTAAGCATGCGAAATACATTTCCTCTATATTCCCCCCATAAGAATTTTTACAATGTGTAATAACTCACCATAACAAACATAATAACACACCACCCAACGATAAAAAGCTGTCAATTTAAGCTGTGGCATGCATACCACATCCACACTTATTTCTGCCACCAACCAACCAGAAACATCACTTTCCTTCAAGACCTGTTCCTTTTTGAGTCCACAATGCATAACTGTCCGACAATATATGGAACCAATACAAGATCTTCTCCAAATTGTCCCTACTTAGGTGAGCATGTACCAATTTAGTGACCCCAATTATTCTGCAGGTCTTGAAAGGTTAAAAATGTTGAGAAAATCTGTCAAATCTATTACTGGTCTATGACCCGATTTAATCTGTCAAATCTATTACTGGTCTATAAACCCGATTACCCACTTACCCGATTGGGAGCCAAAGTTTGGAAAAGCTTTATATTCATTCCTTTAATGGAGAAGGAAATGTTAAAACTAAGAAGCCTTATCAGAAAGATCCACCTAAATATACCAGTAAACCCTCAAAGTAATGCTGCTCTGAGTCCTCTGTCAAAAGAAACACCACGTTTCTTTCCTTCTATTGTGTACACATGAACTTCTGTATCAGACTTCCTGTTTTCAGCTTAAACCTCCAGGGCCCGGGTTTGAGCATGCTCAGTCTGCTCCTCTTTCCCTCTTCCCCCCTCCCTTCTCCCCTCTCTGCTGCAATCTGAGCCCAGAGCTATAAGTGAGCAGGGAGAGACTCAGGCAGGAAGTGATGTCACACCAAGTTAATATGGCAGCTGCTACCCTAAACAAACAGAGAGTTTCTAGAACTTTTTACTCAGGTATGGTAAAACATTCTACAGAATAAATATAGCATTCTAGCTTGCACTATTGCAGCTAATCTATTGGCAATAAAATGTCTCCGTAGCCTTCCTTCTCCTTTAAAGCAACATTGTCCACCATCTTTTATTTAATGAGCTGATTATCCGGTATAAAACAGGTTTTCTGGGCGAATAGGAATGTGGGGGGCCATTACATGCCTTGGATGGACACATCTGGCCTACAGTCCTTCAGCTAGGACAGAAAGACATAAGGCAACATTATTAAAAGAAGGATATAGTGCCGGCTTCCACATCTCACTCCAAGCCTTTTCTTTATCCAGTTCCTCAGAGAATAACCTCTGTATATTTATTCTTGTTTCTGTTTACAATGTCCCAATTGTCCAAGCTATAGACGCTAATTTAAAAGACATTATTCAGAGATAAAGAACTGTAGGAGAGATATGAAACATCCCCACCAGCGGAGTCCCAGAGGTGGGAAGATCCAGTCATAAACTCAAGTCCAAGGCGCTGACATCATGCACCGGAGGAAACAGAAACTGTAGATTTAATACACTCAATATGAATCAGATTTGTACTCCTCATTTTATCTTCATCCGTGTTTCCTTCTGCCGGTTTGCCTTTCATTATCCCAGCTGAGAAGGTCTGTAATTCTATATAATCATGAATTCAGAGTCGAAATAACTGAACGCATGAGAGAATCCCCTAAGAAAGTTGTTATAATAAATCTACACCCATAAGCGTCTGGTCTGTCCTGCGAGGATAACACTCTAACCGACACCTCCCAAACAGCTAATCTATTAAGAGCAAATTGTATTTTTCTATGAATGTTTCAGCAAGTTAACAATTATTATAGTACTGCATATTTCTGTTTATTTAAAGGGGGACATGTCACTCAGACACAAAAAGCTGTAGAATAAAAGTCCTTTTCAAATTAAACATGAAATCCAATTTCATTTTTTTATTAAAGCATTCATAGCTGTTGTAAGCTCATTTAAAAATCTCAGCTGTTAATCAAATATTGTCTGCCCCTCCTCTATGCCTAGGCATACAGGCGGGGCAGACAACTACTTTCATGTTCCATTCAGCACTTCCTAGATGTCACTGCTCTCCCCACATTCCACCGTTCTCTTTACTGTTTTATTGTGTAACCAGTGGGAATGGACATCAGGTCCCCCATTCTGGTGCACAAACAAGATTATTTGATGACGCAAGGCTTGCCTTAATAACAGTGTCCACAAAATGGCTCCTGCCTGCTTGCTATAATTATTAATTCCCAGACTGAAGGAAACTAGATTCAAATAATTTATACAGTGTAATTAAAGTTCATTTTGCTTGATTAATGTGATAAAATAGGATTCTGAATAAATGTTTTGGGTGACGGGTCCCCTTTAAGGAATATTGTACTAAGCAGGCAGGTGCCAACTACAGAGGAAGCAGAAGCTGTAGCTGCAGGGGGGCCCAGGAGGTAAAGGGGCCCCATGAGGCCCTCATTCATATAAATGTCAACCCTCTAGGCATTTTGAGGGTCTGAAAAAGTATTTGCTGTGGGGCCCAGAAATATCTACCGTATATACTCGCGTATAAGCCGAGTTTTTCAGCACCCAAAATGTGCTGAAAAACTCGACCTCGGCTTATACGGGGGTCATACGCCAATCCCTCACCGGATCCCTCACCTCCCTCTCCCATAGCGCATCAGGACTCTGTGACTGACGATCGCCGCCCGGAGCAGGTCCAGGAGCTCCGGGCGGCGATCGTCAGTCACAGAGTCCTGATGCGCTATGGGAGAGGGAGGTGAGGGATCCGATATTACGCGATTGATGTGAGCTGCTGCTTCCACATAGGAGACAAACTGTTTGGATTCACCATGTTATTAATCTCAAAGCATTTCAAACTCTCAATATATATGTAGTACATTTAATCACTGTCAAACTCACAGTGTGCTTCTTGGGTGTACTGGAGAATCCTGCATTAATATTTTATGGGTCTCATCAGAAATGGATCTGCAACATATTTGAAGTTCATACTGGGCAGTATCTTTTATTATCTGTTTCTTTATTAAATTGCTTCAGACTGGCATTCTCATTTATTTTAAAGGTGTAATAATCTAGCCTTACACTTTTCAGAGCATATACAATGGACGCCTTTGGTTTGCTTGGGGAAGTGCAATCCTTATTCTCAGCAGGGCTGTCTATATGACTAGAGGAGCGTTCCTGTACAAAGTACAGATTGATTTTCAATCAGCCCCTAGGCTTATACACGAGTCAATAAATTTTTCCAGTTTTCTTAGGTAAATTAGGTACCTCGGCTTATACACGGGTCGGCTTATACACGAGTATATACGGTAGTTATGCCACTGTAAGCAGGGATGGAATGAGAAACCTGAGTGTGCTGGTAGGCTTTTCTTTCCAGAGTTAACACAACAGCAATGATGTTTCAATCAAAAGACATTCTGCCATTTATACTGATTATCTAACCACTAGAGGGCCCCTTTAATTAAAGCGACAGTAGGACTGGTTAGTGTGATATGCCTTTAAGTTGGTCCTGCATGTCTCACCCCATAACTGATGCATGACTTCATGGGTATTATAGGGAAATGAGTCACTGGGTATGACCATGGGATACATAAGATTATATATGTCTGACTAACAAACTAGTAAGGCAACAAATAAATAATTATTACTGTCTGGGACCCATACAAGATAAATGTCTGTATCAAGGGTGGGAACTGCTATAGTGATTTACCACCAGAAGATTATGCTGTTCCCACTACTCAAACACATACATAAAGATACCAATTTGTCTGCCCATCATTAGTGTGCAATCATCAGAGCAAAGCAACAGTTTGATGCTGTCAGCCTTATTATTATTATACAGGTATGGGAACCGCTATCCAGAATATTTTCCAGATGAGGGATTTTACTGTATTTCCTTAATACCTTAACTCTACTAAAAAACATTTGAAGTAAACATGTTTACTTAATGTTTGAAAAAACATGAAGTAACCCCAGTAGGATTGTTCTGCCACCAATAAGGTAATATTACATATATATAATATATTTTGGAACTTTCTGGATAACAGGTCACCGGATAATTGATCCTATATATATATATATATATATATGTATATATATATATATATATATATATATATATATATATATATATATAAATAGACAAATGAGCTGTTAATAGGTGCAAAATATTCTTTCCATCATGAGCTAACTGTTCACTGCTTATGTTTCTCCTTGAAGTGCACTTTATAAGATTCACAGGTAACAAGGAGATTTTACAAGCAGGCCACAGTTAAAAACATTCTCTGGCAGAGACTTTAGATCATTACTGGTGAAATTCCCTCCACATTAATAAAAAAAGGGGGTATTTTGTTTTTCTTACCTTGTGCAACTGCATCCCACTGCATGCCAGAGGGACCCCCTACAGACGTGCCCTTATTTATCTTTTACAGAGAGAGCTCTGGGTAGGATACAGTAACACCTGATACCTTGTCAGCGGCCCGGCACCAGGGGAGGGGGATGTGCTGGTTGTGGCTAGCTGTACTTGGGGATGTGAGCTGCTAGTTCTGGCTAGCCTTGGGCAATACATTTCCCACAGATCACTAAGGGCAGAGACACACGCTGCTATTTCGGGAAGGCATTTCGGGAGATTAATCGGCCGAAGAAGAAGCGATTTGCCGCTGGGCAACTAATTAGGGATGCACCGAATCCAGGATTCGGTTCGGGATTCGGCCAGGATTCGGCCTTTTTCAACAGGATTCGGATTCGGCCGAATCCTTGTGCCTGGCCGAACCGAATCCGAATCTTAATTTGCATATGCAAATTAGGGGTGGAGAGGGAAATCGCGTGACTTTTTGTCACAAAACAAGGAAGTAAAAAAAAATTTCCCCTTCCCACCCCTAATTTGCATATGCAAATTAGGGTTCGGATTCGGTTCGGTATTCGGCCGAATCCTTTGCTTAGGATTCGGGGGTTCGGCCGAATCCAAAATAGTGGATTCGGTGCATCCCTACAACTAATCTCCAGAAATAGCAGCGTGTGTCTCTGCCCTAAGGGAAGCAGTGAGATACAACACTCTGACCACCTACGCTATAGACTGGGGGTCCCCACGAACCACGTTCAAACTTAAAAAGGGTTGGGGAGGAACACAAGCACACAAATATTCCTGGGGTGCCAAATAAGGGATTTGATTGGCTATTTGGTAGGCCCTATGTGAACTGGCAGCGCCAGGAGGATCTACTTGGCAGTACACTTGGTTTATATGCAACCAAAACTTGCCTCCAAGCCTTGAATTTAAAAATAAGCATCTTCTTTGAGGCCACTGGGAACAGGGCTGATCCTATCAAATGTGGGGCCCAATTGGGACCATGTTGGCGGGGCCCCTAGACAAAGTGTTGCTGGCTACTGACACAGCAAGTATTTAGGAAAATAAGGGCATCCAGGCACAAAATAGAAAGGAAAGGGGCAGTGCGGGGCCCCCAGAGGTGCGGGGCCCAATTGGTCCAATTGGCCTAAGGCCGGCCCTGACTGGGAATAACATCCAAGGGGTTGGATTCATTTATATCAGAAAGAAAACAGTTACTGCTCCGACTCACCACTAGGAATTGTAGATTAGGATGGCGGTTCATTCCCTTGGTGTCCCAAGCCGGATTGAATAACCAGAGAAGACGAAAAATGAAAGCCTGGACCTTCGTTAAAAACTTGAATCTAAATTTCAGCAGTAAAAGCATACCACAGCACCATAAGCCTGACACGTTTTAAGCACTTCAGGTGCATACCCCTGATGGGTTTCAGGAGCGTAATCACAGGCATGATTGTCTATGATTAAGGGGCAGATGTATAAAGGGTCTAATTTCGAGTTCATGGGATTTATTTTAAACTCCCATGAACTTGAAATTGACCAACTGAAATTTATTTAAAAAAAAAAAACAAATCGAAATTTTTGGTACTCGGGCGAATAGGATCAACACGCAAACAATTCGATTTGATGTTTTTTTACGAAAAAAACTCTAATGTCAAGAAGGCTGCAAACAATTCCAGATCCCAGGATGTCCTCCATAGGTTAAAACAGCAATTTGGCAGGTTTAAGGTGGCGAAAAGTCGAGTTCCTAAAAGGACCAGTGTATGATACATTTCAAAAATTGAATTTGAATTAAAAAAAAAAAACTTGAAACGTATTTTAACAATTCCCTAACCGAATATTTGAATCTGATAAAGCGCCCGCAAGTTCCATTTTTCTTCTTCTCTGGTCATCTATTTTATAAACAGGCAGATAATTAGTCAATTCTAGACTCAGAGTCCCAGTTATGGTTCACTGTGAATTCTCACATCCTTGAAATTGCCAACTCAACTACGCTAATGTTTATAAAATATTTATTACATATTAATGCCGTTTCCTCGTTTATTAAGCAGAAATGATGACTGATGCAGTGAGCAGAGCATTTCCCAATCGCGCAAGCAAATTTCAATAGTGAAGTAGGCGCTTGATATAATTATGCACATAAATACCGGGAAGAATGCCGCTTACAATTATTTACTTTAGAGTAGGCCGTTACCTGGTTTCCTAATAAAAAGACCTGTCAGAAGTGTTTGCTTTCAGCGAGCGGGCCGCAGCAGCAGAACAAGTGAATTAGCTATTGACAGTAAGCTAATTCAGGTTCAGAGGTCTATTAACTCTTACAAGCATCGCATGTACAAACACAAGGCCTTTGTAGACATGTTCAACATCTGTCTTACTATTAATTAGAACCTTTAGCCCGTCTGATGACAGGTCTTAGCTAAGTGTTCTAGTCTGAGAAGCAAATGATAGTAATTAGTTGCCAGCTTCTCAATGACTCTTGGTCTGTAGATTTTTTTGCCTCCTTAAAAATTATTAAAGTAAAACCGTTAAAGTAAATTAACGTCCATAGCGTAAATAATCCCCCCCTGCCCCATATAAAAATAAATATGAAATATCTTTCTGGGTGGTAAAGGAACAGGCCGAAATTCCAGAAAGTCCTTGAAGCGATAATTTCTAATATCCCTAGGAACAAATATTTTGTGTATAATACATGTTGCCCCAAAATATTGAAATTTGGCATTACAGAAGTCATTGAGGAGCACAAGAAGCACATAAAGACATGTGGAACACCCCCTAATTTCTGAAGTGCTCCTTAAGGGCAGAGACACATGCTCAGATTTTGGGAGATTTAGTCGTCCGTCAATAAATCGCATCATCTTTGGGGCGACTTATCTCCCCAAACTGCCTCACGCCGGCTAGAATCTAAATCGTTGGCGGGATGGTACTCGGAGTGATTCGTTTTCCGAAGTCACCCGAAGTTTTCTCGTGAGGCAACTTCGGGCGACTTCGGAAAACGAAGCACACCTATTGCCATCCCTCCTACGATTTACATTCTAGCAGGTGGGAGGCAGTTTGTGGAAATAAGTCACCTCGAAGACAAGGAGATTCGTTGATGGGCGACTAATCTCCCCGAATCTGATCGTGTGCCTCTGCCCTAAGGGTCAGGTCGTGAGGCAACTTCAGAAAACTAAGCACACCGATTGCCATCCCGCCGGCGATTTACATTCTAGCCGGTGGGAGGCAGTTCGGGGAGATTAGTCACCCCGAAGACGAGATTTGTCGCTGGGCGACTAATCTCCCCGAATCTGAGTGTGTGTCTTTGCCCTAAGGGTCAAAAATTAGGTTGTTTTAAAAGACAAAAAGTGTCCGATTGGGCAGTCCCCTGGAGATTATTTACCATGTCTTTATGTATAAGAGCAAACTGTGCAGTTATTTAATTATGTCTAACTAGGATTCAGATTCAAATAAATGTTCTGTAACATAGAAATGCATACATCTTCATGCATAGAGATAGCCATGTGCATGCCAAATATTCATGACATCCAACTGTCTAGGACTACACATGGATTAAAACGTGCACTAATACAAATAGACTATGCAGCTCTTGATATTCTCAGATCTTCTACAAGAAACCACTAGGGTTGTCATTGAAGATCTGATTCTAGGTTGTAGCCATGTATTATGCTATAATGTACTAAAGTTTTCTTGTGGACTGAGGAAGAGAGGCCAAAACCGCTGTATTCCACAAGGGTCCTTCAAAGTCTAGGTCTACCAATGAGCCAACTGAATGTTGGCTTTTTAGATGGGGGAGGGGTGCAGATGTTTGTTTAAGAGGCAGCTGATATACTGTTACTTGATTGTAAAAATGTGAAATCTCAGTAGAGTTGTCCAAATTATCATAAAATGACAGTTGGAGTGCACTGCATCTATATCTGTAAGAGCTACTAATCTAGAACACAGTTTGCACCTGGTCTCATTACAACAACCAATCAAATGTGACCAGAAAATGCCATCTGCTTATTATCCTTAGGGGGAAACCTTACCCTAAAACGAAATGTCAATTTAGTTAACTGTCAACTAAGGGCTCTTACTCACTGGCGTTCTGACCTGCGCTCCCCTGCGTTCCGTTTTTTTGGCGTTCAGCCGCAGGGGAGCGCAAGGAATAGACGCATGTCATTATTTCAAATGGGGCTGTACTCACTCAGACGCGTGTTGGCGCCGAACGCAGGTTGAGACGCAACATGCTGCATTTTTCCTGCGTTCGGCGCCTACACGCGTCTGAGTGACTACAGCCCCATTTGAAATAATGACATGCGTCTATTCCTGCGCTCCCCTGCGGCTGAACGCCAAAAAATGGGAGCGCAGGTCAGAACGCCAGTGAGTAAGAGCCCTAAATGATAATGTCTGACTACTTCGGACATTGTCATCCAAAATGACATTTATTTGTGCATGTAGACCCATTGGCTAGTTCATGTGGTTCTTAGCTGAAAAGTCTGTCTTGGTCCACCAGTAACCTAGACCAATCAAATGTTTTCTTTGAAACAAGTGACCGGCAAATGCCATTGGCTTATTATCCATGGAGGAAAACCTTTCCATATAAATATTTGTTGACCACTTTGGACTAGTGATGGACGAATAAACTCACGGATTCGTGGGAAATTTCAACATTTCGTCGCCCGCAAAACTGCATCAAAAATTCAATGTAGATAAACCAGCTGATGCATGTGAAAATTGTCACGTGCATATAAATTTACGTGTGTTAAAATTATTCGTAAGCCCATTGAGTAATGCATTTAGACAATTCGTATAAAAATTGTTGCTCGCATCAAAAATTGACACGCGTCAAAATTATTTTGATGGCCATTGGCTTCAATGCATTACGAGAATTTTCGCCTATTCACCCATCACTACTTTGGACATTTTCATCCAAAATGACATTCATTTATGCATTTAGACTGAAAAGAGATGGATATTCAGAGACTGATTAGAAAGAATCTGTTTGATCACATTGGCTAGTTCATGTGGTCCATGGTGTGTCCACCAGTAATACAGAATTGAAGCATTACAAGGATAACAATCAAATCTTATCAACACATAGCCTACAACAGATGTTGCCCAACATTTCTGTGCTTTTGTCTGTTTGGTTTTCTGTATGGGCCAAATTATTTTAAACCCTGTTTCTGTAGAAGTTATGGAGTACAATTACAGGCCAATTCCGTAGAGGGCCAAACAAGCAGTCAAAAGGACTCTTAGTTGGACAGCACTATAGAGAATATGCCTAGAATAACTGATTTATTCAATGTTTTTCTTATTTTTTTAACCTGAATTATAAACAGGGTAAGCACTGGTATCCCGTAAAGCAGAATTAATCATAATAAAGCACGCCCCAGTGCCTAAATAGGCTTGCATTAATTGATGAAGGAGGATAATGGTTTCCAGACTAGATTTGTCTCTCATGCACAGAATCCATACTCCCCATGCCTCACAGCTTTCACTGCTTGTTAATTAGCCCTTTTTAATTATTTTATTATTTTTTAAGCCCTCCCAAATAAAAGCAGGCCCCAGCCATTTCCCGGTTCTATAAATAGATGGTCACTTAGCCTAGGTTAAAGCAGATCAGTTGACAAAAGCATCTTTAAATCAGCCCGAGTGAAATAAAAATGAAGCAAAATCCTAGCTTTTATCCATCGCTGGCTTTTAAACTAATTAAAATGCGCAGAGGCTTTTCTCGTATTACAGGCCTGCTGTTCTTCTCTCTACTAAGCAGCTAACAAAATGTGCTGAAAGCTGTGAATTGAACAATTGCTGAGATGTAGGGTTACTAAAAAGAAACTGTTTAAATATGCTAACCCCCCCTTCCACCAAACTGAGGGTCCAACCTTCAGACTGATTTCTCAGGTTACCAGTATCTTTAAATATAATGCCCCCATGCATCATATCTAGAATCAGCTCCCGTAACTCAGGGAAGGGTTTCATTCTTTTAAGAAGTGGAAAGATTTCTATCTGCCCCCCCTTTATTTTTCTCTCTAACAAATATTTTACTGAAAACTCTGCATTCACATGTTGGTTACTTGCCCCAGAGGCTTCTGGTAAGAGATCTGCTGTTCTAGAGAAGGGGATGCAAAACTAGTGTCCTCCAGAGATAATATATTTTACAGCTCTCCATCATAGAGTAAGAGATCAGCTCTAAGGGGCCCAATAAGGGCTAGAAGAGTCATAGGGGGCCAGATAAGGGCTAGGAGAGACAGTCATAGAAGCATCTAGGGGCCCAGGGCACCTTAGGAATTGTATTTCAGTAGCAACAAAAGCTGAAGTGTGACAGGTCAGAAATGATGATATAAAGCACCTCCTGCCTTACGTTGCTGCTGTGCTCTGCTATATCCCCCTATACTTCCCATCAATCTTCCAAAACCCAGGGCTTCTGTCCCCTGTGGACCAACTAAAGGAAACTCTGTATTTGTTGAACATGCACTACACCATGCAAGGCACAACCGTTGTAGTAGAACCAAAGGCCCCACAAATTCACAGTGATGGCTCTATTTTGCCTAAAGATGACCACACACCTGAAGATCCATTCATATGGCCACCGATGTGCTGGGCCTTATCAGGCTTATCTGATCATATTGCCCATAAGCCAACAATCGGATCATAACGAGCACCAATGCAGGCCATTAGGAGAGGATCATATCAACGCTCTGACGCTGTCCTTGCCCCAACAGGATTTTGAAACCTGCCCTGCAGTCTTCCCATATGTCTACAGTTACAGTACAGCCAGAGGGACAATTGTTGGCAAAGATACTTAATGGGTAACCCTGCTGGAGGCATTTTCTAAGCACTACTTGACAGTCTTTCAATTACCAAGGGATAGGTATATCAAATGTTGGGGCAAAACCAGATGCCAAATCCACCACTGCACCACAATCATTGAATAGATTGTGGGGATTACCTCCCCTGCAAATGACCAACTCTAGAATATAGCACCAATGTGATTTCCTAACTAGAGTTTTTTTCAAAAAGGGCCATGGCAGGTGACCTAGTATGCACTTGTGCAGTGATCCCCACCAGTAGCTCGTGAGCAACATGTCACCCACCCCTTGGCTGTTGCTCCCAGTGGCCTCAAAACAGGTACTTATTTTCGAATGTCTGCCTTGGAGGCAAGTATTGGTTGCATAAAAACAAGTTTACTGCCTTCTGTAGGCTACCAGTCCAACCAGGGCCAACCAGTTGTCAATCACAGCCCAAAAAATGGTACCCCAGGAATTTTTTGCATACTCTCTAACTTTTTTTAACATTTAAATGTGTCTCACAAGTAAAAAAAAGTTTGGGGATTACTGCAGGCCCTGTGAAGACCTTTAAAGCCAATATCAAAGTTGCTATGCATTGTATAATGAGATGACCAGATCATGTGAAAAATCAAGGATCTAAACAAGGCACTTTAGTAATTTATTTTAATGCAATCTGCGTGAAATCAGTACAGCCCAGCGAATAGCATTTATTAGAAGCATTCTGGATTTTCCAATGACCTTTGGCCTAAGCTTAAAATTAGCCCCTCAGCAACTGTTATTAAATGCTTTGGGCCCTACAGGAAAGCAAAAATATTTCAAGTGACTTGGAGTCCAGCAAAGTTTTTATGGATGGTGTGACCAACTGACGAGTCGTCCTCTTGTATCACGAGACGTTGGGAGGTATGTGCTGCTGTAGGCGTACTAGACTTCAGTGACCTTTAATGGTTTTTGCATATCCCTGGAAGTCTGCTTTCTGCAACTAATAAAAGTTAATGCACAAAGCAGCGCACTTAAGAAAGTGAAGCTCGATGGCTTCCAAAAGGGGAAAAAAGCACAACATTAATATGCCATAAAAACTTCTTTTATCTTGTATTCTGTGTCCAATGTTTTTTGCCGTTCCACATATCACTGACACAGCGTATTAACACCAAGCATCCTACCATCGCTGTCATCCTACAAATATAATCCCGAATCTTGCTCTCTGACAATAATTTAATCCATATGGCCAACTTCCTTGTGAGACTGTAGCCAGAGACTAAACAATGGAAAAAAAGTGCGAGATCCCTAATGGCTCAAGAACTAATACCGCGTATTATATATTCCCCATTAAACAGAAAAGACAAGGTCTTCCATGCTATTTACGTTCCTCAGTGCGCCAGCCCACATCTGTTTGCTTGATGCATCACTGAACACATGTTAACAATGATGACGCCATGTGAAATGTGTTGTACAAGTTAATTGCTACGTCTGTGAGTTTATCACTGCTTTTGGTTACATTTTAATGCAAATTGCTCTTAAACACAACTTAGTGCTGCCTTTCAGTGTATCCCTATATACTGCTGAATGAACAACAAGCCCATTAATCCAGACAGAGTTCTCCGAAACGATTTCACCTCTGCTTTTGTCGTCACTGGTCAATAGAGATACTCTAAACATATAGGGGGGGTGGGTGAAAAGAGGGGGTTGGGGAGAGATGGTGGGATGAGAGAGAACATTTATATGGAAAGATTCCCAGCGGTGTCGAAATGCTTAAACTGAAGGAAAGTCTAATTTAAAGATGCAATTAAAACAAGCACGGAGGGTAATATTTCCCCTTGAAGAGAAATTCCGAGCTTCCAGACTAGGATGTGCTTTGGTGGGCCCCTCCTTGAGGCCTCAGCAGTGCTGCACAGCTACAGATTGTATGTCAAGGGGAAAAGTGCAAAAATATTTATGTACATATGAAAGTTTTCAGATTCTTTAATTATAGAATTATATGGGGTCCAATTTAAGGCTTATGAACATTGAGGATTTTGTCCCAGCTACTTGTGCCTTCCACAAGTTACTCTCCAAGATTGCAGTGATCAAAGTGCCTTCTACCAGCTTGTCTACCTTCTACAAGTTGCTCTTCACCGATTGCAGTGATCAAAATGCCTGCTTCCAGCTAGCTTGCCTTTGACAAGTTGCAAAGAAGAACCAAAGGTTGCGGAGCACTCTTAAAGGGATACTGTCATGGGAAAAACATTTTTTTCTAAATGAATCAGTTAATAGTGCTGCTCTAGCAGAATTCTGCACTGAAATCCATTTCTCAAAATAGCAAACAGATTTTTTTATATTCAATTTTGAAATCTGACATGGATCTAGACATTTTGTCAATTTCCCAGCTGCCCCCAGTCATGTGACTTGTGCCTGCACTTAAGGAGAGAAATGCTTTCTGGCAGGCTGCTGTTTTACCTTCTCAATGTAACTGAATGTGTCTCAGTGAGACATGAGTGTTGTTCATAGATCTACCAGGCAGCTGTTATCTTGTGTTAGGGAGCTGTTATCTAGTTACCTTCCCATTGTTCTTTTGTTTGGCTACTGGGGGTGGGGGAAGGGAGGGGGGATATCACTCTGACTTGCAGTACAGCAGTAAAGAGTGATTGAAGTTTATCAGAGCACAAGTCACATGACTTGGGGCAGCTGGGAAATTGACAATATGTCTAGCCCCATGTCAGATTTCAAAATTGAATATTAAAAAATCTTTTTGCTCTTTTGAGAAATGGATTTCAGTGCAGAATTCTGCTGGAGCGGAACTATTAACTGATTCATTTTGAAAAAAAAAATTTTCCCATGGCAGTATCCCTTTAAGGCCAAAGATCGCTCAGTTCAATGTGAAGTTAAAACATCCATCTTTATTTGTTACATTCAATTAAAAGGACAAAGCAGCCCAAGGACTGACGCGTTTCGTAACAACATACTTCCTCAGAGACCTGATCAAAGTGCCTGCTACCAGCTTGCCTGCCTTCGACAAGTTGCTCTCCACAAATTGTAGTGATCAAAATGCCTGCTACAAGCTTGATTGTCTTCTACAAGTTGCTCTCCGCCTATTGCAGTGATCAAAACACCTGCTACCAGCTTGCTTGCCATCCACCAATTGCTTCCCATTGATTGCAGTGACCGAAATGCCTACTTCCAGCTTGTCTGCCTTCCACAAGGTGCTTTCCGCTGATTTCAGTGATTAAATACCTGCTACCTGCATGTCTACCTACCTGATAACATATCAGTGCACCCAAGAAATCTGCACACAGAAATATTTATCAATAAGCACTGATGCTCACCACACCCCAAAGCCTCTTCATGCTGAAGTCCACTGCAGCTCATAAAAAAGGATGAAGGCACATTTGGTGCATCAAACAGAGCCCTACACCTAAAACAGGGTTCATCCCCGACAAGTTAAGTGATTTTTCAACATGCCATTGCTGTATGAAACATTCACTTTCCAAAGCCCTTAATTTAAAATGTTGATTTCAAAATGACAGCCCTCTTAGCTATTGTTAAACTATAAATCTCAGAATTCGACAACAGCTGGGGGACTATAAACTGATACCTTTTACATCGTTTTTTTTTAGCTTTCCTATTGCCCTGTGCAAAAATTCTTGAACTTGGGCCCTGTGAGAAAATCTTAAAGTAGACGAGCTTCACCGGAAACCTGATGCTTCAAACCAAAGTCATAATGTGAGAATCTTCTAATATACAGCATACCATACATGCTTCTGAGTCTAGCACTGATCTGCATGAGAACGTGCCCGAAGCAGGGAAAAACCACAGACATAACCAGCATTTATTGTTTACTATTTTGTTGTCGGGGTTCAATGTGGTAGTGAAAGGCCTGCAACTGCCAAAGTTCTTCAAAAATAAAAAGTGCTCTCATTCTCCAGTATGAACTAGTTTTTTTAATGCAGAAATATGGATTTTAATCTGATTTCAAGAATGATGGCTACTGGTATAAATATCACATGTAGATTATTGTTGAGAGCAGTGATCACCAGCCAGTGGCTCATCACCAACTCCATGGAAGTTGCGCTATGTGACCTCCAAGCAGGTGTTTATTTTTGAATTCCTGGCTTGGAGGCAAGTTTTGGTTGCATCAAAACCAAGTACTGCCAGACCTTCTATACCTTCTTTAGGCTGTCAGTCCACTTAGGGGCTACCATATAGCCATTTGACTACATCTGACTGTTGCTCATGGTAAAAAAAAAGTTGGGGACCCCCTGTGTAGAGCAATGGCATGGGCTTCTGAACACCAAGAATAATGGCTACTGTTATAAATATCCCATGTATATTATTGTCAAAAGCAGTGGTCCCCAGCCAGTGGCTCAAAAGCAAAATCACCAACCCCTTGCCAATCTTATAGGCTGGCCACATAGGGGCTACCAAATAGCCAATCACAGCCCTTATTTTTCACCACTCAGGAACATTTTTCATACTTGTGTTGCTCCCCAACTCTTTTTACATCTGACTGTAGCTCACCACACCAACATTTTCTACATTCGATGTCTTTGGCTTCTGCAGTATGCAAATTGAAATCTCAGACATTATCCTGTATCAGACAATAAAGGCGCCAAGGAGTAATTCAGTACTTACTCAATACACTAATTCTACCAAGAGTATCTTCTAGCCAAGTGGGTTCCTTTGATGCAGAAAATCATGGGCCAAAGATATATCTGCCCTGCCTGGTCTACAAAGAAACACTGGTTGTATATTGGGTAACCAACCCTGCGATGAAACTAAAACAGCTGAAAGTATGAGAATTACTCATAGTTGATCAGTTTCTAAGGGCCTGCTTATTCACCAAAATGAGTGTCCTCGTGAACCTAATGATTGGGACGCAGGTCCCTTAATAGGGAAGGTTGAGTCAGGCTCCCTGTAATGAACTGCAAAAAAAGCAGCACTTTGCTCCAATGGGAATGAGTAGGAGCAGCAGCCGCAGACAGACTATAGAGACTGGGCGTTCCTCCCGTGTGCTCTTTTCAGTGTGAAAAGGGAGAGGACGGTAAATTCCCTCTGACAGTTGTAAGAAACCAGAAAAAAAAAAAAAAAACACTTCCTGACAGATTACAAGTGGTGGTGCGTCACGGAGGGATTTAATAAGTCAAAGCCCTGTGATCTCTGTAGCATGTTACCATATGCTGTAAAAAATTATTAAAGTCAAAAAAAAAAATAATTAGCTCTTCGCTTTGCTTTAAAATGACACTGCCCTCACTGAGCATGGTGTTAACACTGAAAAAATAATTTGATGCAACATTTTGGGAGGCAAAATGCTCAATGTGTCATAAGCCAAATACATAGTGATGGACGAATTTCGGGTGGTTTGCTTCGCCGAAAAATTTGGGAAATTAGCGAAACGGCAAAAAATTAGCAAAACGGCACCGGCATCTCGTTTTCACAGCGTTTTGCGAAATTATTCGCCGTAGACGAATCGCGGGGATTCGCCGCAAATTTGCGCCTGGTGAATAAATTCACCCATCACTACAAATACATTGTTTGAACAGATGTAAACAGGAATCACAATTCTTATGGTAATTTTCCACTGAGGGTAGGGGGTGTTGCTTCATTAGAATATGCTGGGGAAATTCCACCACTACTCTTTAGAGCAAACAACATGGCAGTTTCAGCAACCATTGGTACATATACTCTGGTTAATAAGGCTCCTTATTAGGGATGGGTGAATTTGACCCGTCTTGTTTCGCCAAAAATTCTCCGCCGCCGGCGAAATGTCGCAGACGCCCATTAAAGTCTATGGGCGTCAAAAAATATTTGTCGCATGGCGAAATTGTTTTGATCACTGATGTAGAGATTGATATTCTGAGACAATTTGCAATTGATTTTGATTTTTTTTATTATTTGTGCTTTTTCGAGTTATTTAGCTTTTTATTCAGCAGCTCTCCAGTTTGCAGTTTCAGCAGTGTGGTTGCTAGGATCCAAATTACCGTAGCAACCATGCATTGGTTTGAATAAGAGACTGGAGTATGAATAGAAGAGGGTCTGAATAGAAGGATCAGTAATAAAAAGTAGTAATATTCAATACATTTGTAGCCTTACAGAGCACTTGTTTATCAATGGGGTCAGTGACCCCCAGCTGAAAGATGGAAAAAGCCAGAAAAAGAAAGCAAATGAAAACTACAAAAAAATAAATAACGAAGACACAATGAAAAGTTTCTTCGAATTAGCCGTTCTATAACATACAAAAAGTTAACTGAAAGATGAACCACCCCTTTAACACATACAGCGGCCGACAAGACATACACGGTTTAGTTTTCTCGCTTGATATCTCCTGTAAGTGGCTTAATACAGAATGGGGTGTGGCCTTTGCGAATACACATGAGATTATTGTATGGCTGCGGATATTTCAACATAAGCAGTCTGCTCTTTTCAGAAGCATCGCCCTATAAGAGCCTGTGTCAGCAAATATGAAATGCTCTGTCTTGGCTTGGGGAAACAAGGTTTCCTACACTGTTTCATGCTTGAGTGCCTCAAAGACTTTAAATACATTGTATTTCGCAAGTCATAAGAGCTACGGATACTAGAAAAAGGCGTTGGTATCAGCCGAGCCCAGGGTTGACACCTGACTGGTTTTGACCCATTTTTTTGAAGGGCTGTCCGGGTCAAAACTGCCTGCCTGGTTTTCCAAATTTTGATTAGGGTTGCCACCCGGCCGTTATTTTACCTGCCTAGCTGGTAAAACACCTGCCAAGGCCGGGGCCGGTATTACAAATTTACCTGCAATGTAGTTGCCGGTAAATTTGTAATACCCTTAAAAAAAGCCCTTGGCCTGCCCCCAATTCACTGAGAACTTACCTTTTTTTCAGCCTTTTGGCCATCTTGCAACGTGGCTCCGCCATCCTTTTTGCATGATGATGCATGGCCCTGCCCCTTTTATGGCATAGACCACCCCTTTTGTTCCTGCCCCCCCACCAGCCCGTAAAACATTTCAGAAAAGGTGGCAACCCTAATTATGATTGAAACGGCGGTCTGCCAATCGGCACATCATAGTCCTGCCCCTGATGTCACAACTCCACCCTGCATTCCATTGTGCCTTTTCTTTTTGATTTATTTTTATTTGTGCCCCTGAGGAAGACCACTATGGTTGAAACGCGTTGGGCTCACCATTTACTTATAACATTTTTATAACCCCCCCTTTTTTTGATGTAATAAATATTTTTATTTTAAAAAATTGAGAGTGCAATCCTTTTATTGGATTCCCCCATTGCACCACAGCCATACCCCCTGCTCGGAGTTAAATGCGTCAGAAGGAGGCAACCCTAGTCGAGCCGTTCCCTTACATATAGGGGTATATTTATTATGTGGTGTAAAAAAAGGAAGGTTAATACATCAGAAATCACCAAGCTTTGATCTGTAAAAAATGGTGTCAGTTTTTTTGTGAGTTTTATCTAAGAGTGACTTTGGCCGGAAGCAATGTAAAATAATGACGGCAAATCTGGCGCAAAATAAGACACACCATGATTTGCCATTTATTTTACACAGCATTTTATACCATTTTATTTCTGCGAGTTTCATTTTAGACATATAATAATAAATATGCCCCTTAGTGTCTTCAAACTGGGAAAGATATTAAACGGGTGGTTTACCTTTAAGTTGACTTTCATAGAATGGCTATTGCTAAGCAGCTTTTCATTTGGCCTTCATTTTTTCATTTTTATATTTATTTAATTATTTGCATTCTTCCCAAACATTAAAATTGCTCCGTAAAGAAAAATTGCCGTATAATGTTTACTCTTTATCATTTCTCTAAGTTATTTTTAAGCTTATGACACGGGACAAAAAAGCCAAGACTACATGGCAGTAATTGTTTTGAAGAGAAGGCCATGAAAATCACCATGGTTATAGCACATCCAGGCGAGTAAGCTTTAGAACATATGAGACATCTGCAATTTGCTGGGATAATCACCTGCCAGGGCCATAACTGAGCTAATTTTCATAAGTTTCCTTATATTTAATTGTTTCTGCTATCTTTATCCCCTCTAAAAGGAAATGCTACAATGTGGTAGGAGCCTCTTGTAACAGGCTATAACTAAAGGACATTGATTGATTATTTCTGATTTGGCAGCCAGCATAGCCTGTTCTCTTTGTGCGGTTACACATGTATATTTAATAAGTAAATGTGCTAAACTATGGATCAGGGACTATCAAGGCAAGAAGTTTAATAATTCAATAAAATGCAGCCTGATTTATCCAATTATTGTAACTGACAGGCAACGTTGACACATATTACTTTATTGTGCTTGCCTTCCAGTAGACTTTTCACATCGTATCCGAAGGATAAGAAGCCCCGGGCAAGGCTGAATTCACGCAACAGCTGTCAACTATTTTAATAAAACGGAGAGTAAATAACAACAGAGAAGGCACAGAAAGAAGCCGGGCCAGGGCCATTGCTCCATCTCGCTAATAAGGTTCTTTTCAGGCATTTTCTGCTTCTGAGAAGTGATTGTACTGGAACACCAATAAAAAGAATATATATATATATATATATATATATATATATATATATGGCCTTGTAAATACAAATATCATCAGATGAAGAGTCAATAACTCATTGTGAAATGTATTTGCAAGGGGCAGTTTATAGAAGCTGTATATTCTCTCTGTATTGTTATTAAATGAAAGAATGTGTGAGGTCTATGGCCCATGGGGCATTGTGGCCACAGAAGCACCCCTACCTGCTTGTCACCACTGCTTGACAAAAGGGCATAGAACACCGCATCGGTGGTAGCCTATGGCAGTGATCCCCGGCCAGTGGCTTGTAAGCAACATGTTGCTCACCAATCCCTGGAATTCCAGGAAAACCAATAGTGCAGTGGTAAACAAAAATATGGCAAACTGTGACTTTTGAACATTGAACCTTGCAAACTGTTAAAAAATTAGGCAGTGGGACACAGCTGACAGTTAGCAACGTCTTCCCATTGACTGAGATTCAGACGGAGCCTCATTGAAAGGCCTTAAAATTTAAGAAATCTTAGCCGAGTGCTCAATAGGAAGAAAATTACCTGCTGGCTGAATAGATGACGACCTTACAATACAAATCAAACAGAGAAAGCAAACACAAGTTCCTGAGACACTTTTCTACCTAATCACGGAGACAATGTGTGCGCTTTTGCTTAACCCACTCACACAAAACTGCCTGCTCCAACCTGTTGGAAGGCACAAAACCTACCTCAAACTTTACCACTGGGTATTGTGTTGATGGGGTTAGAACCCCTACAGAAAAGAATGAGAGAGAACTAATGAGTCCTACACACAAAAGCACCACACAATCCTGTAAACTCCCACCTTTTCCCATTGTGGATGACTACACACGTGAGCAAGACGACCACATCTAAAACACATTCTGCAGTTTATATGGAACCAGTTTGATTCTTTACAGGAGAAGAATTATTGGCTACAAGTAGTAGATGGAGGAGGCATGTCTCCACAACATAAGCGTAGACATCACAAGAAACCTCATATAAGCTGGCTTCACCTCCAAGCGTGGTCATCATGGTTCATGGGCAGCAATTAACGTCAGCACTGCAGCTTCCTCACTAAATAACAATGCATCCCACAAGTCTTAAACTGGGAGGAGTTGCATATAGTATCTCTTGAATAGTATATATACAATGTATTCCCTTTCAACGTACAACTAAGTGTTTCTAAAGAAGTCTAATGGCCTTTCCATCGCCTACCTCCCACATGGCACCCTTTGCACCCAAACCAAATGCTACCCCTGTAAGTGACCTGTCCATAATCCTAGAAGCCATGATACAGATATTACATATTTATAGGGTTTCTTTTCTAAAAAAAAGTTTCCAGATAAAGAACTGGCTTATCATTGAAAAAAACATCTTCACTTCTTCATTTCGCTTGAGTTTGAAGAACCTTATACAGGGTAATGGGGGAGGTGTGAGCACCTGTCACATTAAGTGTAGGGGGGATAGAGTCCCTCCTCAGTGGGTTCATGGGTCAAGCATAAAGAAACAATGGAAACATGGAGGAAATTTGAAACAGAAACAATAAGTGATGCAAAATGTCTCCCATGTAGCGACACCACCTGCAGGCCTGTGAAACTGATGACCTCAAGGTCCCATGTGGGTTACATCAGGTTTTGGATGACCTGAGAGCTTAACAATTTCATATATTGAATTTTTTTTTGTTAAGTCCATTTGTGTAAGGGTATATTTACACAATAATAAAGTACACACTAGAAAATCCTAACCTACACGTGATTTAATAAAGGACTGTTTTGTTGTTCTCATCCACTTTGCCAGAAATGTAGGAGTCCAAATGATACAAGTCAGAAATGGAAAGGTTAATAGATTGTTGAGGGCAAAAGTTGCGTTAAGGTTAAGGGTGTTTCATACCCATGGATGTTCCTATTAAGTGCAACAAATCACCTACACAGAGTGCAATGTCCCTGGATGACAAAGCAACTCATGTGCATTCATCTTAAAGCTGGAAATAAACATAAAGATCTCTGGACTGTCGATATGTGGTTCTTTGCCCAAATTGGACACCTATGTGCTGGGCCAAAGCTTGTTGATCCGATCATTTGATCTCGGGAGAGAACCACATGCACCAATGCAGTCTATTCCCAAATGAAATTTTTTGGAGAATTATCTATCAAGGCAGATAAGCCAACATGCATACCTCCCAACTGTCCCATTTATAGTGGGACAGTCCGGCTTTTGACAGCTCAACCCACAGTCCCTCTTTGTACTAAAAAGTCCCGACTTTCTCTGCACTGAACAGCCAGAAAAAGAAACACATCTTAATCGAAATTCACCTTCATTAGCAAAACTGTAATAATTGATTAAAACCCCAGAAATATTTTCATATCCTGCCAAATTTTGTAAAATGAACATGGTAATTAGGGGGTGTGGCACAAAAATGGGCATGGTCAAATGGGCAGCAACATTTTTTGTTCCTTCTTTTGATTTCCAAAATGTTGGGAGGTATGCTCACATGGTCTGAAGAGGCCACCTGCATACATTTAAATTAGTTAACTTTTAGTATGATGTAGAAACAATTTGCAGTTGGTCTTAATTTTTTATTATTTGTGATTTTTGAGTTATTTAGCTTTTTATGCAGCAGTTCTCCAGCTTGAAATTTCAGCAATCTGGTTGCTAAGGTCTGAATTACCTTAGCAACCATGCACTGATTAGAATAAGAGACTGGAATATGAACAGGAGAGGGCCTGAATAGAAAGGTGAGCAATAAAAAGTAGCAATAACAATACATTTGTAGCCTTAAAGAGCATTTGATTTTTTTTAGATGGGGAAAGCTAGATTGAGTCAAAAGAAAAAATCAAATAATTCAGAAACTATAAAAAATAAACATTGAAGTCCAGTTGAAAAGTTTCTTAGAATTAGCCAGTCTATAATGTACTAAAAGTTACCTTAAAGGTGAACCACCCTTTTAAGTTTCTCTGCTGATATATTTCAATTATTGAAAAAATATTGAAAAGCCTGATAACGTTCAGTGCCATCAGTGACAGAAAGAGTTACTATTGATCATTAGCGAATGATCAATTTTTATTGATCAGTAAAGGTAATCAATGATACTTATTAATGCAACAACTGATCTGTAACAATTCAGTTAAATTCAACTGAATTTTAACAACTGGCAATAAATCTTCCAGGACAGTGTCGGACCGGGAAAACTCCCGGTGGGCCCAGGTGTCAGTGGGCCTCATGCTGCTAAACATTTGGCCTATTTCATGGCCATTCCCTATTTCTATAAGAACAAAAAAGCTAAATAGGTGGAATAATATATTATAGTATGTAAAGAAAAGACACTAGGAGAATAGAGGTTGAGTGAGGAGAGGAAAAATAATAGCACTGAGAGTGGGCCCCTGGTCTAAGGTCTTTGGGTGGACCCCTGGTGTCCCAGTCCGACACTGTTCCATGAATAAAAAGCGACTGAGCTTCAAGGAAAAGGGATTAAATCTATGTCATAATTAGAAATGTTCAATCAATTTGATCAATTCAACCAAAATTCCTATAAAGAGCTTTCAGGATTCCACTTCCAACCTTTGATAACAAGTCCCCTTAAAGGAACAGTAACACCAAAAAATTAAAGTAAATTAATAAAAATATAATGTCCTGATGGCATGCCACCCAGCTGCATTCAAATACGAGCACTGGAGACTGGGTGTGGTTTGAAAATCTCCTGCATATCTGCAGTGCCGATAGGAAGTGGGCAGGTAGGAGATGGGGAGGGGAAGGGGAGGTTACGGGAGCGGAAGGGGAGGGTATAGGGAGGGGAAGGGGAGGGTACGGATAGTGGAAGGGAGGAGGAGGAAACAGGGGGAGGAGAAAGAGACAGGGGAGCGGAGCGGAGCTTCCCTTGGGGCACCTTACTAGTAAGCCCCAAGTCCTGGTTGCTCTGCACTGTGTGTTTGCTTCAGTAACAGTAGTTTATATAAATAAGCTGCTGTGTAGCCATGGGAGCAGCCATTCAAAGTATAAAAAAGGAAAACAGGCACAGGATACTCAGCAGATGCCAGTAAAGCTCTGTAGTATACAATGGGATCCTTCAGAACTTATCTGTTATCTACTGTGTATCCTGTGCTTGAATGGCTGTCCCCAGGGATACACAGCAGCTTGTTTATATAAACTATAGTTGCAATTCTGAAGCAAACCCACCCATTTTACTAGTGCAGGGCAACACCACATTACATTGTCATTCCTTTAAAAAAACTTTAATTTTTTTGGTGTTACTGCTCCTTTAACTCCATCGTTATACATTAATACGCATGTCATTGTCTGCTGTGCACTTTCCCTGTTCAAATACATCTGCTGACAAGGTGTAATAATCACAAGTTTAAAACCTATTAACTTTCCAAGGGGCTTTGCAGTGACAGACACAACATACTTAATAGTTAATAATTACTTGCGTCTAGAAAAGGGCCCAAAAAAAAAAGAAAGAAAGAAAAGGAGAGGTCAATTTCTCACAAAATGCAAATGAAGAGTCCTCGGTGTGTGTAATTTATTGTAAAACAAGCATGTTCTCACATTTTCCTTCAAGGGTAGAGCATACTCTGTGATTTACTACAACATAATGATTGGAAAACAAGAGTTTCTTTGTTTGCGGGGCCCCGAGTTAAATATGTAAAAGTCACCCAGCCGAGTGTCTGAATAATCTCACCTTTAATCACTTTATAAACAAAAAAAGTGGCAGCACCTGCATTGAAAGGCCCCTTACGGCTATAGCCTCATTTTATGGACTGGATTCCTAATTAACAAGTTCATGTAAGGCGTATGTACTGTTATTTCTCCACCATGAATGTTATGCACAGAGAGCCCAGCACATAGAGGATATACAGGTATGGGACCTGTTATCCAGAATGCCCAGGAACTGGGACTTGACGGATAATGGATCTTTCCATAATTTGGATCTTCATACCTTAAGTCTACTAGAAAATGATGTAAACATTATTAAAAATATTAAATAAATCCAATAGGCTGGTTTTGCTTCCAATAAGGATTAATTATCTCTTAGTTTGGATCAAGTACAAGCTACTGTTTTATTATTACAGAGAAATAGAAAATCATTTTGAAAAATATGGATTATTTGGATAAAACTAAATTGGAGTCTATGGGGGATAGACTTTCCATAATTCAGAGCTTTCTGGATAATGGGTTTCCGGATAATGGATCCCATACCTGTATATATTCAGTGAGGACTATATAATCCAGACATACCCAAACTGTGGGGAGGAAGCCAAAGCAATAGGCATATGGCTGCATAAAGCAATAGGCATGTGGCAGCATACATTTGGGCTGCTTTCATCTACAGAGGGACAGTGAGCAAAGTGAAATTATGAGAGCAATCGGCATGTCTTGGACCTTAATGCGTTGTATTCTGCCAGAACTCCAGTGATGTTGCAGTCAAAAATGGGAAACTCTCTTGCCGCAGCTGCATATACTTTGCCAAAATGGACGCAACTGTTTATTTGCTTCATCATAAATCAGGTGCAGAGGTGCTAAATATTTTAGAAGTCTGTCTGGTGTTGTTTTTTTGGGCACTTGCGGTGCCACTGAACTGCGTTGATTGACGCATAGCTCTGAAGTTACTGGGGCTACTGCCTGGTCTGGAGGTAGTGGTATCTGACGGTTTCTCTGCAGCGCTCCGTTAGGAATGGAAGGACCAAGCAGCGCCTTTTTTGGCACAAGTACCTTAATAGGGGTTGTTCGCCTTTAAATTAACTTTTAGTATGATGTGAGAGAGATATTCTGAGAATTTGCAATTGGGGTAATTTTTTTTTTATTTGTTAAAAACAAGGTAAACCGAGGTAACTTCAGGCGACTTTGGAAAACTAAGCGCTCTGAGTGCCATACCGCTGGCGATTTACATTCTAACCAGCCTAAGGTAGTTCGGGAGATTAGTCGCCCCAAAGAAGAGGAGATTTGTCGCCGAGCGACTAATCTCACCGAATCTGAGCGTGTGCTGACCCTTAAAATTGACTCAAAGGTGAACTACCCCTTTAACGAAAGCGGTTTTAGGCACAACTCATTGCGGGGAAAAATAACCCACTGCGCTTGCAAACGTAAATAAGCCCTAATATCTATGTCCATTGTTGTTAGGCTTAGCTTCCCCAAACCTCCATGAAAATCCTCCTATATGGGCAGGTGAACATATTTAAGTGAAAATAGAAATTCAGCTAAACAGTGACATAAAATGAAAAACATGCTGCGATTGAAAAATCAGGAAAAATATATATTATTAAATATATATTAAAAATAAATGGAAAATTTATATTGAAAAAAATTATATTAAAAAAAATTAAAAATATATATTAAAAACAAACACTGAAAGCTCTTGAAAAAGCAATATTCAGGTGAAAAAATACTAAAAAGAGTTAACACCGGAACACCTGAGGCCAGCTGAGAAATTTCCCAGGCAAGCCTCTCACAATGCAGACTGGAATAACAACTTGCAGGTTAACAAACTGGGTGCTGCGCTAGGACTAAGGGGCTATTCTCATCTGCGTGCTAAAATAACAGGTATTTTAATGTTTTGTATCTCAATCTGGCGTATTGTGCCTTTCCCCTTTCTTTCCATTATATTCTGCAAGTCACTTTAAATAACTGTAAAGAATGTGAAGAATTCTTTACATGGTGTTAAAATAATAGTGTACAGCAAATTTCCTATTTTCCTTCATATATATATATATATATATATATATATATATATATATATATATATATATATATATATATATATATATATATATATATATATATTATATATATATACTGTATGTATATATATATATATATATATATATATATATATATACTGTATGTATATATATATATATATATATATATATAAAAAAAAAAATATATATATATATATATATATGTGGGATTCATTATCCAGAAAGCTGCGAACTACAGAAAGGCTATCTCCCATAGACTCCAATTTATCCAAATAATTAAAAATTATTTCCTTTTTCTCTGTGATAATAAAACAGTAGCTTGTACTTGATTTCACAGTTCCAAAGGTGCACACCCTTTACTCAGGTACATACCTGGGTGCCCGCCAAAAAAAGGTAAATGTATATGCACAGAAAGGCGGCACTCACAACATAGAGAGACATTTATTAAACTCAACGTTTCGATCACCCACAGGCATCTTCGTCAGGAGTATACAGACAACTGACAACTGTGTCTGTATACTCCTGACGAAGATTCCTGTGGGGGATCAATACGTTGAGTTCAATAAATATCTCTTTATCTTTCTTGTCTTATAGTGAAAAAAAATGCTTGTATTGTTCCATTGTATGTAAAACTCTGTATCCTTACAACTGCTTTCAACTACATGCCCTAACATTCTGTAGAAAACAATGTAAACAATTAAAAGAACTAGATGTGACTATATGAGAACTAACGTGAACCATGAAACCCAGATATATAGTCAATAAAGTGTCCCCTTTTATAAAATTCAGGACATTATAAGTCCCCTTGGAGTTCCATGACTGGATATGACCATATAACCTTTATAAAGGTCATGAAACTCCAAGGTTTCTTCTAATATCCTCATATTTTACAACACGGGGTACTTTATTTAATTATAATACACAAGTTTTAGTGAGTCATGTGACCAAAATGACATCACAACTCACCGTTTATAACTGATAAAATCACTTGTCACTGTTTATAAGAATATCATTTACAAGATATTCATGGCTAAAATATAAGGATATTATAAGTTACAAAGGAGTTTCATGACCATATATTTATACGGGTCATGGAACTCCGAGGTGACTATAATTTACAAGATATTCATGGCTTTGGTGTATTATAAGGATGTAATTTCCAGGATATTCACGGCTCTTGAGTATCATAAAAAAAATACCTCCAAACATTTATGGAAGCAGTCATTTTGTCTCTCTGATCAGCCTGCTCTATCCTTCCATAATAGCAAAGCCAATTGTTAATTCTGCTCAATACAGAAAAGTGTCAACCTTCTACTGCATGGTGAGCCATATATGTGATGTACCAAATATTCTAGGGTTAAGCTGCATTTAGTTAATGTGTCATAACATAATTCTAAGGGCCTCAGAGAAGTCCTTGGGACCATCTCTATGGTTTTTGGCCCATGCATAAATTCCCTTTTAAAAATATCAGTATGGTTTGACAGTCCTGCTTTCAACGTGTCCACCATCACCTCCAGTCTAATGGAACCTTCTCACAAATATGTTCAGCAAGACGTCTGAGCTTCAGGTTCCTCTGAACGGAAACATAACTTGGCTGATTCACTTTACCTAGCAGCTGACGGTTGCAGCTTTGTATACTCAAGAAATGATCTGTGGAAGACTACAAGTTACTCTACTTGCTTTAATACCTCGGTAGTCCACTTTTCCTTTAGCAGTTGACATGTTGTCGACAGATGTGACCATGGCAAAGCCACTTGACCTTATGCACAGTGGGGAGCAACTATGACAGGAGTCACGCATTTGAATGACAGGAACAAAGATAAAGCCAAGTATCTCGCTAACAAGTAAAGTAGTGACGTATTTGCCACCGATTTTGCAGAAGATGTAGCTTAACCCCTCAGCTCAAGCTCATTGTTGATATGGTGAGACCTTTTTTTGATCTTTGACCTGCATGCAATGCTCTAGTTCAGTAGTCGTGGATCAAGTGGCCCTATGATGTCGGCTACAACTTCAAGCAACCGTAGCTGAAGATGCTGGGAATTGTAGTATTAAAACTAACTTTCCAAGAGATTTTGTTCAGGTTGGCAACAACCATAAACCACCATTCCAATGCATTGAAAAATATCAGTTGACGTAAGCTTTGTAATATCAAAGAACAATGAAGCTTAAGTGTCACCTAACTGTTGGTGACACGGAGCCATGAGCCTTGGCTTCACTTTACTAATCCGAGCATGGGGGGCAGGGTGAATGCCTTTGATCTCAGCAGGGTGCCAGCTTTATTGACACAAAGAAAGTTGACACTTTACTACTTCTAATAGGTCAAGCCGATATTCTTCTCTTGTTCTTCAAACAAGTAACCATAAAAATCATCTATTCTTCCAGCGTTCCAGCATGAAACTCTGTATACCAACAGGCAGTAAAGTTTAATCCAGGGCAGTACTGATTGTAGAGATTTCATTCTTGGGGACTGAGACACGATTGTATTACTTAATAAGGCTCCCGAATGTCCAGACACCGTTATTGTTTCAGGAAGTACATAAACATGTTCCTCACGTCTCATCGTTCTTTAAAATGCAATTTCGTCTCATTGGCATTGCAAGTATAAATGCTAACTAACCTCTTCACATGTAATTGATATTATGTTCTTACAACGACTTTACTCATCACCTCCTGGTCTGTAAACCCCCCCGAGAAACCTGCTGTTTTGATAGCTCTGCAATTCCCAATACTAACACTAAAGTAAATCTTTTGATTAACTACCCTCAGAGCTAATGAACTTGCACAGCACTGTCGCGCAAAGCTTGCAATCACTGGCCACTGAATTGGTTTGCCATGGGACCCATCAGTGACTAATAACCCAGTATTGCCTTTTCTAATGCAGCTTGTAGTAAGGAACTGTGTGTTCTTAGTGCTGTATTTAGCTGGTAGGTACAGCAGGGGGCAAATTGGCTTGACAGTTGAACAATCTCTGCATTTTAAAAGTCTGTTTGGTGTCCAGCACAAGCTTGCAATGGGCATCAGAAGTCCATGTTACCTCAACAGCAAGATGGAGAGTCTTAGGGCTGGAAATACTTATTTGGCACCATCCGTGCTTCAACCTCAGGAGGTCTCTGGAGTCCATTTGGATTCCTTTTTATGGAATTTCAATTCAAGGGTAAGGTCTTTGCTGCAACCACAAAATGGATTTTTAGGCAGAGACACGTGTGGAGATTCGGGAAGATTTATTCGCCCTTCGAGAAATCGACTCTTCTTCGGACGACTAACCTGGCCAAACTGCCTTCACACTGACTAGAATCTAAATCGCCGGTGGGATGGCACTCGGAGCACTTCATTTCTTCTACGGGCGACTAATCTCCCAAACTGCCCTCTCAGGCGGGATGGTGCTCGAAACACTTTGTTTTCCAAATCACCCAAAGTTGCCTCACAAGGAAACTTCGGGCGACTTTGGAAAACTAAGCTCTCTGAGTGCCATCCCACCAGCGAATTTAGATTCTAGTCAGGGGGAAGGCAGTTCGGGGTGATTAGTCGCCCAAAGAAGAGGCGATTTGTTGCCAGGCGAATCTGCACGTGTGTCTCTGCCCTTAGGAGGAAACATCTATCTTCTAACACCATCCTAAAGAAGTGTCATGGCCAGACCAAAGTCCTTGGAGTAGTACAGGTATAGGATCAGAAACCCATTCTCCAAAAAGCTCAGAATTACGAAAAAGCCGTCTCCCATAGACTCTATTTTATCCAAATAATCCAATTTTTTTTTAAAAAAAAATGATTGCCTCTGTAATAATAAAACAGTAATTTGTACTTAATCTTAACTAAGATATAATGAATCCTTATTGGAAGCAAAACCAGCCTATTGGGTTCATTTAATGTTTACATTTAATGTATGAAGATCCAAATTATGGAAAGATCCATTATCCAGAAAACCCCAGGTCCCGAGCATTCTGGTTAACATGTCACATACCTGTATACAGTATATTGAATTGCAGGCAAAATTCCTACTGTAAAAAAGCTTATCACCGGTCACAGGAAATAGGAGCTGCCGCTGGTTATTGAATGAAGTGTTGACAAGGATATTTATTGTTGGATCACCTTGTTGAATAAATAATCGAGATAAATCCCTTTTGGCCTGCATATTTATTTAATAAGGAGGATATCTTTCTGTCTTATCAGGGCTTAGATTAGGATCAAATCATGTTTTGACTAAAAACATGCCGGGAAACCATTTAGAAACTCTTTAACCCTTTCTTATTTTATTTTCCAACACATTTTGCCTTATCCCTAGTCCTGGTATGGGGCTAGTTCAGTTGGCTGTAAATGCAGGTTTACTCACTGGTCCAAGGTATGGGACCTGTTATCCAGAATGCTTGAGACCTGAGGCTTTCCGGATAAGGGGTGTTTCCGTAATTTGGATCACCATACTTTATCTACAGGTATGGGACCTGTTATCCAAAATGCTCTGGACTTGGAGTTTTCCATAATATGGATCTTCATGCCTTAAGTCTACTAGAACATAATGTAAACATTAAATAAACCCAATAGGCTGGTTATGCTTCCAATAAGGATTAATTATATCTTAGTTTGGATCAAGTACAAGGTACTGTTTTATTATTACAGAGAAAAAGGAAATCATTTAAAAAAATGTGGAGTATTTGGATAAAATGGAGTCTATGGGAAACAGCTTTTCCGTAATTTGGAGCTTTCTGGATAATGGGTTTCCGGATAACGGATCCCACACCTTGAAAAGTGAACAAAGCTGTGGAGTTCCCCATTGGCCAACTGGTGAACTCTATTGTCAATGTTTCGGGTTTTTTTCCATTGAATCAGCCACGCGTCTTTTACCATTACAGGTATAGAGCCTCTTATATAGAATGTTTGGGACCTGTGGTTTTCCGCATAACGGATTATTCTGTAATTTGGATCTTTGTACCTTAAGTCTGCTATAAAATCAAGTAAACATTAAATAAACCCAATAGGCTGGTTCTGCTTCCAATAAGAATTAATTATATATTAGTTGGGATCAAGTACAATTTACCGTTTTATTATCACAGAGAAAAAGGAAATCATTTAAAAAAAAATATATGAATAAAATGGAGTCTAGGACACGGCCTTTCTGTAATTCGCAGCTTTCTGGATAACGGGTTTCCAGATAACGGATCCTATACCTTACCCCATACATATATTTTATGCATATATTTTTTTAGGTAGCACAGAAAAACATATTTATAAGCAGAGAAAAAACTGGTTTCGGTCCAAAGGGTTATCAGAGTATGAATTTGCAATTCTCTCTTGGGCTTCCCGAAACTTCTCCTACATTCGGTGGCGTATCTCTCCCGCCGACATAGCAAAAGCCGCCGAGTCAATCAAGAAGATAAAAGGCGATACATTTCTCCACACACCACAATAACAATGTTCTGAGCAGATAAATCGAGGAAGGCAACCCAGCTTAAATATTATATGTAGCTGAATAATACATACAGCTTTATCATTGGATATATCACCAGACACTTCAAGCGCAGCCGCGCGTAGGGGGAAGTCAAAAATAAATCATTTTTACCATTTGTGTTCTTAAATAAATGTGATTTCTTTTTTTTTTTTTTATCCAGGCTGCCTGAGCCAGTGTTGGGTGTTGGAAGGTAACAGAAAGACAAGATTCTCAATCCTCTCTTCCGCCAGATTAATATTTGAATGTTTCCGGTGCTGCTCAGGACAGGAATAAAAAAAAAAAAATAAAAAAAAAGAAAGAAATATGCCTGAAAGCTTTCATTTTAATTTGAGCCGCAGTAAAAGTCTAAGCTGATATTTCCTGGATGAGCAGTTCAGATATCATGTGGAAAGAAGCTTTTAAGTCAGTCTCTTATGGAAAAATTGCAGTAATGAATGTTTAGTCACTGGCGATAGTGATAATGTTCATAGCGGAACTATATGTTTTCAGCAGACTATATATATATATATGTATATCTATATACACACAGATATGGGACCTCAGGACCTGGCTTTTTTCTGGATAACAGATCTTTCTGTCATTTGGATCTTCATACATTAAGGGGCACATTTACCTAGGGTCGAATATCGAGGGTTAATTAACCCTCGATATTCGACCGTCAAAGTAAAATCCTTCGACTTTGAATATCGAAGTCGAAGGATTTATCGATATTCCTACAATCGAACGATTCGACGGATTTCAATCCATCGATCGAAGGATATTCCTTCGATCAGGAAATTGTTAGGAAGCCTATGGGGACCTTCCCCATAGGCTAACATTGGCCTCAGTAGGTTTCAGGTGGCGAACTAGGGGGTTGAAGTATTTTTTAAAGAGACAGAACTTCGACTATCGAATGGTCGAATAGTCGAACAACTTTTAGTTCGAATCGTTTGATTCGAAGTCGAAGGTCGAAGTAGCCCATTCGATGGTCGAAGTAGTCATATTCGACCATTCGAAATTCGAACCTTTTTTCCTCTATTCCTTCACTCGAACTAAATAAATGGGCCCCTAAGTCTACCAGAAAATCATGTATATTAAATAAACCCAATAGGCTGGTTTTGCTTCCAATAAGGATTAATTATATCTTAGTTGGGATCAAGTACAAGCTACTGTTTTATTATTACAGAGAAAAAGGGAAGCATTTTTTAAACTGGATTATTTGGATAAAATTGAATCTATGGGAGACGGCCTTTCCGTAATTCGGAGATTTCTGGATAACAGATCCCATACCTGCATATGTAATTGTCAGCGCTACTGCTACAACTGAAGCTTTCCATTATAGGCTGTTTGTGTCTGGCTCATTGCTAGCTTGGCCATGACCTATGCTGGCTTCACGCTACAGGTGTGCAATAGTAAAGGCACAATTTTCAGCCAGATATCTATGTAATGGGCCATCTCACAGGGCCCATAAGCTGCTGACTCGTTTAGAAGGGGTCGAATCAGCAGTCAAAATCTGTCTGTGTATGGCTGTATGGCCAACTTAAAGGAGTGGTTCACATTTAAGTCCACTTTTAGTATATTATAGAATGGACCACTTCTCTGCAACTTTACAATTGTTTATTTTTTTATTTTTTTTCTCTTTATTTGCTCTTTTCTTTTGATTCTTTCCAGCTTTCAAATGGTGGTCACTGACCCCACCTAAAAAAAAACAAAAACTCCGTAAGGATGCAAATGTATTGTTGTTGCTACTGTTTATTACTCATCTTTCAATTCAGGCTCGCTCCTATTCATATTCCAGTCTCTTATTCAAATCAATGTGTGGTTGCTATGGTCACGTGGACCCTAGCAACCAGTTTTCCTGAAACTGCAAACTGGAGAGCTGCTGAATAAAAAGCTCAAATAATATGAAAAGCAATAGCAAATGATCTCAGAATATCACGCTCTACATCATGCTAAAAGTTTATTTAAAGGTGAACAACCCCTTTAAGAGAAAGAAATTTTCCATGAAAACAATGGAGTTTTAGGCAAGGCTGAAATGAGTTTGATGGTCAGTGAAGCTGGCTAAAAGAAAGCAAAAGAAAACCATTAATTAATAATTACATTTTCTTATCTTGACTTTACGGCATATTGTAGCCTTTCTATGAAAAGCATACACATTATTCCCACATCTATTTCTCTTCGTTACAACTGAATTTCAATTTTGCTGCCCAAAAAAACATACATGTCAGATCCGTTCCGACTGAATCTGCTAACTGCTCCGCACTCTATAGCAAATCCACTGCACGGCACATTCCTTCGCTAACCAAAACATTTTCACTGCCTTGTTGATTTCTTCACAGATAAAATAACTGCAAGTTTATGTAAAGTTATGTAGAGTAAATGGAGCTTAGAGATAAGCTGAAACTTACAATTTTTCATAGTGTTCCCATTAAATGCTGCCTCCTTCTAGAAGCCTAGGGGAAATGCCAAATGGTAGAATGGAAGTTGCTGCCACATCAAAACATTATGGGGCATATTTATCAAGGGTCGAATTTCGAATTGAAAAAACTTCGAAATTCGAATTCAAAAAGACCAACCGAAACTAAGACTAAGGTTTTTTTTTTTGGTCAAATAGGTCTGTTTTCGATCGAATAGTCCGCCAATTGACTCCATATACTTTGGGTTCTAGGAGGTCCCCCATAAGCTAAAACAGCAATTCGGCAGGTTTTAGATGGCGAACAGTCGAAGTTGAATTTTGAAAGAGACAGTACATGATAAATTTCGACTATTCGAATTAAAGTTAAATCAAATCGAATTAGGACTATTCCCTAGTCGAAGTACACAAAAAATAGCTCAGAATTCATTTGAAAATTCACCTTGACCTTTGATAAATCTACCCCTATCTGTAGAACCTATTTAATCCTACTCCAAATATATATATAGGAAGATTGTACAGGTATGGGACCGGTTATTCAGAATGCTCAGGACCTGGGTTTTTCTGGATAATGGATCTTTCTGTAATTTGGATCTTCATAGTTCTTACTTTGATCTTCATCCTTAAGTCTAGTTGAAAATCATGGAAACATTTGATAAACTCAATAGGCTGATTTTACTTCCAATAAGGATGGCAATTGGGCCCACTGGATTACATTTTGTAAGGTTATACATTCTATGGCTGGACTATTGTCCCATACAACACAAACAAGTGACAGCTGGAGCCAGTGCTTTGCTCCACAGGGATAAACAGACTCCCTTTTGGTTGACTGACTTGTGTAAACAGTTATTGTGTGCCCTTGACCTTACTCATTAAGACCAAGAACACAGTATGTTCTACTCCTGAACTGGTAAACATCTCATGGTGGTCAGCAATGCATTATAAGGACTTATTCACATGGACGGCTCTTACTTTCTTTTCTTTTTTTTTAGCTTTCTGGTGAATACCGAATGCCTAGTAAATGAGGAGAGAATAAAATACCAGAGGTGATGATGCTGTGCACATATGAACTAAAGCAACATTTATTCCGTGCTCTGTTCTGCTTTATTTTTGTAACGAGCAGCCAACTGAATGGCCACTGATGTGCTCTATGGTGAACGTGGCAGTAAGTATTTCTCCAAAGACCAGCTAGTAGAGTTAATGGACAAAAGCTGAGGCCTAGTCTACGTCATGGGCCAAAACTATACGTTGGCCTGGCAAATGATAAGCAGTACATTGTCTAAAAAATATTAGATAAGGAAGTGTGAATTTAGCCTAAAGCTATCTGTTAGGCACAATGGAGCAAGCTAGCAGAGATGTGCCACAACCACCCTCTGCTACTTTCCATACCCTTCCATGTTTCCCTTATAGGTGGTGACTGGGGCGTTTTTGGTCAGCTGAAAAAGACCTGTGCACAATACAGAAACTTTTCTGAGTTGGACCATTACCTGATTATCCCACCAACACACTGAATCGAGAAGGACTTATCCGATCATTTGGCACCCAAGTTTACTATCCCAATTTACTGTGGGCCTAGGAAATCCATCCGGGGAAGATCACAATTAAGTTGATGTGGTCCTTGTCCAACGGGATGTTCCAACCTATCCAGATATTGGTGGACTAGGCCATCACATATGGGCTATTGAGTAAGATAAGGCTCAGTCTAGAGCAGTGATCCCCAACCAGTGGCTCGTGAGCAACATGTTGCTCTCCAACCCCATGGATGCTGCTCCCAATGGCATCAAAACAGGTCCTCAATTCTTGGTTTGAAGGCAAGTTTTAGTTACATAAAAACCTTATGTATTGCCAAACAGAGCCTCCTGTAGGCTGCAAGTCCTCATAGGGGCTACCAATAGCCAATCACAGCCCGTATTTGGCACCCCCAGGAACTTTTTGCATGCTTGTGTTGCTCCCAACTTATTTTTACATTTAATGTGGTTCACGGGTAAAAAAATGTTGGGGACCCCTGGTTTAGAGGGACTGAGTCAGGAGTTTGATTGGCCCATGTATGGTTGCCTTCAGAGGTAGCCGAGATTAAGGAAATTAACACTTGCTAAAAAGTTGTTGATAGTTAGAAATTTAGTGGAAGGGACTCTTGTCTGGCTTCACAGTTGTTCTCTGTCTTTATACCCAGTTGGTGAAAAACAAATCCATACTCATCTGTCCCTCGTGTTCATTAATTTGTAACTATATCTTGTCCTATCCTTGAACCATTCATTGAAACTGGAAGGGGGTGGTTTGTTTGCTGAACCACCTGTCAAAATGTCATCTGAACACACATACAACCCAGGGAATTCTCAAAGATATTTGTCAGTTTATCTCCGAGGCATTTAAAAATGCAAGTGTGTAGTGTTGATTGGTATATTTTTGGGAATACTCGGTCATTAATCTATCAACAGACCCGTTCATTCAGAATGGATACACACTGACACCACGGAAACCCTCCCCACGACGTAAAGATCTGCGATTTTATAAATATTGGGCAATATTGGTGCAATTATAGATATGAAAGAGGTCACGGGCATGCCAAGAACAACAAACAGAACATCTGCAAGCCATTAAGCAAAAAGAGATACAGATGGAACGGCCCTAATTTCAGCATTTCTAGAGGAATAAATAAATAGCATTGTTGCTGATTTGGGGGCATTTTAGTTCCTGCCTAACAAGCAGACATGTTTGGAGATCACCATTTGGCTGGTTCAAATATTGTTTCACGATGACATCATAAAGGGGGGGGTATGCCAGTATAAATGCAAATATCCATTGTCTGAGGAAACGTAAGCAGCAAAATGGCAAGATAAAACTACTGAACTTAACATGTTGCTCATAATGCATGAATTTTTTGAAGGGATATTGTCATGGGAAAAACGTATTCAAAACATATCAGTTAATAGTGCTGCTCCAGCAGAATACTGCACTGTAATCTATTTCTCAAACAAGCATAGAATTTTTTTTTATATTTCATTTTGAAATCTGACATGGGCTAGACATATTGTCAGTTTCCCAGCTGCCCCCAGTCATGTGACTGGGGGCAGCTTCAGTCACGCTTTACTGCTGTACTGCAAGTTGGAGTGATATCACCCCCTCCATTTCCTCCCCAGCAGCCTAAAAACAGAACCATGGGAAGGTAAGCAGATAGCAGCTCCCTAACACAAGATAACAGCTGCCTGGTAGATCTAAGAACAGCACTCAATAGTAAAATCCAGGTCCCACTTTGTCACATTCAGTTACACTGAGTAGGAGAAACAACAGCCTGCCAGAAAGCAGTTCCATCCTAAAGTTTCATGTAAATGTGCTTCTGCGCATGCGCGCTGAAGCGAACTTTCACGCATGTGCAGTCGAGCGCGCACTGAGCTGGCGCCTTGGCCTGCCAGGTTGCCTAGGGTGCCTGGCCTGGTTGACCCGGGCCTGCTGGTAGGCAACAGTGAGACCTGCTAATGGCAATTTCCTTTTGAGATAAGTGTGTGGGGAAGGGGGTATCCCCCACCAGACCCTTCACCCTATATACTCATCTGTACCTAGTCATCTCTTTATAAGACTCTTGTCTGGCCAAACAAGTTTCTATTGGCTGATAGTGATCATCTCTACAGAGCGTTGGAAAGGGGTTAGGGTTAGGCCCCAACTGCAAAACCTCTCTGGCCGACCAGGGCCAAGGAGGGAGGTCAGGGGCAGCAGCAGTGGTTTCAAGCAAAGAGCTGGTCTGGGCCCCCGGGGGCCCACCAGGTTTTATCCAGGTGTCCTGCTGGCCCAATCCTACAGCACAAGGGGTACTAAAATAAAAGCTGTTTGTCTAGAGCTAGTCTAGTAACCTATAGCAACCGGTCAGATGTTTTTAAATAGCTGGCCAATAAACACCTGCCTGCTGATTGGTTGCTATGGGTTACTAGGCAAGTAACATTACATTTATTACTTTCCCTCCTATTCTGGGTAATGTGGCAACTTCTCTGCATATTCAGTGACAGAGGAAGTTATCGGGTCCAAGTCAGATGACCAACAGGACCCCATTTTTTGTTTTCATTTCAATCGTAGTTTCCCTTTAAAAAAAAAAGAAACCTTGTTGCAAATTGCCAATTGTGCTATAAATTCACACAATACCTGTACCAGGAAGCCAGCTGCATTCCTATGCCACGGCCATCTCCAGCTGCACAAGAAAAATGTTTTTCTTATGTGTCCTCCAACCTCCCTCCGTATAAATGAATGGCATTGAGAGTGGAAAATAAGCAGTGCAACTACACTTCGAATCCCATGAGTGCTGAATGGCCTGCTAACCGGTGCACATTAATGTGCTACACATCACTCCGACACTCGAGGGGTTTATGCCGCACTCTATAAAAACAAAGCTGCCATAATGAGGGGCGTGCAGCACGTATTTATATATATATATATATATATATATATATATATATATATATATATATATATATATATATATATGGACACAGGGGAGCACAAAAGTAACCGTCTACGGTGGGTGTATACAATATGTGTCCAATCATATATAAGCATAAACCCCAAAAGGTATGATTAAAGTGGAATAGCCCTAAATGGGGGGGGGGGGTAATAATAAAATGTTACCAGAGCAAATCAAGGTGTGGCTTACATTCCTCCAAAAAACAAAACAATGAGAAGGCATGCCACTGAGCTGATGTACAATTAGAAGTTGACAGTAGCTGCTGCTAAAAAATTTTTTTGTTTCTAAAATGGGGATTTTAGCTCAAGCGAAAAGTACAGGTTTGTTTTGAAGGAATAAATACAGGAGCGGAGCAGGAAAGTGCCTGTGATTTTGTAAACCTTGTGACGCCTGCCAGGGATTGGTAAATGTCATCTCCCGACAGGCTGTCAAATGAGAACTTTCTAAAACGCCTTTTGCAGCATTCGTTCACATGAACACAAGCAGCTGTAGTTCAAAATATATGTTTGTTGTATTAGCAGCTGTCTAATGTACAAGGTTATTTGCTAGAGGTCTGTTTTGTGGATTAAACATAAATATCACAGATACATTTGTTAGAATGAACTACAGGAAGGTGTATGTGTTCAATAGTCCCTGGCATGACCCCAGCCTTTGAGGCGCTTTCCGGTCAGCTGCGGACCTTCTTCAAATAGCAGTGAGGGTCATCAGCCAACAGGATTTTCAAGCTGGAGCCAACTCTGATAAGACTGGATCACATATCAATCACTCGGCATAGTCAGCCACAAGTCCGCACGGAGTGATAACCAAGAAAACAAATGAAACGCCAGAGCATCTTGCTCCATGTGCACAATAAATAGGGATGTAGCGAACGTCGGAAAAAAAGTTCGCGAACATATTCGCGAACTTGCGCAAAAATGCGAGCGGTTCGCGAACGGTTCGCGAACCCCATAGACTTCAATGGGAAGGCGAACTTTAACATCTAAAAAAGACATTTCTGGCCAGAAAAATGATTTTAAAGTTGTTTAAAGGGTGCAACGACCTGGACAGTGGCATGCCAGAGGGGGATCAAGGGCAAAAATGTATCTGAAAAATCTGCCTGTGTGTGCTTGGAAGAGATAGTGTAGGGGGAGAGCTGTTAGTGATTTCAGGGACAGATGATAGTAAGTTTGCTGGCTAGTAATCTGCTTGATACTGCTCTGTATTGGAGGGACAGAAGTCTGCAGGGATTTGAGGGACATTTTAGCTTAGGTAGCTTTGCTGGCTAGTAATCTACTGTTCTCTTTAAACAACTGCCATACATTGACCTTGTAGGCATTGTTTGCCCAGTTTTTTTGGACGCAGCCACTGAAGCACAGTTGCCAGAAAAAATATGCCATATAAATGCTGAAAATAGTCATTTTTCGCCATACGTTGACCTTGTAGACATTGTTTGCCCAGTTTTTTTGGACGCAGCCACTGAAGCACAGTTGCCAGAAAAAATATGCCATATAAATGCTGAAAATAGTAATTTTTCGCCATACGTTGACCTTGTAGACATTGTTTGCCCAGTTTTTTTGGTTGCAGCCACTGAAGCACAGTTGCCAGAAAAAATATGCCATATAAATGCTGAAAATAGTCATTTTTTGCCATATACGTTGAGTCAACGTATGGCAAAAAATGACTATTTTCAGCATTTATGTGGCATATTTTTTCTGGCCTCTGTGCTTCAGTGGCTGCGGCCAAAAAAACTGGGCAAACAATGCCTACAAGGTCAACGTCGTTGACCTTGTAGGCATTGTTTGCCCAGTTTTTTTGGCCGCAGCCACTGAAGCACAGAGGCCAGAAAAAATATGCCATATAAATGCTGAAAATAGTCATTTTTTTGGTCGCAGCCACTGAAGCACAGTTGCCAGAAAAATTATGCCATATAAATGCTGAAAATATAAATTTTTTTGGTTGCAGCCACTGAAGCACAGAGGCCAGAAAAATTATGCCATATAAATGCAGAAAATATGCATTTTTTTGGTCGCAGCCACTGAAGCACAGTTGAAAGAAAAATTATGCCATATAAATGCTGAAAATAGTAATTTTTCGCCATACGTTGACCTTGTAGACATTGTTTGCCCAGTTTTTTTGGACGCAGCCACTGAAGCACAGAGGCCAGAAAAAATTAAACCAGTAGGGTTTGCACCCTAGTTTGTAACGGTGGCGGAGGGAGGAGGACGCTAAAGGACAGCTGTGTGTGGAGTCATGAGGCTTGAAGAGAAGGACAGCTGCATAGAAGTCAGAACAAGTCTTCCGGCGTGCAGTAACCCTCCGAGATCCACCCCTCATTCATTTTAATAAAGGTCAGGTAATCGACACTTTTGTGACCTAGGCGAGTTCTCTTCTCAGTTACAATCCCTCCTGCTGCACTGAAGGTCCTTTCTGAGAGCACACTTGAGGCTGGGCAAGACAAGAGGTTCATGGCAAATTGTGACAGCTCTGGCCACAGATCAAGCCTGCGCACCCAGTAGTCCAGGGGTTCATCGCTCCTCAGAGTGTCGATATCTGCAGTTAATGCCAGGTAGTCCGCTACCTGCCGGTCGAGGCGTTCTTTGAGGGTGGATCCAGAAGGGTTGTGGCGCTGCCTTGGACAGAAAAACATTTGCATGTCTGATGTTACAGACCGGCCAAAGGGCTTTGTCCTTGCAGGTGTGCTCGTGGCAGGATTACTGGCACCTCTGCCCCTGGAATGATGATGAGTTCCTGAAGTGACATCACCCTTAAAAGCATTGTACAACATGTTTTGCAGGCTGGTTTGTAAATGCCGCATCTTTTCGGACTTGTGGTATGTTGGTAACATTTCTGCCACTTTATGCTTGTACCGAGGGTCTAGTAGCGTTGCGACCCAGTACAGGTCCTTCTCCTTAAGCCTCTTGATACGGGGGTCCTTCAACAGGCATGACAGCATGAAAGACCCCATTCTCACAAGGTTGGATGCAGAGCTATCCATCTCCGCTTCCTCATTATCAAGGACTGCATCATCCACGGTCTCCTCCCCCCAGCCACGTACAAGACCAGGGGTCCCCAAAAGGTCACCACTAGCCCCCTGGGAAGCCTGCTCCTGTTGGTCCTCCTCCTCCTCCTCCACAAAGCCACCTTCCTCCTCTGACTCCACTTCTGGCACCTCTCCCTGCGTTGCAGCAGGTGCCTGGGTTCGTTCTGGTGATTCCGACCATAAATCGTGCGCTTCCAGCTCCTCGTCACGCTGGTCTACAGCCTCATCTGTCACTCGTCGCACGGCACGCTCCAGGAAGAAAGCGAAGGGTATTAGGTCGCTGATGGTGCCTTCGGTGCGACTGACCATATTTGTCACCTCTTCAAAAGGTCGCATGAGCCTGCAGGCATCGCGCATAAGCACCCAGTAACGGGGGAAAAAAATCCCCAGCTCTGCAGATCCAGTCCTACCACCCAGTTCAAAAAGGTACTCGTTGACGGCCCTTTGTTGTTGCAGCAGACGTTCCAACATAAGGAGCGTTGAATTCCAGCGAGTCTGGCTGTCAGAAATCAAACGCCTGACTGGCATGTTGTAGCGCTGCTGAATGTCAGCAAGGCGTGCCATGGCTGTGTAGGAACGTCTGAAATGGGCCGACACCTTTCTGGACTGGGTGAGAACGTCCTGGAATCCTGGGTACTTGGAGACAAAACGTTGGACTATTAAATTTAACACATGTGCCATGCAGGGCACATGTGTTAAATTTCCCAGTCTCAACGCTGCCAACAGATTGCTTCCATTGTCACACACCACTTTTCCGATCTGCAGTTGGTGTGGGGTCAGCCACCGATCGGCCTGTGACTGCAGAGATGACAGGAGTACAGATCCGGTATGGTTTTTGCTTTCCAGGCACGTCATCCCCAAGACAGCGTGACAACGGCGTACCTGGCACGTCGAATAGCCTAGGGGGAGCTGGGGGTGCACAGGTGTGGAGGAGGAGAAGGAGGACCCAGCAGCAGAGTAAGAAGAAGAAGAGGAAGAAGACGAGGTAGAGAGCGATGGAGGAGTAGAGGTGGTGGCAGAACCGCGTGCAATCCGTGGCGGTGACACCAACTCCACTGTTGTTGTTGTTGTTGAGCTACCCATTCCCTGCTTCCCATTCCCAGCCATTACCAAGTTCACCCAGTGGGCAGTGTAGGTGACATACCTGCCCTGACCATGCTTGGAGGACCATGCGTCAGTAGTCATATGGACCTTTGGCCCAACACTAAGTGACAGAGATGCGGTAACTTGGCTCTGCACATGTTGGTACAGGTGTGGTATTCCCTTTTTAGAAAAAAAATTGCGGCTGGGTACCTTCCACTGCGGTGTCCCAATTGCTACAAATTTGCGGAAGGCCTCAGAGTCCACCAGCTGGTATGGTAAAAGCTGGCGGGCTAAGAGTGCAGACAAGCCAGCTGTCAGACGCCGGGCAAGGGGGTGACAGTCAGACATTGGCTTCTTACGCTCAAACATGGCCTTCACAGAAACTTGGCTGGTGGCAGATGACTGGGAATGGGAACAGGTGGTCAAGGTGGAAGGCGGAGTGGAGGGTGGTTCAGATGGGTCAAGGAGAGCAGAGGTAGAGCAGTAAGATGCTGGACCAGAAGGAGTGTGGCTTTTAGTTTGCCTGTTGCCTTTGAGGTGTTGCTCCCAAAGTGCTTTGTGCTTGCCGCTCATGTGCCTTCGCATAGAAGTTGTACCTATGTGGCTGTTGGGCTTACCAAGGCTCAGTTTCTGACTGCACTCATTGCAAATTACAATGCTTTTGTCAGAGGCACACACATTAAAAAAATCCCACACTGCTGACTTTTTGGAAGTGTGCGATCTGGCGGTAACAGTAGAAGTTGGCGGCATTGGCGGCAATGGCGGGTGCGTTGGCTGGCTGAACACAGGTGCCGATACATGTTGTTACCCTACTGATCCCTGCGGGCTGTCCTCCCTGCTTCTTCTAAGTCTTATTCTCCTACTGCCTCTCTGACTCTCCGTCTCTCCATCTGAACTACCCTCCTCTTGCTCTCTTCTACTAGGCACCCACAAAACATCAATCTCCTCATCATCATTCTCCTCAGATGCATCAATTTCTTCTGACACATCACAGAAGGAAGCAGCAGCGGGGACCTCCTCCTCATCACTCATCATTATGTCCATCTCTGTCGTGTTCTCTGCCAGAATTAAATCTGGTGTAACGTCCTCATCTCCTTCATCTTCTTCTGCCAATAATGGTTGCGCATTACTCAGTTCAAGAAACTCATGGGAAAATAACTCCTCTGACTCCAGTGAAGAAGGGGCACCGGTGGTGGAGGAAGTGTTACGTGGGGTGGCCATAGCAGTGGAGGATGAGGAGGATGTTGTGGTAAAGTTAGAAACGGTAGAGGATGGGGTGTGCTGTGTAAGCCAGTCAACTACCTCTTCAGCATTTTGGGAGTTCAGGGTCATTGGCTTTTTAAAACTGGGCAATTTGCTAGGGCCACAGGATTGCATAGCAGCACGGCCCCTAGCACGGCCTCTGCGTGGCGGCCTGCCTTTGCCTGGCATTATTTTTAAAAAAACAACAACAACAAAAACTCAGTTGGTTTTCCTGGAAACGATAATACACACAGCTAGATGGCGGTTTGAAGAAAACACTGTGCAAATAATGCCTACAAGGTCAACGTATACACAGCGGTGGATACGGATTACGTAAAATATAAGAATGCTGTTTGAAAAAAAGTAACTCAAGTGGTTTTTCTAGAGACGATAATATTATCAATATTTAGACAAAATGTGAACAAGCTCACACAGCTAGATGGCGGTTTGAAGAAAACACTGTGCAAATAATGCCTACAAGGTCAACGTATACACAGCGGTGGATACGGATTACGTAAAATATAAGAATGCTGCTTGAAAAAAAGTAACTCAAGTGGTTTTTCTAGAGACGATAATATTATCAATATTTAGACAAAATGTGAACAAGCTCACACAGCTAGATGGCGGTTTGAAGAAAACACTGTGCAAATAATGCCCACAAGATCAACGTATACACTACTACAGCGGTGGATACGGATTACGTAAAATATATTATGGCTGCTTGAAAAAAGTCACTCCGGTGTTTTTTCTGGAGACGGTAATATTATGGATATTTAGACAGAATGTGAACAAGGTCACACAGCTAGATGGCTGTTGGTTGAATAACACACTGGGCAAAAAATGCCTACAGGGCAAATAATGCCTAAAAGGTCAACTTATACACTACTACAGCGATGGATACGGATTACGTAAAATTTATTATGGCTGCTTGAAAAAAGTCACTCCGGTGTTTTTTCTGGAGACGGTAATATTATGGATATTTAGACAGAATGTGAACAAGGTCACACAGCTAGATGGCTGTTGGTTGAATAACACACTGGGCAAAAAATGCCTACAGGGCAAATAATGCCTAAAAGGTCAACTTATACACTACTACAGCGATGGATACGGATTACGTAAAATTTATTATGGCTGCTTGAAAAAAGTCACTCCGGTGTTTTTTCTGGAGACGGTAATATTATGGATATTTAGACAGAATGTGAACAAGGTCACACAGCTAGATGGCTGTTGGTTGAATAACACACTGGGCAAAAAATGCCTACAGGGCAAATAATGCCTAAAAGGTCAACTTATACACTACTACAGCGATGGATACGGATTACGTAAAATTTATTATGGCTGCTTGAAAAAAGTCACTCCGGTGTTTTTTCTGGAGACGGTAATATTATGGATATTTAGACAGAATGTGAACAAGGTCACACAGCTAGATGGCTGTTGGTTGAATAACACACTGGGCAAAAAATGCCTACAGGGCAAATAATGCCTAAAAGGTCAACTTATACACTACTACAGCGATAGTAAAATAAAAAAAAAATGAATATTAAAAAAAAAAAATTACAGTTGGTGCTGCTGAACTACTAGGAGCAGCAGATTAGCACACCAGTCCCACTCCCCAACACTGCTAGACTAATAGCACTGGGCTCTTATAGTAGTAGTAGTAGTAGTAGTAGTAGTAGTAGTAGTAGTAAAACAACAAAAAAATAAATAAAAGCAGTCCTTACAAGGACTACTGTTATTGCAGCAGTCAGCAGATGAGATCAGAAGCAGGACAGCTGCCCACTGCAGCTACATACAGAGCACTGCAGTAGAAGGTAGATTACTAGCCAGCAAAGCTACCTAAGCTTAAATGTCCCTCAAACCCCTGCAGACTTCTGTCCCTCCAATAACAGAGCAGTATCAACACGATTACTAGCCAGCAAACTTTCAACTGTCCCTGAAATCACTAACAGGCAGCAGCTCTCTCCCTACACTATCTCTTCAGCACACACAGGCAGAGTGAAAAAAACGCTGCAGGGCTTCGGTTTTTATAGGGAAGGGGAGTGGTCCAGGGGAGAGCTTCCTGATTGGCTGCCATGTACCTGCCGGTCTGGGGTGAGAGGGCAAAAAAAAGCGCCAACAATGGCGAACCCAAAATGGCGAACGTCGCGCGACGTTCGCGAACTTCCGGCGAGCGCGAACACCCGATGTTCGCGCGAACAAGTTCGCCGGCGAACAGTTCGCGCCATCTCTAACAATAAAGTCAAATAAAGCCTATCAAATGATTGCTGGGGGTGCCACCTCAAGCTACACAAACTTACTATTATGAACCAGGCAGAAGAAGTTTCCAAACTGTCGGCTGAGTCCAAATCAATGGATGGAGACCAACCCTGAAAGGATTGAGATGATATTTTGTTGGGATGCTTATTTATTTACTGTTGTGTTTTAGGTAACCTTTTCATGAAGTAAGGCAATGCCGGCCAACTGGTTCCATGGAGTGGGTCAATGATTTACCAAAGGTCATGTTTGAGAGCCAGACTATAATAAAATAATGATGTCGTCCAAAGAAGTCAGTGGGGTTCCCGAGCAGTGTAGGGAGGCCATAAAAATCTCTTGTAGGGCCACGTGTTCTGGTAGCCTTCTAAGAGTAGGGGCACACTGGGCGATTTGGGGAGATTTAGTCGACTGGCGACCAATCGCCTCTTCTTTGCCGCGACCAATCTCCCCGAACACCTTCCCTCTGTTTTGCGCCCGCTAAAATGAAAAATCGACTGTGCTAAAGCACACGCGGCACTTCATTTTCCGAAGTCGCCTGAAGTTTCCTCATGAGAGAAGGCGTTCAGGGAGATTGGTTGGCGCAAAGACGAGGTGATTAGTCGCCAGGTAACTAAATCTCCCCAATCGCCCAATGTGCCCCTAACCCTAGGGCAGGGGCAGACGAGAAGATTCAGGGAGATTCGTCGCCCGGGGACAAATCACCTCTTCTTCGGGTGACTAATCTCTCCAAACTGTCTTCCCGCCGGCTAGATTCTAAATCGCCGGTGGGATGGCCCTTGGAGCCCTTGATTTTCTTAAGTTGACCGAAGTTTCCTGGTGAGGCAACTTTGGGCGACTTCGGAAAACAAAGCTCTCCGAGTGCCATCCTGTCTGCAATTTAAATTCTAGCCGGGCGACTAAATCTCCCCGAATCTTCTCGTCTGTCTCTGCCCTAAAGGATCCTAATGGTCTCAATCTGTACACCACCATACTATCTATGGGTCCATATATATATATATATATACAGAGAAAAAGAAAAATAATTTTAAAAAATTTGGATTATTTAGAAACAATTGGGTTTCGGCACAAAATCCAAAATCTAGCGGTTTGGCACAAACATCCTCCATATCTGTCTGCATCGGAGCGGAGGCAATACATACGGGTGCTAACACATGGAGCAACCACAACCTCCCAACATTCAAAAAATGGAAAGAGGAATATAAAAGAGGGAATTTTTTGACCATGCCCATTTTATGGCCACACCCCCTAATTAGCATGTCTATTTTACAAAATTTGGCAGGTAATGATAGCTTAAACACATTTCTGGGAGTTTTAGTGCAATATTTTATGTGTTATAAACAGTTTTGCTAATGAAAGTAAATTGCCCTTTAAGCTGCAAGACTCAGTTCTCCCAAGAAACCTGCTTATCTTAAATAGTTACAATTGTTTCTTTGCTTATCTTAAATTGTTACAAAAGTATCCAAGTGCAGCTGCTGAGTGTTCTGGATTCTCTGCCAAAAGCCTCTTATTTTAATTAAGTTTCAGAAACTTTGTATCTTTTTCTGGCATCAGTGTTCAAGTGATCAAAGAGAAAGTAGACTGCAGGCTGAGCTGTCTAAATTGGGACTGTCCTGCCAAAAATGGGACAGTTGGGAGGTATGAGCAACAGAGAAAGGGAATTCATAGTCTGTTTCTTCGAAGGCCGAGATCCACTATGTCTGTCCCTAGCTTTAGAGCCTGTATACACCTTATTATTATACATATATCAAATGAAATTTGAACCCAATAAATTTTACCTCCTGGAAACACTTTGGCTGGGGTGTATCATTCCCCTGGTTCTATTGCTTTAGTTCACTGTTCCACAGATTTTATTTTCAGATTTGTACATAGGCAGATAATGCTGATATCACCTTTTTACAAGAAAAGGCAGTGGCACACGCTGCTACTGGGGAGATTAGTCGCCCATTGACAAATCGCTGGCGGGATGGCACTCGGAACGCTTCGTTGCCTTATGAGGAAACTTCAAGCGACGTCGGAAAGCCGGACCGATCCGAGTGCCATCCCGCCAGCGAATTACATTCTAGCCGGCGGAAAGGCATTTAGGGGAGATTAGTCGCAAGAAAAAGAGTCGGTTTGCCGTTGGGCGACTAATCTCCCTCAGTAGCAGCGTGTGCCATAAGGGACTAATCGCCTCTTCTGCGGGGCGACAATCTCCCCGAACTGCCTTCCCCCTGCTATAATGAGAAAACGCCAGCGCAATGGCACTCGTGGCGCTTCAATTTCCGAACTTGCCCGAAGTTGCCTCAAGAGGAGACTTCGGGTGACTTTGGAAATCAAAGTGCTGCAAGAGCATTGGCGCAGGCAATTTTTCATTTTAACAGGCGGAAAGGCAGGGGGAAGGCAATTCGGGGAGATTGTCGCCCCGCAGAAGGGGCGATTAGTCACCAGGCAACTAAATCTCCCCGAATCTGCCCGTGTGTCCCTGCCCTAAGAGGATCCAGCCCTGAGACACTTGTGCTCATTCCCACTTGTATTGTAGGACATTATCTCTGAACCTATTAGCTTGAGCCTACCCCTAATCTGACTCCTTGATAACATTCAGTGACTGGTTAAACCCTGCTCAAACAGTAACTAATGGCTTCCCAAGTCTTCCATCTCTCTTCTAACCCTTCCTTCCTCTATAGATCATCCTGACAATTGCCTTTAAACATGTAAATAAACTTTTTGCCACAGAGGGTGATGCAGTCATTTAAAGCTAATCCGGGGCAGTAAATTAGCCAGGGAACAAAAGGAAGACTAGAGAACAAGTTATTTATTTCTTCTAAGCTTGTTTAATTTGCATTCACATTCCAGCACATGAGTGCAATCTTCAGTTACACATTCACTTAATAAACACCCATTTATTTACCTGGGGAACTAAGAATGTTTCATGTTTATCTATGGAAACGTCAGCTAAAGGTCGATTTCCCCTATAGTAAATAAATATATATAAGCGTGAAAACGAAAAAATATATATATATTATCTGTTCCTGTCCTCTTGCTGTAAGAACAATCTCATATATATTTACTAGTGAAATTATTGTCATGAGTAAAAAAACAATATTGTAAAGGCTAACTAAACTGCTCTAAACTAATGTTCGCACTGAACTCTTTCTGCATCCCGCTACCACCCAGTTCAGGTAAAACAGCTGAATTTACATAATGCTTTTGTTTGTAATATGTGATTTAAATGTTCTATGGAGATTCCCATTGACCTCAATGGCAGGATTATATTCAATGTGTAGCATTTGTCATAGGGAAAGATACTGAAAGGCCCAAATAAAGACCAAACACCTTGACAACCAGGGGGTATTATATATCTGGAATGTTCAGTGTATCCTTCGCTGTTACAATACACAGGATTACCCATTCTACAGGCGGCATTATCTCTTTGTAAAAGTTAAGTGGGGGATGGTTTCCTGTAGGCCCCGTATAATGTGCTCTAATTACAACCTTGGGAAACATCAAACACTACAGAGAAATAGCCTGTTGCCCCAAGCCGTGTCCCTGCTGTTGGAATGACAATTGGATGCATCCAGGTTGTCAATTCAACTTTGTTTAGTAACAAGTCTTTGACTAATTCCTGGCTTTGGAGGGAGGGTGAAAGTAAAAGAATCTGTTCAGGGCCCTCCTATGCTCCTCCATGCTCAATAACATGCCATTATGTGCAGGAACTGCAACAGCATATATATGTATAGTACTACTGTAACAGTACTACTGTGGTAAACTCTGGGAAGGGAGTGTGACTGTGGGATAGCAGGTATAGTAGGGAGAGATGGTGCCTATAGTAACAGTGGGATAATAGTCTCTGGGAAGGGAGTGTGACTGTGGGATAGCAGGTATAGTAGGGAGAGATGGTGCCTATAGTAACAGTGGGATAATAGTCTCTGGGAAGGGAGTGTGACTGTGGGATAGCAGGTATAGTAGGGAGAGATGGTGTCTATAGTAACAGTTGGATAATAGTCTCTGGGAAGGGACTGTGACTGTGGGATAGCAGGTATAGTAGGAAGAGATGGTGCCTATAGTAACAGTGAGATAATAGTCTTTAGGAAGGGAGTGTGGCTGTGGGATAGCAGGTATAGTAGGGAGAGATGGTGCCTATAGTAACAGTGGATAATAGTCTCTGGGAAGGGAGTGTGACTGTGGGATAGCAGGTATAGTAGGGAGAGATGGTGCCTATAGTAACAGTGGGATAATAGTCTTTAGGAAGGGAGTGTGGCTGTGGGATAGCAGGTATAGTAGGAAGAGATGGTGCCTATAGTAACAGTGGATAATAGTCTCTGGGAAGGGAGTGTGACTGTGGGATAGCAGGTATAGTAGGGAGAGATGGTGCCTATAGTAACAGTGGATAATAGTCTCTGGGAAGGGAGTGTGACTGTGGGATAGCAGGTATAGTAGGGAGAGATGGTGTCTATAGTAACAGTGGAATAATACTCTCTATAGTAACAGTAGATAATAGTCTCTAGGAAGGGAGTGTGACTTGGGGATAGCAGGTATAGTAGGGAGAGATGACGCCCATGCCCAGACTGGCAATCAGTGAGTTCTAGCAAATGCCAGAGGCGCTATAAGATCCCATATAAAGTCAGTATTTAGTGGGCTGGTGAAGGTTGTTTGGGCCTATATGTGGGCTGATTGGGCCTCTGTGTACCTGAAATGCCAGGGCCTATTATAATTCTTAGTCCGGACCTGACGACGCCTATGCTCCTAATAAAATTTACCATAGAGGGTGTGAATGTGATGGGGAGCTACAGTATATAAACAAAAGAATATGAATATGATCACAGTTGCACAGCTCCTAAATAACAGGCTGCTTTACGTGGTCAATAGGAATGCCAGCAGCCTCTCCTGACTGAAGCTGATCTACTGTAATAATCAGGCTAATTTTAAACACATGAAAAAGAAAGAAACGTATCCTTTGACCTAATGCCAGAAATATTTCAGCCCAGCCGCAGCCTACATTTCTACTGTCGTTTTATCATCGCTGGGTCTAATGAGATCCGCTCCGGCCGCAGGAACATTCGGGTGACCCAGAACAGGTCAGGGCTGGTCTTAAGTCCACAACAAAGCCCAATGCTCAGAGAGAGAGAGAGAGATAAATACCCATTACCTTTCTTCCCATCCTTTTAAGTAGGTAATTAAAGTTGATTATGGGATTATGACACTAATGTGAATGCCCAAAGGAATACGATCCATTGCACACCTAATCCACCTTACTGCACAAGCCAATACTGGACTGGAGGGGGCAACGACCCTCAAATTGGTTTTCTTTTAATGCCTCGCCTGTAATTAAAGTTAAATTGTCAAACCAATGAAAGCGGGACCGGCTGCAGGGCCGCTGAGTCAAATACAGTTGGATTTTAATATCAGCAGCAAAATGATTGTGAGTAGGAACCTATAAACTATACTCGTGATTTAGTACAGGTATCCAGAATGCTAGGGACCTGGGGGTTTCTGGATAAAGGATCTTTCCATAATTTGGATCTTCCTACCATAAGTTTACTAGAAAATCAATAAAACATTAAATAAACCCAATAGGATGGGTTTGCTTCCAATAGGATTAATTACATCTTAGTTGGGATCAAGTACAGGTATGGGATCCGTTATCTGGAAACCCATTATCCAGAAGCTGGAGTCTCACTTAGACTCCATTATAATCAAATAATCCAATTTTTAAGAAATCATTTCCTTTTTCTTTGTAATAATAAAAAAAAAATACATTGCACTTGATCCCAACTAAGATATAATTAATCCTTATTGGAAGCAAAACCAGCCTATTGGGTTTATTTAATGTTTATATGATTTTCTATTGGAAGCAAAACCAGCCTATTGGGTTTATTTAATGTTTAAATGATTTTGTAGTAGTAGTATGGTATGAAGATCCAAATTACAGAAAGATCCAGGTCCCGAGTATTCTGGATAACAGATCCCAATACCAGTACAGGTAAGGGACCTTTTATCCAGAATGCTTGGGAGCTGGGGTTTTCCAGATAACGGATCTTTCCGTTATTTGGATCTTCATACCATACTACTACTAGAAAATCATTTAAACATTAAATAAACCCAATAGGCTGGTTTTGCCCCCAATAAGGATTGATTATATCTCAGTTGGGATCAAGTTTTATTATTACAGAGAAAAGTTCAAAATTTGAATTATTTGATTATAATGGAGTCTATGGGAGACAGCCTTTCTTAAAGTGCCACCATCTACACTGTAGGATCTCCCTTGTGGAATGCTTTCAATTTACTGTTACCTTTAATACGCTATACAAATTGTTAAACCTCAAATATTTCAAAGAGGTTCTGCAGAAGCTCTGATCAGTTCAGCTAGTGATAAATGCATTTAGAGACACATTAAGGGTCAGGCCACACAGGGCGTTTTGGGGAGATTTGGATGCGGCGATTCGTTTTCCCAAAGTAGCCTGAACTTTCCTCGTGAGGAAACTTAGGGCGACTTCAGAAAACGAACCGCCGCGTGTGATTAGCGCCGGCGTTTTTTTCATTTTAGCCGGCACAGATTCAGGGAAGGCGTTTGGGGAGATTGGTCGCCGCAAAAATGATGTGATTAGTCGGCAGGCAACCAAATCTCCCCAAAACACCCTGTGTGGACTTACCCTTAAGAAAACTGAATCCATGGTAAAATAGGATATTACTGAGCACCTCTGCAAATGCTAGAAATTGGGATAAAAATTGCTTAAATCGGGGGCTTTCAAATAGTAGCATTGCAAGACTACAACTCCCTGCAGGGAACATGACATCCAAAAACGAAGGTGAAAAAACAAATGTGGGTATCCTACCTGAGCTCCCACCTCTGAAACTGAACCATTGTGCTTACTGGCAAATCAGCGGTTAATTTACACATACGGCTGCACAGAAAGCAGTGTAGTCTGCAGCATGCAGGATATGGATTTAATATGCTTCTGGTTTTAAAGAAGGTGAGGCAGTGACTAGTGATGGGCGAATTTATTCGCCAGGCACAAATTTGCGGCGAATTTCCACGTTTCGCCGCCGCCGTATAAATTAGAGAAACTGCCATGAATATTTTGACGCCGGTTAAAAATTTACACGCATCCATTGACTTTAATGCAATTGGACAAAATAGGCACGCCTTAAATAGTCGCCAGCGTCAAAATTGCTGCCGGCGCCTTTCACAAGTATTTCGCCACTTCCAGAATTTTGAGGGGAATTCGCAAATTTTTCGGCAAAGCGAAACGGGACAAATATGCCCATCACCAGCCTATGCTTGGGTGAATTTGACCCGTTTCGTTTTGCCAAAAATTCGCTGCCGGCAAAATGTCGCCGCCACCCATTAAAGTCTATGGGCGTCATTTCCACGGGAAAACAAGGCTGAAAAAATTCGCCCATCCCTAGCGGTGACCCTACACCCATGACTAATACCCCCAGACTCAATAGTAACATTAATACAGAGGAAACGAAACGTGCAATGGAGACTTACCCCTAATTAATCGAATGCCCACCCCCCTATTACCTGGTACATCCCAATCAGGGATAGCCATGGGCACTTACCTGAAGTCAAACACATGATTCCACAGAGCAGGGAAAAGTGAGCCAACTCCGAGACCATTGTAGTCAAGCTGTGCCGGCAGCTAATCTCATGCCACAGAAACCAAGAGGATTTAGAAATAACAGCAAAATAAAGTGTAATTCCTTTTCCCACAATTGTAATTCCAGCAAGCTTAATATAAGCAGCATGTACATATATATACAGTATATATATATATATAGGTGTGTGTGTGTATAGATATATCCCAATGAAGAGGGTGAGACTCAGGGGTCCCACTACTTCCCCAAAGTGCCAATAACTTGCTCCTCGCTCTGTGCAGCCAAGAGATGAGACTCAGTAGCCGGTGACAGGAGTCCAGTAGCAGCAGCAGCAGCAGCAGTGAAGGGTTAATCCAGCGCTAGAGGCTCAGGAGAAGCAGCAGTAGCCAGTGCCGGGATCATACTGGTCCATACTCCACGTTCCCAGAAGTAAGAGCGAGCGCATGAAGCGCAATCCAGCGAGCTGCAACTTGTGAAGCTGCGATTCCCTCTCAGTAGAAGCAGTTGGCAGCGTGCAAACCCCTCAGCAGCAGGACTGTATCTCCTTGTGTGGATCAGTGTGGCCCTCTCCTTGCCGTGCAGTCTGCAGCAGCTTTTAGTCCTCCTTTGCCTCCTGCTCTCAGGCTGCAGCACATCCACATTTCACTGGGAGCAGACGATGCGGCTCAGCAGCAACTCTTCCTTAAAGGGGCCGCCTACTATTCCCTGTGCCTTTTGTTGCTGCTGATTGTGGAGCCTTTCAGTTTAGGCTCGCTGCTGCCACCTAGTGTCCACAGCCAACAGAACTCAAGCGGAGACTAAAAATTCATGGTTTTTTATGCTGTCGTTTTTCTTTCTAAAAAACAATTCACTCTACAATATAAAATTTCATTCCTGATCCAGCAAGCGTATTTTTTTTTAGTTGTAATATTGGTGTTCAGGTCATTTTGCCTGTAGGAACCTTCCTAGATATTTATCTTTTTTCCCCTAATAATACACATTGGGATCAGCCACCATTTCTACCGGCCGGGCTGGTAAAATATTGGCCAGGTGGCAACCCTATTTGACTGGTCATGTGCTTTTGAGAAAGAGCCAGCACTTTAGGATGGAACTGCTTTCTGACAGGCTGTTGTTTCTCCTACTTAATGTAACTGAATGTGTCGCAGTGGGACCTGAATTTTACTTTTGAGTGCTGTTCTTAGATCTACCAGGCAGATGTTATCTTGTTTTAGGGAGCTGTTATCTGGTTACCTTCCCATTGTTCTGTTGTTAGGGTAGAGGCACACACTACCACCTCGCGTCTCAAATCCTTCTATCCTGCTGCTCCTTACCTCTGGAGTTCCATCCCTGAATTCCTCCTTAAGGAATCCTTAATCTCTTCAAGAAAAAGTCTACCTTTTGGAGCGCTAGAACATTAGCCTAGTCATGTCCATACTGACTGTGCCTTACCTTGTGCCCTTTTTCATCTCCAATTTGTACCTGTATGTTAGCCTCCCATCCACTTAGACTGTAAGCTCTATGGGACAGGGACCTCCTTCCACTATGTCTCTTACTACATAGCACTTGAGCTCTTTGTCCTGATATGATTCTGTGTATATTTATTATGTGATTTGTCTCCCCCGTGTATACTTTTATACATATTGTACTTTTATGGACTGTATATCGCTGCAGCTCCTTAATAGCACTTTACAAATAAAGTTATACATACAGACTAACAATGTATTTGGGGAGATTAGTCACCCAGCAACAAATCACCTCTTCTTCGGGTGACTAATCTCCCTGCACTGCCTTCCCACCGACTAGAATGTAAGTTGCCAGTGGAATGGCACTCAGAGTGCTTCGTTTTCCGAAGTTGCCCGAGGTTGCCTCAGGAGGAAACTTCTAGCGACTTTGGAAAACAAGCATTCGGAGTGCCATCTGGCCGGCGATTTCAATTCTAGCTGGTGAGAAGGCATTGCAGAGAGATTAGTCGCCCAAATAAGAAGCGATTTGTCGTGTGTGCCTCTACCCTAAGGCTGCTGAAGGGGGGGGAGGGAAATGGAGGGGGGATGATATCACTCCAACTTACAGTGCAGCAGTAAAAAGTGACTGAAGTTTATCAGAGCACAAGTCACATAACTGGGGGCAGCTTGGAAACTGATAATATGTCTAGCCCCAGGTCAGATTTCAAAATTAAATATAAAAAGATCTGTTTGCTCTTTTGAGAAACAGATTTCAGTGCAGAATTCTGACGGAGCAGCACTATTAACTGATGTGTTTTGGAAAAAAAAACATGTTTTCCCATGACAGTATCCCTTTAACATTACTTTTTTCCCATTTATTTTGAGGTTTAACCCTGGATTTCAAAGTCCAGTAAATCAGTGATGCGCCCCAGCTACTCTTAACCCTTCTCCTGCCAGACTGAACCTGCAACACAAACCTCAACACGCTCCTGCAGTTTGCTCTGGCCACCTTCAGAGTTTTAACACTTTCCTTTCTCACCCAAATACCATAGAATAATAATGGATTTCACTCTATTCTTCTTGCAGCTTTGTTTAAAGGGGATCCCTACCCCAGCACCTTATTTTGTATAATAAAATAATGGAATTACAAAGAACTTTAGTAATCAAAGCTTTTCAGAGGCTATTTGTTAGATATGGTTACTGTTGAAAGCCGGATCTGCACTGCTGTCTCTGACTCTTGAAACAGTGAAGTCGAAGTCAGTTTAAAAAATTATAGAATGGCTAATTCTATTCTCGCAAGATTTCAATTGGAATTCATTACTTCTTTTTTATAGTTTGTGAATTATTTGCTTTTTTCTTCTGACTCTTTTTGCTTTTCAAATAGGGGTCACTGACCCCATCTAAAAAACACAATTGCTCTGTTAAGCTGCACATTTAATTTTATTGCTGCTATTTATTCTCATCTTTCAATTCAGGTCCTCTCCTACTCATATCCCAGTCTCTTATGCAAATCAATACATGGTTTCTAGGGTAATTTGAACCCTAGCAACATAATTGCTGAAACTGCAAACCGGAGAGCTTCTGAATAAAAAGCTAAATAACTGAAAAACCACAAATAATAAAAAATGAAAACCAATTGCAAAATGTCTCAGAATTTCACCCTCTAGATCGTACTGAAAGATAATTTAAAGGTGAACAACCCCTGGAATAACAGACCTGGAGTCGAACTAACTTCTGCCGTATTGTTTTTAAAGTCAGAAGCAGAAGACAGACAGGGATATACAATTACAGATACATGACAGGCAGAGAGAGGGAAGATACAGCTAAATAGTAGCAGCACTATGGGGGTGGAGAAGGTACTATCATATTCTCCCTCCCAGTTCAACAGCATGGATATCAGAACACCTTATTATTTATTAAGCTGAGAAGCAGAAGGGAGAGAAGGGAAGGGTGCAGCTCATTACAGAGAGCTCATTATCTCGCTGGAAATCAATGTCAGGGCACATTGTGGGCTTTACTACTCAAAGCAGTTCCCAAAATGCCTGCTACTTACTACAGATTGTATTCCGCTGATTTGAATAGGAGAAGACACAGGTCTCACTGAATTTGGGATTATTTGTCAGATAGCTGGTCTAGGGAACACCGAAGGAATGACAAGGGCCATGACTGCGGGATGTTATCAAAATTATAGGCATACTGATTATGGCTGAATAAGGGCACTTTTGACCCAACTTTTATGGGGGTATTTTCTAAAAAATCAAAATGATCTCATATTTTATTTAGATTAAAAAAAAAACACAACCAAACTCCCATGCTCGATAAAAACCTGAATCACGCAAATTATTTTTGGCTTTTTTTTCCATAATCATTGAGTTTTTGCCCGAAAACCCAGAAAAGTCTGGTTTTCGGGCTAAACCATGATAACTTCAATATAGGATAGGTGCCACTCCCATTGATTTATACATGACCTCGACAGTTCTGAGATGGCAGATTTTCAGATTCTGGCTTTTTGCAGCATTGGGGTATAATAAATAATGAAAAAAAATTCAGTTTCCCCCCCCACACTATAAATTTGAGTTTTTGCCCCAAAAAGCCAGACCAGATAAAGTTGAGGTTTACTAAATAACCACCTAAGTTTTGAAGTGTGAATATTGTGGGGTCAATGGTTGGGGGTGTAATGGGGGGCAGCTTAGTGCCCAATATCTCAGATAAAACACTTTTTCTGTAAAAGCCTAGTTATATAGGGGCCGATTCACTATGGGTCGAAAATCGAGGGTTAATTAACCCTCGATATTCGACTAGGAATTAAAATCCTTCGACTTCGAATATCGAAGTCGAAGGATTTAGCGCAGATAGTTCGATTGAAGGATAATTCCTTCACTCGAACGATAAAATCCTTCGAAACGAACGAATATCCTTCAATCAAAAAAAGTTATCCAAACCTATGGGGACCTTCGGTAGCTTTTAGATGGCGAACTAGGGGGTCGAAGTTTTTTTTAAAGAGACAGTACTTTGACTATCGAATGGTCGAATAGTCGAACGATTTTTACTTCGAATCCTTCGATTCGAAGTCGTAGTCGAAGGTCGAAGTAGTCCATTCGATGGTCGAAGTAGCCCAAAAAAAACTTCGAAATTCGACGTTTTTTACCTTCGAATCCTTCACTCGAAGTTAGTGAATCGGCCCCTTCGTGTATTTGTTTCATGTTAAAAACATGTTTATAGATGTTTTTTTATGTTGCCCTCTATACTATATTTGCTCTTAGATTTGCAACTCCTTCCAACAGTACTGAATTCATAACAACGGTTGGCATTGCAGCTCAGGGTCCTATGTTTGATTCCAGCCAGGGAATTATTTGCAAAGACTTTGGATATTCTCCCTTTGTGGGTTTCCTGCAGCAACTTTGTTTCCTCTAACAAAGGATCATCCTTATAATATCTTAGTTTGGATCAAATACAAGGTACTGTTTTATTATTGTAGAGAAAAAAAGATATACTTTTTAATTATAATAATTTGAATTAAGTGGAGTCTAAGGAGAAAACCTTCCCATATTTCAGAGCTTTCTGGATAACTGGTTTCCGGATACTGGATCCTATACCTGTAATAGAGTGTAATAAAAATGCAGCCTTGCACAAGTGATTGTAAGCTGATTCCTTCTCTGATATATACCCAGAAACACAAGTCAAGATATGTCCTCTGGCAGAAGATCGCCCCCATCATAGAGAGTATAATGTATTATCTATTTATACATGATAAACGTATTCTGATATTTTGCCCTGATATTTTGTCGCATCTTCACTCCTCTAAAGACATTTTTTGCATCATACATAACCTGTGCACTGACAGTCTATATATATATATATATATATATATATATATATATATATATATATATATATATATATATTTATATTTATACACACACACACACACAGAGGATATGTCATGTGGCCTCTGTTTAAATGAAGAGGGTTTAGGTTTAGGGTCAGAGCTTTTTACCTTGCCTAGAGTGCCGTGACCTCAGACCCCGGTCAGATTTTGCACATTCATTATAAAATGTCTGTTATTGGCCACGACTGGGTCCTGTGCTATAGCCATTGATTTATTTATTGTGACAAATGGCTTGTCAATAGTAGCACTGATATTGCAGCAAATGAAAGATTCTATTAAACCGATGTCTCAAATTTCAGTTGTATATTATTACTTACAATATAGATGAGAAGCGACCCACTAATAATAATCCAGTAGTGAAAATATTAATTAATTAATATTATACATTAAGACATGTATAGCCTGACACGTTTCGTCAGGCTATACATAGCCTATGAGTACGTGCCCATTTGGCATGAAACGGGTCAGGCTAAACCTTTTTTTTTACTTTTATAATTATTTTTGCTACTGCATTATTATTAGTGGGTCTCTTCCTCTATCTCTATCTATCTATATATATATATATATATATATATTATTATTACTGCCTAAAACAAGGGTAACCCAGTCCTGTAACTACAAGCACATCCAGGATAAAAGTTACACAGCCAATACTCAGGCTTCTCTTGGCAGGTGAAAACAATATTGTCTATTAAGTTGGTCATATTTGCACCATACACAGTGCTGTGGCCCCTCTTCATTTCCTGCTGCTCTGGTCATTCAGACTGTACCACGTATGGTCCCTTTTATGGTATCTGTCTTATTCAGCCTTAGAGATTTTCAGTTGAATATGAAACAGGGTCGGCCCATGTATGGCCACCGTTAGTGGTATTTTCTCCAGAATAGAAGCTGGAGAAGAATCTAGGGAAAACTGCCCCCCTTCCGATACTGTCTTCCACTAACTCAACACAAATGTTCTAAAAGCACCAGCGTTGATGGTCCTCAGCTTGAAAAACAAGCATCTTCAGGCCAGGAACCACAAGTGAAGCTGCTCACAGATGGTTTGTAATTTAAGGTGGGAGGGACATCCATGGGCAAGTGAATTTTCACCTGATTGGGTTATCATCAATGGCATGGGACCTCCTGAGGGCTAATAAGTTACCAATTTGGCGTGGAGTCTGCAGCATTTATGGGCCATGCATGGTCCACCTTTAGTCATTGGAGATGGCAGGGTATCAATCACCTTGGGAGTCTTCAGCCTTAGGGTAGGGGCACACGGCGCGATTTCGCCGCGATTCTGCGCTGGGCGAGTTGCGAGTCGCTGCATTTTTTAAGCCGAAATAGCTTTGTTAACTTTGGCGCTGGCGTCAATGCAAATCGCGGCGAAATCGCTGCGCTAATTCACACGCGGCGATTCATTTTCTATTGTCGCCCGAAGTTGCCTCGCTGGGCGTTTCCGGGCGGCAGTAGAAAACGAATCGCGGTGAAATCGCGCCGTGTGCCCCTACCCTAAAAGGGGTTTTCACCTTTGAATTAACTTTTGGTATGATGTAGAGAGTGATATCTGAGACCATTTGCAACTGGTTTTCATTTAATATTTGTGTTGTTTTGAGTTCTTTCAATTTTTATTCAGCAGCTCCCCAGTTTGCAGTTTGCAAATTCCCCTAGCAACCATGCATCGATTTAAATAAAATACTGGAATATGAATAGGAGCAGCCTGAAAAGAAAAACAAGTAATAAAAAGTATCACTAACAATACATGTGTAGCCTTACAGAGCATTTGTTTTATGAAAAGAGTTAGTGACCCCAATTTGAAAGCTGGAAAGTGTCAGAAGAATAATTTAAAAAAAAAAAAAATGAAGGCCAATTAAAAAAATGCTTAACATTAGTCATTCTATAACATACTAAATGATAATTTAAAGGTGAACCGCCCCTTTAAGCTTTGTAAAAAAAAAAAAAACAACACTTCTAACTATTTTCTATGGATAACACATTTCTTTGTGACCTATAAAGTGCAAGCTGTGCTCAATCCAGTAGAACCGACTTGTAGATAAAACCAAAAGTTTCTGTAACCTTATATCATAGCAATGGCCACAGAATCCCCCCTTTATCTACAAACTTGGGCAGCTACCTGTAAGTTTGTTTATGTTGTTAGACCCTACTATAAAAAAAGCTCACACTACACAAACACATTCTTCCATTACTCAGTGGCAATTTATCTCTTTGTGTTGACAAATTCTACCCCAACCCACAATCCTTATTCTATCGCCAGACAGTAGAATTTCTGGTTTTACTAATGCGCTCTATTCATTTTGAAAGACATCTTCCTATTACCATTCATTGTCACAGGATTATTAAAGACAAACAGATGTTTAGATAGACAGCGACACTGTGTGACAGTGTTATGGTGTTCTCTCTGTGTAGTCTATGGTGGCGCCTGCTGCTACTTTACCGGATCATTCCTCTGTAACATACTGTGATGTAAGTGATCTTGTGATATTTGGAGACAGCCTATTGTTTAGAAGTTTGACCAAGCCTCTACTCTTAAGCTATCCGTGTCTAAACCAACATTGGCTCCATACTACATCACAGTTGAAACTTATTGGCCTGTGTTTGGGTCTAAAACCATGGCTTTCCTGATATCTGTTTGGCAAGGACCAACAAGATAAGCCCCCAGATGTCGTGAATAATGGTTCATACATTTTAACTAATACCTAATATTGCTACCTACAGTAGTATATGGCAGCAACCATAGAGTCTCTGCATAGCACACTAGCTGAGTTTATGGCACAAGTTAACTGTGGGTTGAGTGTCACTTGGGTTACGCATGAGAAGGTCTCCTAGCTCAATCCAGGTTTAACATTATACAGAAGTGACACTGCCTTTAGTACAGGTCGGTAGTAGGTTGTCCATCCCTATCTGGCAGGCACTGGAGGCCCATTGTCTATACCAGTGATACCCAATCAGAGACTCCTGAGCAACGTGTTGCTCACCAATAGCGATGAGCAAATTTTTTCACCAGCCATGGATTTGCATCTAAATTCTGCATTTTGCCATCTGCAAATTTTTTCACTAAACTATGGCAAAGATTACAGTTGCCAAAACAAAAAAGCCGCCATCATGGCGGCGCTATGAGGACTTTAAGGGCAGTGGCACATGGCAAGATTTGTCCAACTAATCACTAAATCGTTAAATAGCATTCAGTTGGATATACCGCCAGAGATTTAAAATTACCGACAATGGAGAGACATTTTTGGGAGATTTGTCGCCCGCAGCCGAGTCTCAAAGATTGGGTTGATATAATAATAGATGAATGCTTTAATGGGGTTGTTCACCTTTTAAGCAACTGTTAGTATGATGTAGAGAGTGACATTCGGAGACAATTTGCAATCGGTTTTCATTTTTTATTATTTGTGGTTTTTCAATAATTTAAATTGTCCAAATGACCCTAGCAACCATGCATTGATTTGAATAAGAGACTGGAATATGAATAGGAGAGGCTTGGAATAAAAAGATGAGTAATGAAAAACAGCAATAACAATAAACTTATAGCCTTACAGAGTATTTGCTTTTAATGGGGTCAGTGACCCCCATTTGAAAGCTGGAAAGAGTCAGAAGAAGGCAAATAATTCAAAAACCATAGAAAATAAATAATGAAGACCAATTGAAAAGTTACTTAGAATTAGCCATTCTGTAACATACTAAAAGCTAACTTAAAGGCAAAGCACCCCTTTAATGTCACATTTTAGACTGGAGGGACAGCTATTATTATGGTTTCTAAAGCTGGCTATAGACACGCAGATCCTATTGTACGAATCGAGGATTCATACGATTTTCGGATCGTGTGTGGCGTGTGCCGACATCTTTCGTCCGGCGGAGATCGGTTGTTTGGTCGATTGGTCAGGTTTGATTTTGACCCGACCGATCCAGCCGGAACCCAGGGCACATCGTAATCGGAACAATCAGATTACACCCGATATATTGGCGATGTTGCCAAACTCAGGAAGACATTAGCCCTGTGTAGTTTACAATATATTTATATGGTAGGGTCTGAGGTACATTGATGGGCTTGTGGGCAGGTTCCGAGGCATAATAGGTTTTTATGAAGCCAAAACATGCCTCCCAGTCAACAATTTAAGAATACACGCCTGCTTTGAGGCGACTGGGAGCAACATCAAGGGGTTGGTGAGCAACATGTTACACTGGTTGGGAAGCACTACATTAGTGGAACCTTCTAATTAAACCATCATGCATATACTAGGGTGGCATTAGCACCAGCTATTCCCCAGCATCAATACGGGCACTTACATATGATCAGAGCAGCCTGGATGCAAACATTGGGTTTTAGTGCAACTAAATAGAAGCACTTCATGTAAGCGCAAGTTAATATGTACAACATTATCAGATATTGTGGTCATAAATAAGGCTTTTTGGATATCTGCTCCATGTGCAACCCACCTTAAAGGGTTATATTTATTATACTAGCCAGCTTACTATAAGTCAGCTTCTGTATATGCAGACATACAAGCCATAGAATCTATGTGTGCAGGCATGCTCATCTATGGGACAAGATCTGATGTGAGGATGTCATGATAGAGACATACAGCATCTCGCAGTTGATTGGAAGTTTTTATTTCTGGTTGTAGAAGCAAATAGGATAGGGGGGAGAGTACATGGGCATTTCTATAATAATGTATTGAAAGAAATGAACATCTCTGAGTCAACATTGGACCTTTGTTCAAACACTTGAATACAGATATTACTGTGTATTTATGGGGGTTATGTCGTAGCTTGGAGACAGTTTGTCCTGTTGCTTTAACCCTTTCCTAGCATCTTAGATGAAGTGAAGTCATTAGGGTTCATTGATGATTGCAAATGCAGAGCACCAAGTGCAATGTTGGATGTACAATTCTAATACCATGGTGTCCACCAAGGGATTTGCAAGAAGATTTGTGTTCAGCCCAACCGTGTCCTATATGTTAAAATAAGCTTTCTCCGTATTTTACGAATTGCTCGGGGGGTGATTATGTCATTTCGGTGTGGGATTTTATAGGTGCGTGCAACTCTGCTGCACCTATTGATGCAGACAACAGTGGGAACCCTGGAATTATTGTCAGGTTCCCCCACTGTAATAGGTGCATTTCCATGGGATTCATCAGAACAGAATGGGTGGCTGCAATGGTGGTTGGCATAAATACACACAAGTGTCAGTACCTTTAAAGGGGTGGTTCACCTTAAATATAACTTTTTATATGTTATAGAATGGCCAATTCTAAGCAACTTTTCCATTGGTCTTCAATATTAATTTTTTAGATATTTTTTTTAATTATATGCTTTTTTCTTCTGACTCTTTCCAGCCTTCAAATGGGGGTTGCTGGTCCTTACACAAAAACAAATGTAAGGCTACACATTTTTGTTGTTGCAACTTTTTATTAAGCAAGTGAAAAAAAAAAACTGCAGATTGTCAAAGAATTTCACTGTCTACATAATACTAAAAGTTAATTTAAATGATCAACACCTTTAATAAATGGCACCAATTTGTGAAATGATTGCGTCCATTTTTGCGTGACCACAATTGCGGCTACATCTATAAGGGCAGCAGGGTCGGACTGGCGCAGTCAGGGCCCACCGGGTTCTGAACCACGGGGGCCCCGTGCACATGAACAAAAGCTTGTGCGTCTGTGTGAATGGCAGACTCACTGCGCGCATGACAGGCCCACCACACGCAATGGCGAACGTCCGGCCCACCGCGCACATGTGCGAACGGGGAGCATACAGTGGTGCACCTCCATTCAGGGAGCCAATCTAGGACCGAGTCTGGGCCGACGGGGGCCCACCAGGTTTTTTCCCAGTTTCCCGCTGGCCCAGTCCGACACTGAAGGGCAGAGACACACGCTCAGATTCAGGGAGATTTAGTCACCCAGCCATAAATCGCCTCTTCTTCGGGGCGACTAAACTCCCTGAGCCCTCATATAATAAATGAATATCATATCTTAGGCTAGTTATTGACTATGCAACATGTTCGAGCACCAGTTATAAAAAAAATGATAATGTCATCCAATGAGACCAATGGAGCTCTAGAGCAGACTAGGGGGGGCATGCAAATTTCTTGGGGAGGCCTTATCCAGTGCAACAGCTTCCAACTAGATAGCATGCTATATTAAGGCAGGTTTTGATCATGGTAGTATATTATGCACTTTATTTCTGTGCTTCCACTGTATGCATGTAACTCAATGTTTCAAGTACAGACCTATCAACATTCCCATTTTACAAACAGCAACATTTCAGATTATGACCGAGATCTGCCTAGACACGCCTGGACTGCTCATACTCTTCCCCATTTATTGTACCATAAAAAATAAGAGTTGGTGGTATTTTTTTACTTTTATTGTTGTGACCAGTGTAACTCAAATGTTATCTCCAGGTATGTAAAGCATGTAAAAATTACATTAAAATAACAGTGCTGACTGTGGGGCCTGTGTATAAAAAAAAGATAGGGGAAGAATGCTGAGAAAGACGTCCAATGTCGATCCTGTGACAGATTGCCTTTATGCTGTGCTCACCATAGACAACTATTCCCAACACGTCCCTCGTAAACTTGGTCTGCCAGTCAGGCTTCAGCTACTTTGAGAAAGGTCTTTTATTGTTGACACTGCTGTATCAATCCTCTTTATTATCTGAGGTTCCATATGGTACTTAACCTCTCCGAGGGCCTGTTACATTTACTTACACTCTTCATTGTGTTCTTGTTTTCACTTGCTTGCCATAGGACAAAGACGTCACTTTAGAGCTATATCCCTATGAATGCCTTGAACTTGCAAAAAGAGATTGGCATCACACGTACCAGCCTTGGCAATGCTAAATAAAATTGTACAATAAAGTGCAAAGTCCAATTTAAAGCTGAGCTGACCATACAAGCTCAGATTTGGTCATGCCCTGGCTATACTGCCAATCCATCTGTCCGACTGCAAATTTCATCTGCTAAGGCCCCTTCTTTTCAAGTTGATGGGCATCAGCAGATGGAGCCATAACTCTTGCTCTCAGATCCACTTGTTCTGGCTGTCGACTTGATGTTACAGAACAATATGATTTGACCATCCCAATGGAACCTGCATAATATCCTTCAGTTTGGCCAGTGGGCACATTGCTCAGGTAACCCCAAAGTGGCTTGGAGTCTCGTTTGTTTGAATTTTGGGGTCTTCTCTGGGGTGAAGAACCCAATTTTTATTATAAGTTTGCCTTGATTCTATCCAATAATATCTAAGTGATATCTGGTATGGAGAGCAACCATTTACATGCAGAATCCTTATTTTATGAAGGACATACAAACATGACTTTCAAAAGAAGAGGAACTTGTCCTTTCACTAGCAAGCAAAATTTTCTAATCTACGTGATTGGACCTGAGGGTTATTATATCATATATGGAGCCCAAAAATAAGCATCTAATATGGACCTCATTATGATTAACATTTTAACTAGCCCTGATCAGATGTCGATCCACAAGTCAGACATTGAGCCTCTATAAACAGGGTGCCAATTAATTCTAGTTCCTACTCATGTACCCATATAGCACAAGAATAAGCAACAAGCATCTCCAATATGTCTATATTACTGGTACAGAATCTGTTTTGCAGAATACTGGTTTGTGAGGATTTGTTGGATTTCCTTATAGTGGAGCACATATTTTAAGGTTAAACCCCCAATGAATTGTTTTGCCATCAACAGGGATTAGGTATTGGGGGTCATTACAATGCGGGTGCAAAAGATGGGTGTAATCCACCATATTTTCTGCATTTTTCCCTTTGCAAAATTGCAGCAGTTATAAGTGCTCCAAAACATTGTGCAGAGACCTGTGTTCCCCCAATAAATACTGTACTTCTTGCATTCTTCAGCACTATATTTGTGTGGGGAAGTTGCGTCTCTCCCACAAGCCTCTCTTTGTCCCCTAATTTTCCCCATGGCAGGTGATAAGGAAATGGCTAATTTGAGTATGGGGGCAATGTTCTTTGAACCTAGTGCCAGATATTCTGTGGGGTGTTCAGAATTTGACGCAAGCAACAATTTTTATACTCGCAACTATTTGGTCCAAATGCATTAAAGTAAATAGGCGTTTGAATAATTTGTATGTGCAAATTTTTTATGCGCATTTTTTTTTTTTTTTGATGCGTCAGATATTTCTCCGCAGGATTGTCACCGCAGTTTTGTGAATTCATTTGCTTGCGCCAAAACGTGGAAATTCACTGCGAATTAGTGTCTGCCGAAATTTATTCGCCCATCACTATTCACCCCCCTATTTGCAAGTTGGGTATTTTATTTTCTTTGTACCATTCCTATTCCATATATTTGTATGCCAGGCTCAGAAGAAATGATATTCCGCTAGAGAGCCAAGTGAATAAGAATGCGCTTTAGCTAAGTGACCTGGCATGTAGCCCTTGTATTTGTGTAAGTTATAGAGAGCTGAACTCATTGTCATGACTTGACAATACAATCATATTCCTTTAGCAAATCTCATTCACTTCATACAAAGCTGCCAAAGTGTGTGTCGTGCGCTATATGTCACTGCTGTTTGTCCAGGAGATTGTATACAGTGCCTGTGCTGCGTGAGCGGCCTACACATAGCTGGGACTGACATGCAAACAAAGAAGAATTCTCCTGGGTTTTTAAAATATTAATTCTTATTCCATGTAAGAAATATAGAAGGCAGCCCTTTTAACATCGATGCTGGCTTTTGATATTTTCCTTTGTGTCGCTCTGTGAAAAAAATATACATTATTTTTTTTTTTTACTGAATACTTAAAGCTGTGGTTGAAGCGTTGAAGGGCTTTCTATTTTACTTCCTAGGGAAATGTCAGAAATAAATCTGAAATGATAAATTACACAGGAGTCCACACACTGAAATCATTTTGTATGCAACTAGGTTTTAAATCAGGAACATGTGCCATTGCTTTCATTTTAAAGGCACCAAGCCAAAGAGCATGAATATGACTCGGCCTTGACTCCCGTTCCGATCCTATTGTAGCAATGATGTTGCAAGCAGCACGCCAGCTTTACTTTATGCCATTACAAGTCAGGAATTAAACACCTGTACTCCAACATAGCATTCAAAACAGGTAAGGGATCCATTATGCAGAAGCCCGTTATCCAGAAAATTTCAAATTACAGAAAGGCCACATCACATAGACTCTATTTTATCCAAATAATCCAAATGTTTAAAAAATTATTGCCTTTTTCTCTATAATAAATAATAAACTGTACCTTGTACTTGATCCAGTAAGCAAAACCAACCTATTGGGTTTATTTTACATTTAGAAGATTTTCTAGTAGATTTAAGTTATGGAGATTCAAATTACGGAAATATCCATTATCCGGAAAATCCCAAGTCCCAAGCATTCTGGTCTGGATAACAGGTCCTATATCTGTACTTGCATCCAAAGACGCTCCTTGCACTGACCTATAGTTACCCATGGTGCCAGTCTATCTATCCTGCCTTTTGTTCTAAATCTCATGCAAATGTGTCTATTGATGCTCTGAAACTACCACCTCCTTCAAGCTGGCCGTAAGATTCCAACTGCGGGTGGTGTCAATAGGTACAGCAGACTTGTGCCTAAGGAATCACGTACAGATATCATTTTAATGCCAAGTGCCATAAATTAAGCCATCACAACATTTCCAAACCCGCAACCTGCATATTGAGCCACTTTGATCCGCTACCTGACCCTGACCCAGAACTGCCTTATCTTCAACCTGCCAAACACCATCAAACAGGAAGTGATGTTGCTGCAAACCAGAAGTGACACCATCAAGAGTGGTCAGGACAGAAACAAGTTTTGTAAAAATTTAAAAGGAGTAAAATACAGACAATATTACATAAGATAAGAAATTTAGATGAGACCTGCAACCTGCAACCTGACCGCAGACCCGCGACCCACAGACCCGCATCTATACCCGCACCTGAAAATTCTCCCCTCATTCCGCGAGTACCCGAGGGTACCTGACACATATGAAAATATGTCTTTTTACATTTTTCAGATTCGCCTGTCACCAGGGTTGTAACAGCAAGCCAGGAGGTATCGGGGCCCCATAAGGCCCTAATACATATACAATTTCAATAAATTTTGTTAAAACAGGTCAACCTCTTGACATTTTGGTGGCCAGCAGATTTTTTCTTCAAAATTGTCTGATTTTGAGCAAAGTCACTGGAAAATGCAACAATGCTTAAGAGTGTTGGGAGACTGGGGTACAGAGCCCCAAAAACTCCCGACTTCTACACAAGCCAGTCCCACTGCATGCTGGGTATTGTAGTCTTACATTAAACTTGACAGTTAGCAAATTGTTAAACAAAAACTACATTACCCAACAAGCATTGGGAGACACAGGCTTGGGACATTAGGGCAAGAAAAAACTTTGGCTGATTTCCAAAGTACAAACCAGCTAAAGGACCAAAAAGTACCGTATAAGCCGACCCGAGTATAAGCCGAGGTACCTAATTTTACCTACGAAAACTGGGAAAACTTATTGACTCTAGTATAAGCCTAGACGCAACTAAAGCCCTGTCTCCCAGCAGCGCACATTCTGCCAAAGCGACCCCCCCAGCAATCAACCAGACTTCTTTGCAAAGTTGATGGTGACAGAGAATTGCCAAATGGATTACTGTGTGCATTGTCCCACGGTCCCACTACCATGTGCAGAGGGTGCTGTGTGATATTGCCATCACTGTTAATCTTTCATATAACCAACAGAGGGTGCTGTGTGATATTGCAGTCACTGTTATTCTTTCATATAACCAACAGAGGGTGCTGTGTGATATTGCAGTCACTGTTATTCTTTCATATAACCAACAGATGGCGCTGTGTGATATTGCAGTCACTGTTATTCTTTCATATAACCAACAGAGGGCGCACTGTTATTCTTTCATATAACCAACAGATGGCGCTGTGTGATATTGCAGTCACTGTTATTCTTTCATATAACCAACAGAGGGCACACTGTTATTATTTCATATAACCAACAGAGCGTGCTGTGTGATATTGCAGTCACTGTTATTCTTTCATATAACCAACAGAGGGCGCACTGTTATTCTTTCATATAACCAACAGAGGGTGCTGTTTGATATTGCAGTCACTATTATTCTTTAATATAACCAACAGAGGGCGCTGTGTGATATTGCAGTCACTGTAAAGCAATAATTCCAGCAGCACTCCGATATGTGAATCAATGATTATTTATTCATGCCATTAGCAGAGCGACGTTTTGGGCTATTCCAGCCCTTTATCCAGCTTGATAAAGGGCTGGAATAGTCCGAAACGTCGCTCTGCTAATGGCATGAATAAATAATCATTGATTCACATATCGGAGTGCTGCTGGAATTATTGCTTTACAGTGGAGTTTTTCCTTGGGCAGAGAGGAACACAGCTGTGCACCCGACGCTGCAAAAGGCGATCTAGTGTAAGTGTGGTACCTTATTGATTTGATTTGACGATATTGCAGTCACTGTTATTCTTTCATATAACCAACAGAGGGCACACTGTTATTATTTCATATAACCAACAGAGGGCGCACTGTTATTCTTTCATATAACCAACAGAGGGCACACTGTTATTCTTTAATATAACCAACAGAGGGCATTGTGGGATATTGCAGTCTCTCCCCAAGTGAACTGTTGGTATAGGAATGATTAAAAGTGACTGCAATCTCAGCTACTGCCCGCTGACCAGAGTATAAGCCGAGGTAGACTTTTTCAGCACATTTTGGATGCTGAAAAACTCAGCTTATACTCGAGTTTATACGGTAGCCCAAATCTGTACCTTGGCTTGTTTGTACTTTCAAAACCCATCTGGACTTTACATAAGTAGCCCAATTTAGCTGGAAAACCGCCAACCTGGCAACCCTGTGCCCAATCCCTGCCCCCTCTCATGTCCCTGCCCACCTGCTTCCTCTGCTTTCGATATAAGAAAAGAGGGGAAGGGCGATTTATTTGCCCTTAAACAGCTATAGAGAAACCAGACCCCTGTAGTTCCACTACGACCGAAGAGTCTGCATCCTCTATACTTACTCCAGTATCCCACATGAAATTTCTTCCAAAACTACACTTTGCACTGTGCACTGTGCACCTGCTTTTGTAAATGACCACAATTCTCAGCCAACAAGATAGAAGTGTATCTAGCCCTTTAAAAGCCATATTTACTCCTGTAAAAACATGTTTTGCATAAATGATTGCTTTATGTATCTATAAGAGTTGATACACAGTAAGGCAACTGCTTAATTAACCTACAGTTAAATTAAAATGAAATAGAAATTTTAAATCGCACACTTATTGTACAATACATTCCTCTGTAGCCTCAGCTGCAGTTTGGGGCCCTGGCATTCTGTTTTGGAAGCGGCCTGACTAAGCCTTATACAGCCTCCTTCTTACTGAACAGTACAGCCAAGCAGAATATTAATGCATCTCATCAGTTATAAAGGGTTGCCAACTTTCAAGGTTTTTTTCCACTGAAAATGATCTATAAAATGTATGCGCAAACAATACATTGTACTGTCAATTTTTTATGCACATCTTAGTTATCCCAGGCCCCTTGATTCAATGTTTCTTCATCTGGCATGATACTCCTTGGTAGGGCATGGACGTCATTAGACTTTCTTTGCTCTAGGGGCAGAACATAAAAAAGTGAGTGCATGCGGTTTAATGTAGAACATACCAAACCCATGGAAAGCAGGAGAACACCCACGCTCACTGTCCCTGGGCAGTATTTAAGTATTATAGCTCTCAGGGGTTGACCGCCTACCTTCCTGGATAGTCAGTTCAATTGGCCCCTTAAATGGGTGGTTTGCCTTTAAAGGAGAATTCAACCCTGAAGTTAAAAAAAACCCTTCCCTTCAAAGGGGCAAATTCACTAACCTCCGAAAATTCACCAGCGATGGCTTCGCTCACATCACAAAACGTTCCCAGGCGTATATTTGCCAGGACAATGCTAATTCACTAAAATCCGAAGTTGCGTCTAGGGCGCCGGACATTTGAGAAGTTGAGCTAGCGTTACTGCAGCAAGCAAAGCGAAGCTGCGCTAGCGTTGGCTAATTTGCATACGGTTACAGTTGAATTGACGTATATTTTGCAGCAAATACATTACATTACACAAGTCCAGGGAACCTTAATAAAATAAAGTTGTTATATTGCCCTACACATGAGCCCAGTGTATAGTTTATGTTCCATATGTTAGGAAATGTAGGGGGAAGCCGTGTACCCCAGAAAAAAATTTACGATAACAAATGCCCCTAATGTTTTATTAACCCCTCAGTACAGATTCAGGCATCAGAGTTCACAGGCGCCATCTTTTTCTCTTCAGAAATCTTCAGAATGAGACTGGCGTGGCAGCGCATGCGCAGTTGGAACAATTTTATTTTTTGCAGCAACTGCGCATGCAAGTTGCCGAAGCGCCGGTCTCATTCCGAACATTACCAAATCGGCTGAAGATAGTGCCTGCGAACCCCAATGCCTGCACCGAAGGGTAAGTAAAACATTAGTGCCATTTGCCCGGGGTAGGGGGGAGAAAGGAGGGTAGTGGGATAGGGGTAACTTTAGGGTTGAATTCTCCTTTGAGTTAACTTTTTGTATGTTAAAGAATAGACAATTCTAAGCATCTGTTCAATTGGTCTTCATTATTTATTTTTGAAAGTTTATTTTAATTATTTGGCTTCTTCTGGCTTTTTCCAGCTTTAAAATAGGGCCCACTGACCCCCATCTAAAAACAATTGCTCTTTAAGGCTAAACATGCATTGTTATTGCTACTTGTTATTACTCATCTCTCTATTCAGACCCTCTACCATTCATATTTCAGTCTCTTATTCAAATCAAAGTTTTGGGTAATTTGGACCCTAAAAACCAGACTGCTGAAATGGCCCTAACTGGAGAGCTGCTGAATAAAAAGCTAAAATAACTCAAAAAAACCACAAATAATACAAAATAAAAATCAATTGCAAATTGTTTCAGAATATCACTCTATATTCATCATACTAAAAGTGTAAGATACATGAATAAAGGTAAAGGCAATATGTGCACTAATGATGGGCGATTTTGTCCCGTTTCGCTTTGCCACGTGAAAAATTCACGAAACGACGATGTTGAACGTTGTTTCAATGGGCGTCCGTTAATCGTCAAACTGTCATCAGAAACTGTCGCCAGAGTCGAAAAAAAACTTTAACGCGCAGTCAAAAATTTTTCTGATTCGGACAAATTTTCCCCAGTGAATTTTTGCTGCAAATTCACAAATTTATTTGCAGACAGCTAAACGCGCAGATTTGCTGCAAATTTGCACCTGGCGAATAATTTCACCCATTCCTAATGTACACTAGACATAAATACAAAGTTACAGAGGGACTGGCCACCAGACAAACAGGTAAGAAAAAGTATTACAGGGAACAACAATGGAGCTTCTAACAGATATTGCACAAACCTTTTCTCTATGCTGGAATAGCTCTGCAAGACATCTTAAAAAATACTAAATGTATTTTTATGAAATACAGCACATGCCCTTTAACTTAAGGCTTCTTCTTTCAGCAGCTGTGTAAACAACGGAAACCCTTAGCTTCTTCTGACAGAGAATCTGCAGTCTGATAGTGATTCTTGCTCCTAAATGTATCTAAGTTCACATAAATAAATTATTAGCATTCTGAATTTTTTATATTATTCATTTCCAGAAAGAAAATGATGAAGTGAAATATCTGCTAAATTCTCTTCTCCGTGCAACTGGATAAAAACTAGGGGTAGAAATATCTAAGTAAACAGGAGTGGGGTCTATTAAAACAATGGCTTGGGACCTATGGATAAGGGATGTTTCTATAATTTGGAATGTCATACTTTAAAGGGGTTGTTCACTTTTAAATTAACTTTTAATATGATGTAGAGAGGGATATTCTAAGACAATTTGACAATTGGTTTTTATTTTTAATTATTTGTGGATTTTGAGTTATTTCATTTTTTATTCAGCTGTTCTCCAATTTGCAGTTTTAGCAATATGGTTGCTAGAATCCAAATTATCCTAGCAACCATGCATTGATTTGAATAAGAGACTGGAATATGACTTGGAGAAGCCCTGAATAGAAGGATGAGTAATAAAAAGTAGCAATAACAATAATTGTGTAGCCTTACAGAGCATTTGTTTTTTAGATGGGGTCAGTATCCGCCATTTGAAAGCTGGCAACAGTCAGAAGACGGAGGAAAATAATTCAAAAACTATAAAAGAGAAATAATAAAGGCCAATTGAAAAGTTGCTTATAAATAGCCATGCTATAACATACTAAACGTTAACTTAAAGGTGAACTATCCCTTTAAGTCTACTTAACGTAGGATTGTTTTGACACCACTATGGATTCATACACTTAGTGGGTTATTTATTAAAGGAGACATATTGGATCAATAAAAAAAAAAAAAAATTTTGTAGGCAGTTATGAGTAATATATGGTTGTTTTTACATGGTGTTAAAAATTAATATTATGTTTAAAAATAGCCCCTTTATTGGAGCTCCCTATAGATGTTCATTTGTCCCTGTCTGTGTTTCAAATGAGGGGTGGGCGTGTCCTAATGATTCATGTCAGAAGCACAGTAGGAGGGGGACAGCCAATCACAGCCCTGCAGTCACACATGCACAGACAGGCTTCAGTTCCCTATCAGGTCCTGCTAGCTGCTGATTGGTTCCTGTCGTACAGTACAGTGAGCTGAGAGCAGAGCACAGCCTTGAGAATTCAGGGAGCAGGAAGTGAAAGGGAAGGGAGGAATTATTAGGGTTTTTGCAGAAATATTGAATAAATCAGCCTGAAATTTTTAAAACACAATTCTTCTATATCTAAATGAGTATATGAGTAAATGAGTATAACACACGCTTTTTCATTCTTATTTATTACACGAAATGTCTCCTTTAAGGTTCGAGTTGATTTTTTCCATGAAAATTCGAGGTTTTTTTTCATCAAAACTCAAATTTTCGTGCTCAGAAAAAAAGGTAACTTTCTTTCTTTTAATCTGTACTTTTCAATTTTTTTTATGTTTTAATATTTTCCTACATTGAGGTTATTGAATAGAAACAAAAAAATTGGACACTATGAACATCACTATGAATTTATTTATATTAAAAAAAAAAAAAACATGGTGGCTTCCAAATTAGCGTTAGTAGTTATTTTTGTCTGACAGAACTGGAACGGCTTTTTTCTTTAATTTGGACAAAATGGACTTTTATGAAACATGAAAGCAAATGGAATATTACCAGAAGCAGGCGATTTTTATAAATTCCTTCCATAGAGCACAGTCCAGATTATAATTGGAGAATATTTTTAATCTTAACAAGGGCAAGACTGTTTACGTGAACATTGTAGTGTCATGTCCCTGGTGCTGTGGTGTTTACTTTAATATCCACTGCTTCATGCCAAGTATCAGAGAAAATGTTGCATGAACCCTCCGTCCAGCTGTTAAAATATAAAAGGTCACATCTTTTTCATGCACTTTTCAGAATTTAGTTTAAATGTGTTTGTTTTCCTAATCCAGGGTAGAACTGGGATTGCCTATCAATTGCTTTAATAAAATACTACAATACACAAGCAAGTTTTTAATACTCTGACATAATGATGTTACATCTCATCAAGCATGCTCTGCTCAGGGTATAACGCAGGCCATAATACCATAATGTGGGGGTTTAAAACTTAATTTAAATTCATTTAGCAAAGCAAACAGCAAGCGGCCTAGATAAGGAAATGTTTACTTAGATTGAAAAAAATCTGTTCTGCTGAGATTGGCTGCTGAGTTTTCAAATTGTGGAGCAACCATCCCCAATTCACCCCAGCCGAGGGTTTTATTCACCAAAATTAGATTGTACTCATTATGGGACAAAATAACAGAAAACATAAATGTGAAGGGGATTCAATTACCTAAAAATAAAGGCCTATAGTAAATTTGACGAGTAAGTCGTATCTCCTGATTCAGTTCGGAATTGACTTATAGGGTCAGCTTTTAATTTGATTACAAAAACTTAATTTGTATCCCCCTAGGGCCAGTTTCAATTTCATGAGAAAAACTCATAGTTTATCTCATGAAAACTCATTAGATTTGGCACTGAAACTAGAGAAATTCTCATTAAATGGAATCTGGCCCATAGACTTCTATTGAGTTTTCATGAGGTAAACCATGAATTAAAGGTGAACTAAACCCTCCCCAGTAATGTTAAGTCCCCACTGGCCCCCTCCATTGGCCCCCCTCCCTGCCTCCCCCTGCACAGTCTTACCCCAGAATTCTATCCCCTCTTGAATTAGTGACCGCACATCCAGAGTGAGCCCTGCGGAGCTCACGGGTGCCATATTCTTCTCTTCTGTGATCTTCATGAAGTGAGCGGCATAATGGAGCATGAACAGTTCGAGCAATCTTCTGGTTTGTTCGCATGCGCTGAAAGAGACAGAAATTGCACAAGAGAAAAAGGTGGCGCCCGTGAGCTCCGCTTCGTTAACTCTGCATGTGCAGTCACTATTTCAAGAGGGGACAGAATTCTGGGGTAAGACTGTGTAGGGGGGAGGCAGGGAGGGGTCCAACAGAGGAGGGCCAGTGGGGACTTAACATTGCGGGGGGTTTAGTTCTTCTTTAAGTTTTATTCTTGAAATTGAAACTGATCCAAACTTTTTTTTTTAAAATCTGCATTTGTGCCTGAAAACAATGCTCAATGTTGATTTTGACAGAATTGTTGTAAAATACACGTAAGGTGGCCTTTCACAGGAATATCCACTCGTTTGGCGATTTCGCCTGACAAGCAGATCTCTCTCCGGTACATCCACATTGAAGTGGGCGATATTGGGCTGATCTGATTGTGGGACCTATGGGACCACATCAATGAAACAATGCGGCCGCAATCTGACGGGATTTTTTAACCTGCCCGATCGGCATATGGCTAAATTTCGGCCAGATTTCGAAGTGGAAAGCCGTTGGGGGGCTCTACACATGGGCCGATAATCTGCCGACTTGGTCTGTCAGCAGCTTTTATTGCCCAGTGTATAGGGGCCTTTAGGGGATTATTTATCAAAGGTCAAGTTGTGAGGTCATGTAGAAGTCAATGGCAGAGGTCCTGTTGAAGATGTTTTTTGCCTTCATGATTTTCATATTTTTTTGCTGGTTTGCACCTTGTCAACTTGAGGTGTTTTTGAGGTTTTTTCCCCGATTACATTCAATCTAGATATTTTCAGTTGGATTTTTTTCATAAATAAGAAAAAATTTGAGTTGTGAGTCTATTCAAAGTAGAAATAACCTCACAAACTCAACCTTTGATAAATAACCCTTTACTGTCAATTTTGTTTGTTTATGGGGACGTATCTTACAATGGACACTGTAGCTATACTATAATTCAGACCACAATGGTCCAAATTCAAAGACCCTAAATGCATTAATTAGAAGAATCATTGGGATAAAAAAGCAGGGCAAAAGCTTTAAATCAGTTTTAAAATTTGAGATCAAGACAAGATTCGAATCAATTATAAAAATTTTTTTTATGGTTTATCACATGAAAAGTTAGAGGCCAGATTTAATTTTAAGAGGGAAAAACATTTCACTTAATTCAGTTACAGCTTTTCACATTGACTTCAATAGTTTTCATGTACTAGCTGCATTTTGCTCATTGAATTGCTTCAGGCTCTATGGGACAATATGGAATTGAATAAGTCATTCTCATCAAATTGAATCTGGCCCTGAATCTGATTTTATGAAAATTGTTATACCTTAATAATTAAAATTCTTGCAGTGATTAGAAGTGCATCATACTGAAATGTAAATATTTGCAAGAGTGATCATTTCTAGATGATAATATTTTTTCATACCACTGTATTGTGGTATTTACATAGATTGATACATATTCAGTGCAAAAATGCTTGCAGAACGTCTAGGTTGTCCATGATTTTCCAGCCGTTTCCTTGATCCAGTGGTTTTATTGTAGGAAATCTACATTCTTTATTCTTACACGCTCTACCTGGCATATTGTTGTCAATGGAGACTTATATTTATATATGTACATGGACGGCCTTCAAAAAGCCCTACCAAAAAACTGTGCCTGTGTTCAAATACAAATTTTCTCCTTTCTGAAAAACGGTGGAACATTTCCATAAATACAGACTATGTGAACAATTCATGTAATTGGTTTTAGAGCCTTCGTATTTGCTGGTCCTACTGGTCATTTAATGCAAAAGCTACTTTTTTTGATCATCTATCTTGGTTCAAAGGGAACCCAATAATAATAATAAATGTGACCTCTTTACACCCTTCCATGCAGAATGAATTTATGAATACTTAATAGCAAACCAGCGTTAAGAAAATGTAAAATGAGTTCAGAAAAATCAAAGGAGGAGAAAATGTATTTCTAATAATTTTTCCAATTTTCAGGCTTTCTGGGCTTTAACCCTGCCTCCTGGAGATAGCAGGAGATGCTCTACACTTCATTTTCCGTACGATTACCCACAGAGTAGCACCATACTTCAAATTTAATGAAGAGATATTTTAGCTATCACATCTGCAGCGGACAATTTATATCCTTGAGCAGGTAATTCTTAAAAAAATCAATAAGGGCTTCGGGATATAAACAAATTGAGCATTTAGAATAAATCATTAAATGATCCAAAACACTAACATATTTGTGATTTATCAGAGGATACATCTGTATTCTAAAGCGCGCCATCATTTAGGGTTCATTTCTACAGCGAGCGTTTGATGGTACATTACAGAATTAAGTCGTGCTTCTGTTCTAGTGATTTAGATCCAATATATCAAGATATATATCATACCCTTATTCCCTAGAACTTTAATGTTCTTAACCTCATATTACTCAATAGATTTGAAATGCTAAAGACATATTCATGGGAAACAAAATTCTGCAATGCATTGTCATGGATGTTTCAGATAAGCTTCATCACTAATGAAATTCTGCCAAAAATGAATCATGTCAACTTTTCAATCCAAAATGGACACATTTGCAGAATTCTATGAACTTGCTTCATTTTAATTTCACTGAAATTGGCAAGAATGCTCACATTGACATTATTTTTTGTATCATTTATTGATACATACCCAGCATACACAGCTCTTTACAATAACTTATTACAGCGGGGTCTTACAAAAATTAACAGAAGAAAAATAGGATGTCTGCAAAAATCAGGGACACTGCATATTACTTTGTAGCTTAGATGTTTTTACCCAGATTGGTATACAATTCTGTAAATTCACGATTCTCGTCACAAAATAGCATTTAACATTTGTGGTACTAAGTCATGGAGTCGTAGAACGTTGTTGACTTGCTATATTACATGCTTCAAAAATTTGATTCATAGATTTGGAGATTTTTAATTGATTTGCTTGCATTGTAAGTAAAAAAAAAAAGTATGTTTAAGGAAGTATAAATAATACAACGTATTCCAAAAGCTATGGTGTCCAAGGGTGTCTGACCTTCTGCTTTCCAGCTGCCAGCAAATGCTGAGAGTTTCATTTTGTGAACAGTTGGGGGGTGAGGAGTTAATGGTTCATGTACAAAGCTCAGTAGCATAAGGGGCAGCTCATGGATTTCTGTGTTTGTAGACCAGACACCCATTTCTTCACACACCACCGGTTTATATCAAGGTTTCACTTATTTTCACTTGTTAACTTTCAGCTTTAGCTAAGCTTCTGTTGAAGGCTGACAGTATGAGAAAAAAAATTGCATTGTGGGTAAAAAACATGGCAGTTTGAATGTCATATTGTAGTTGGCAATAGTGATGGACGAATTTGTCCCATTTTGCTTTGCCTAAAATTTGCATATCTCCCGTGAAATTTGCGAAACAGCAAAAATTTGCGAAACACATTGAAGGCAAGGGGCGTCAAAAAGACTTTTCTGAGTCGCGGCCAATTTTTTTTTGTTGCGGAAATCTAATTTTCTTTGCAGTTTGGTGAATTTATTCGCCCTTCACTACTTGCACAAACTTTTAGCCATCCCATTGTTCTACTGTATATTTATCCTTCTGTAAGCGTTACCTTAATGTTACCTTAAACCTGGACTGCAACCTTTTTTTTTTTGTATCTCAGCGAAAATTTATTTTCTTGAAACTTTTTTTTTTTAAATTAAAGATGATTTTGAGAGTTTATTTAGGGCTACTCCTTCCATTTTTAAACAAAGCCATGGATTTATTTCATAAAGGGTGTAGCCTGCCTTTAGAGCTTGTGGTTTCCTGGCTGTAACGAGTAGAAAATCCCACATTTTTCTTGTTTTATGTAACAAAACCAGCAATTCCACAGAAAGAGGCGCACAACCAAGTCAAATAGAAGGCTTTTACTGCAGATCATATGTCACATGCTGTCTAAGAGGCACAGCCCTTTGATTTCATCTTACACTTACGGACATAAAGAAAGCCGCAGGTTTTGTGTAGATACATTCTTGGCATTGCACACTTTCCATGTCAGCAGTCATTATAGATTTTAATGTATGAAGCTCATTTTGCTACTGATTTGAGAAAGATTGCGGGTGCCGCTCATTTATCACTATCAGTCATATGGAAGGGAAAAGTTTGTATTAGGGCTTCAATGGCTACACGTTTCACATTTTGTTGTTTTACCATTTGAGTATCAAGGGTTCATTTCAGGGTTTCACTGCAGCAGGTGAATAGCTGGGGATCTTTATGGAATCTTTAAAGGGATACTGTCATGGGAAAAATGATTCAAAATGAATCAGTAAATAGTGCTGATCCAGCAGAATTATGCACTGAAATCCATTTCTCAAAAGAGCAAACAGATTTTTTATATTCAATTTTGAAATCTGACATGGGGCTAGACATATTGTCAATTTCCCAGCTGCCCCAAGTCATGCGACTTGTGCTCTGATAAACTTCAGTCACTCTTTACTGCTGTACTGCAAGTTGGAGTGATATCACCCCCTCCCTTTTCCCCCCCAGCAGCCAAACAAAAGAACAATGGGAAGGTAACCAGATAGCAGCTCCCTAACACAAGATAACAGCTCCCTGGTAGATCTAAGAACAAAACTCAATAGTAAAAATCCATGTCTCACTGGGACACATTCAGTTACATTGAGATGGAAAAACAGCAGCCTGCCAGAAAGTATTTCTCTCCTAAAGTGCAGGCACAAGTCACATGACCAGGGGCAGCTGGGAAATTGACAACATGTCTAGCCCCATGTCAGATTTCAAAATTGAATATAAAAAAATCTGTTTGCTTTTTTGAGAAATTGATTTCAGTGCAGAATTCTGCTGGAGTAGCACTATTAACTGATGCGTTTTGAAAAAAGCATGTTTTCCGATGACAGGATCCCTTTAAGTTGTACCTGGTAATCACTATGGGGCTTTGTGGTATGTTATATCAAATGGTCTCAATCTCTAGTGTGAAATGATTTGGTTGATTTCAAAATGTTGCTGTTTTTATTCATTCACCATCTGCAATCTACGCACCCCTGTAAATATCTCATTGGCATATCCCAAAATGGTCAACAGCCAATTAAAGGGATTCTGTTATCACTATATCGCTATTTACACGTGAAACAACAAAACACAAAACAGGAGTTTTTTAAAGCTTCAACTTTATGTTTTGGAAGAAATTAATAAAAAAAAAACATATATTTTTTTAATTCCAAGAACCAAATGTTCCACATTCCTCACCAACACCCAATTTGTAAGATTGGACCCAATGCTGCATTCTCCATGAGAAAATACAGATGCTCTTGCAAAATGGCATACAGCTTGTTTAGAACATTGTTTCCCTCCTGAAAAGTTATTTGATTGAAGAAAAGAGCTGAATTCAGCTAGAGGATGGAGAAGAGCAGACTGCTAGTCAATGCATCTCATACTGATTTGGAACCAATTGGTTTGGAGCATTGATCCCCAACCAGTAGCTCGTGAGCAACATGTTGCTCTCTAACCCATTGGATGTTGCTCTCGGTGTCCTCAAAACAGGAGCTTATTTTTTAATTCCAGGCTTGGAGGCGAGTTTTAATTGCATAAAGTATAGTGCCAAGTTGAGCCTCCTATAGGCTGCCAGTCCAAATAGCCAATCACAGCCCATGTTTGGCACCCCAAGGGACTTTTTCATGCTCGTGTTGCTCTCCAAATCTTTTTACATCTGAATGTTGCTCACTGGTGAAAAAGGTTGGGGACCCCTGGTTTGGAGTATCTGTGTGCCAGTGATTCAGTAATAGAACAAAATCACTTACTATAGGTTAGCATTTAGAATATAACATATTATGCTGTGCAAAATGAAATTCACTGAAAATAAGACGTAAAATAAATGGCGAATTTATCAAAGAGCATGTAATTTTACATTGTGCAAATGACAGATTTTACATTGGTTCAGACAGAAGTCACTCTAAGAAAATTAAAAATGTTACGCCTTTTTTTACGCTGTTTTTTTACTTGGCGAAGCCTGGCAATTTGTGATGTTTTTTACACAGCATAATAAATATGCTCATATGACTTAATTTACACTTTTACTTAAAGTAATCCACTATTTGGGATTCGGGTGAATCCTTTGTGAAAGATTCGGTTGAAAACTGAACCAAATCCTAATTTGCATATACAAATTAGGGTCAGGAAAGGTAAAAGTGGAAATGTTTTTTACAAAAAAAAAAAAATGCCTCGCCAGGCTTTTTCAGGCGACTGTTGAAAAGCGCATCGCCTCGTGTGGTTAGCACAGGCGTTTTTACATAGGCGCCCATACAAAACTGTCGCCTGCGCCGGTCGCGGCGACTGTCGCGGCGCTTTGTCGCCGCGACCGCAAACGCGTCGCTATCTCCCCGTGTGGACTAGCCCTTATAGGTTCAGAGGAGATACAATCAGAGATTCAAACAGTGGACCAGAGAAAATAGCTTATAGAGAGAGTAACGCAGCTCTGAAACGTGGGTAAAAATTAATTAAAGGATATATTCTCTCTTGAAAAAAGCAGCATATTGAATAATGCTTTACAGATATGGGATTCGTTATCCACAAATCTGTTATCCAGAAAGTTCTGAATTACTGGAAGATTTATATTATTATAATCAAATAATTAAAAATGTTTAAAATAGTTTTTTTTTCCCTCTGTAATAATAAAACAGATTCAGTTAATCCTTACTAAAGGCACAACAATTCTATTAGGTTTAATTCATGATTACATTTTTTTTTTAAATTTCAATTTATGTATTTTTTTATTTGTACAGGTATGGGACCTGTTATCCAGAATGCTTGTTTTCCAGATAACAAATCTTTCCGTAATTTGGATCTACATACCATAAGTCTAAATCGTGTAAACCTTAAATAAACCCAATAGGCTGGTTTTGCTTCCAATAAGGATTAATTATATCTTAGTTGCGATCAAATACAAGGTATTGTTTTATTATTACAGCGAAAAGGGAAATCATTTTTAAAAATTTGGATTATTTGATTATAATGGAGTCTATGGGAGACAGCCTTGCCGTAATTCGGAGCTTTCTGGATAATTGATCCCATACCTGTATTATTTTAAACATATGACAATATGTTATCACTACTATGTCAAATTGCCATAACACGAAAGAAATAAGTTATGCAAAAACATTCTTAAACAAATAAATAAAAATTTTTTAAGTAGATTTAAGGTATGGAGACCTAAATTACGTAAAGATCCCTTATCTGGAAAATAGGGATGTAGCGAACTGTTCGCCGGCGAACTTGTTCGCGCGAACTTCGACAGTTCGCATCCGCCGAATGTTCGCGAACGACGCGCGACGTTCGCCAATTTGGGTTTGTGTTCGATTCATTCGACCATTCGACCATTCGACCATTCGAATTCCTTCGACCGCTAAAAATCGAACGATTTCCATTCGTTCGAACGATTGTAAGCATTCGATCGAATGTAAAGCATTCGATCGAATGGTTTTGATCGTTCGATTCGAATGAAAATCCTTTGATCGAACGAAAATCCTTCGATCGAATGATTAAAATCCTTCGATCGTTCGAATCGAACGATTTTAGCGGGTGTTCGAAGTTCGCGAACTGTCCGCGAACATTCGCATTTTTTGCCGGTGTTCGCGAACGGCGTTCGCGAACATCAAATCGTCAGTTCGCTACATCCCTACTGGAAAACCTCAGGTTCTGAGCATTCTGGATAACAGCTCCCATGTCTGTACTGGTTTCAATGACTGTTACTTAATAATCGCACTTAATTGGCAGACATTTGCCTTCAGTCTTACATTATTTGTTCAAGAATTCCCTTCTTATTTCCGACGACAGGAGAGAAACTGCAGATTAAAATGGACTTTACAGTGGAAATAAATTAAACTAGAAATTGACTATTGAGTCAAAATACAATCCCGAAGAATATAACTACATAAACACTTATTTCACTCAACCCTCACAATATCTTTTCTCTTGAAAAACTGAGAAACCTCGGATTTCTTTCCTCTGCTGCTTTTTTTTTTTTAATCTGACCAAATGTGAATGCTACAAAAATAAAGATTAAATAAAAAAAAGTCAAACACATGTAACAAAAACCAGAATCAGATTGGCTGCAATAAGCTTTAATCATTTTACTGATGCCTTGTTACAGAAAAATGTAGCCCAGACAGGCTGCGTGTTTTCACAGCTTGTCAGTGTTTACTTTGGTGGGGGGAAAAAAATTAAATCAATTAAAGTGAATGGATGAAGATGTGAAGCTATTATTTACTTCCCAGAGCTACTGAAATATGAAATGATTGTATTGTGATAGGATTGGTTCCAGGATATAAATATAAAATGTGCAATGCCTTGAACTTAAACTAAACATTAGGAAGGAATGAGCTCAAAGAGATATTTTATACAGCATTTATTTATTTGTAGAATTAAGCCAACAAGATGAAACCACCCAAATTCAGACCAATTGCTATAGTGTGTAGTGATAAGAGATTTATTTTGCGAGCCATGGATTTCCCAGTGAAATTCTGCATTTCAGGAAATATGAGTATTTCCGAAACAAAAAAGTCACCAGGACAAAAATGTTGCAGAGACAAATAAATTGCCAAAAGACAAAAAAAAAAAGTCCATTGACTATAATGCATTTGCAAAAAAAAGTCACCATAAGAAAAAACTCCCATTTAATGCAGCAGCCCCCAACTTTTTTTGGCCCAGGGACCGGTGTAAGGGAAAATTTTTTTGCAAGGACCGGGGGGCGGGAGAGGGCCAATGGCAACTGTACATTCAATTCGGGCATGCCGGTGTCCAAGTCGGCGTGCCAATGTCCGATTCGGCACGTTCATTTCAGGCTAGGCACCGCGCCCCAGTTTAGGACTGTCTGCAGCCCTGTTCTGGGCCGTGGCCTCGCGGTTGGAGACCCCTGCTTTAATGCATTTGGACAAAAAAGTTGCGAAAACAAAAAATGCCCATTGGCTTTAATGCATTAGGACAAAAAAAGTCGCCATAAGAAAAAAATGCCCATTGACTTTAATGTATTTGGACAAAAGAGTCGCCATAAGAAAAAAATGCCCATTGACTTTAATGTATTTGGACAAAAAAGTCGCCATAAGAAAAAACGCCCATTAACTTTAATGCATTTGGACAAAAAAGTCGCCATAAGAAAAACGCCCATTGACTTTAATGCATTTGGACTAAAAAGTCAACATAAGAAAAATTTTTATGGCCATTGACTTGGCCAATGTTTTTCATACATTTTTTGCAGTTTACAATTTTATTCACAGTTTCGCAAATTTTTTTTGCACTTTGTGAATTTTTAGGGGAAGCGAAACGGGACAGATTCACTCATCACTAATAGTGTTCATTTGTCTATATGTTCTTAATGCTAACCATAAGATTAGTTGATACTCTGATCTTATGCACAACATGTTTTTGCCTTCACAGTAACTTTGGGTTATGGACACTTTTTCGACTACAGGTGTGGGATCAGTTATTCTGGAAATTTTAATCTAGAAAGCTCCGAATAACAAAAAGGCCATTTCCCATAGACTCCATTTTATCAGAATAATCCACATTTTTTAAAACGATTACCTTTTTCTCTTTAATAATAAAACAGTACCTTGCACTTGATCAAACCAAGATATAAATAGGGAGAAGTTATAATGTCAAGTATTGGGATGTGGGTTTAACTACTGTTTTCTATTAACCCGATGATACACTGCCTAGAATAGGGAAATATGGGCATGATTGAGCCATAGCTAGCCAAGCCCCTCCTAGTTGCTGGTGTTGGATTGGGTAGTCTAGAGAGAGAGGGTCCAGGGAAGTGATGTAGGCAGGCTTTAAAGAAGGAGTATTGTAGCTTCCCACTTGACATTCCATTTGGCAGCACGCAAAAAACATCCACTCACCCTCCCCTATAGAAATATTGCATTTACTGGAGCGGGTGGTTGAGTACAGGAACCAATAGTTGTATTAAGATGGGAGTTGCAGGGTTAATTGGGTGGCTAGAAGGCCTGGCACCCTAGGAAGCAATTTGGTTTGGTTAGTAGGTGGGTTCCAGGCTAGTATGACAGCTGGCAGCGCTGTTGCATTGGCCAGTTATATAATTGTTACAGTATATGGTTGTTGAGGAGTTTATTGTTTGTTATACAAACTCACTTGTTTAGATTTGCTATGTTTACGACAAATTATTGTTCATAGTGTGTTAACACTAAAAATGTCACTTGTAATAAAATGTTCTGCAGCCTTTTCATCCAAAAAGCACAAGTGTGGTGTAAGTTATTAAGGGGGGGTTTTGGGAAGAGGTGCGGGGTGGCTAATTAAAAAGGGCTGGGCAAGTACGGACATTGCCTCTGTCATTTACCGGTACAGGTATAGGATCCCTTATCCAGAAACCCGATATCCAGAAAGCTCAGAATTAAGAAAAGGCTGTCTCCCATAGACTCCATTTTATCCAAATAATCCAAATTTTTAAAAATGATTTCTTTTTTCTCTGTAATAATAAAACATTAGCTTGTACTTGTTCCCAACTAAGATATACAGTAATTCATCCTTATTGGAAGCAAAACCAGCCTATTGGGTTTATTTAAAGTTTAAATGCATTTCTAGTAGACTTAAGGCATGAAGACCCAAATTACGGAAAGATCCGTTATCCGGAAAACCCAAGGTCCCGAGCATTCTGGATAACAGGTCCCATACCTGTATTATGAATGTTTATTCACAAAAGAGTATAATATCAGAAACATCAACCTGAATGATAATATACTTGTGCATGAAAACGGGGGCCCTGCAGACATCACTGAATGCTCACTGTGCATGTGCACAAGACTATCCATGGAACTGACTGCTCAATGTATATGCGCAAAATGTCAATATGGGAAGTCAGGGGGTAGGGGTAGAAAAGGGTAATTCCTAGAAAAACTGGGGGAGGGGGAGTTGACAGCTCTCTAATATTAAACCTTCCCAAGACAGCACTGCAAAGTCTTTGCTATACAACTTTTTCAGTCTGTAGGCTCCTAGTTACCAGGAGATGCAGCACAATATGTCATGCAAAATAATCATGCACCTATTTTAAATATATATATATATATATATATATATATATATATATATATATATATATATATATATATATATAATGTGTATTATAGGTCTATGTGGGGGAATAGTAAACAGTTATTTTGCAGTCCCCTAAAGTTTGACCATTAAGGGTCTTGTTAGTTTATGCAGGAGAAAGGGCTTTTCTTCCTGGGCCAAATTCATGACCTTTACAGTTCCCCAGTTTAGCTGTAACTCGCAGTATGTTTGGAAGCTATGTGGTTCAAGGGGCTATTTGCCTGAGACTCCCTTACAAGGGGAAGGGTCCCAACAGTAGAACCCCAGACCATGATCTAGTGAGTGATGATCTCCTGCTTTAGTTCTCTCCAAGACAGACCATTAATCTATTTACATTTATCTATAATATTATATTTATCTGACCAGTTTTAGCTCCACCATGGATTGGTAGGGGGACTAGTGTATTGGCCTTACAGGCTAGATAGTTCTACTTGGAGAAGAATTCTCAGAGAAAGGGAAGAGGACTAGACGTGACTGGTTTGGTTCCTCTTTAAATGTCATGGAGGTGAATGCTTTTCTCACACTACTGTATTTGCTGACTGCTCAAAATGTGCAACCTATGTATTTCTGTGATCTCCTTTTGGGGATTATTCTCAATAAAGGATTTATGGTAAAGTTCCAAGAACCCATTTCTGTGAGATACTAGAAGATCTCAGTTTAACCCTGCATCCAATACGGTGAGGGCTCACGCCTGGGACAGGGAGATTCGTTGGGGCAAATCGTTCATAAAACTCATGGTAATTTGGGGGCCTCCTTTTACTATAGTATTACACCAATATAAAAGTAGACACTAACAGAAAATGTTTTTGGTTTTCTAAAGCTTTAAAAAAAAAAAAAAAAAAAAACCTCTCTCTATGAACAAGCTATTCCTGTTTTGCCCATGGAAGCTCTTGATCTTCCCACAAGAAAATGTTTTTGGAGGTGTATTGATGCAAGAACAACAGTGTTGAATTCTGAAATTGACACTGTATGGCTCTATACGACACACACACACTTTATTTTGTGGCCACTTGCACTGTAATGCTATGTATTACTAAATTACTAAATACCACTGAATGGACCATATCTTTGCAGGGAGCTCACAAATTCAGGACCCATCCAGGGTTGTGGCCAGCAAGTGGGTTGGTTTTGGGTCACATTATGATTATGGAGGGTTCTCATGTACACTGAATGTGGTCTAAAAAAGATAGCAATGCTAGCTGGTCTGCCTTTTGTAAATAGAAGAAGAAGATGGGTGGGGAGAGTCATAAAGAATAATTGTGCAAATTGTTGGGCAAATTTGACCCGTTTCGTTTCACCAAAACATCGCTGTCGGCAAAATGACACAGACGACCATTAAAGTCTATGGGCATCTAAAAATTTTTGATGTGCAAAGCCACACAAGTCTATGGGTGTCATTTCCACGGCGAAACAAACCAAAAAAATTCACCCATCCCTATCCATGTGTAAACACTCCAGCAAAGCAACCCCACTATACTAACATATCATATCAAGTATTAAGTATAGGACTAAGAAGGTGCCATGTAGTGATGGGCGAATAAATTAGACTGGCACAAATTTGAGGTGAATTTATGCATTACTGGCGAATAAATTCGTGAATCTGCCACGAAAATTAGCCGGTGTCATAAAAATTTGGATGCATCGGAATAGTTGCTCGCATCAGAACTGTCACGTGTCAACATTATTCGGAAGCCCATTGACTTTAACGCAAGCGTCAAAATTTATGTGGGCATTACATTAAAATTTCACAAATTTTTTGCAGTTTCGCAAATTTTGCGGGAAATTTGTGACTTTTTTGCCAAAGTGAAAAGGGTCAAATTCTCCCATCACTAGTGCCATGTACTAGCACTTAGGTACGGTAAAACATAGTCCATTTAGAGTAAGTTTGAATAATGCAATTGTAAGCAACTGTGTTTTTTAGCACAAACTTCTGTTTTATAAAGTTTCTCTTACATTTGGGAAGTTTACTCTAGGGTATAATAATAGGAAGGACACACCTAAAGCCATCCTTTTATTAGATAATTCACTTACACCACTTAGAGGTCTGTGGGAGAAACAGAGTATTTAAGCACAACAAAAACCACAATACATTTATAGAAGAAAAGGAAAGCCCTGCAACAGTAATATCATACATTCATTCCATAATGAGAAGCCACCAAACTTGGCCAACTAACAGAAATTTCCACCAGGACTGGTAAACCTATGTCCCGCAGGATCAAAGGATTATCATTCTCAATAGCCTACTGAATGCCCAAACTACTGTATTGTATATATTTCTTATATATATATAAGATATATAAGATATATATATTAGTAAAACTAGGGAATCCATGAAAGGTGTGTGCAGGAGAGGACAATGCATAATGGGAGTCAGTGACTGATGTATTTGAAAGAATATTTAAATGAATCCTTCAACAGACCATCAAAATTAATGGCAACTGATATGCTTATTAATCAAAATACAGACCTGAAAATTTACTTTACAAAAACTGGGAAAAGCCTGTGAAATCAATTTGCCACTCTCAAATTCTTCCTGATGTTATGGTTCAGTTCTCCAGTTATGCAGCACTTTTTGCTTGTTTAATTTACATGTCTACACGTTTCAGTTCATACTGTTCAGCTTGCTCACAAAGACCATGTAGTCCTGCTGCCAATTCTCTGACTGCATGGAATAACAAAGGGAAAATGATTGGGAAAATACCAGCTGCTTCAAAATGTATAGGTGTATATATATATATATATATATATATATATATATATAAAACAATGTCTGCGCTCTCAGGTCTTAAAAAATGAAAAGGTTATTTATTGAAAAGAACTGACTGTACTGTAACTGAGCACTGTAGCCTTTATCGAGAGTGCTAGCTGAAACGTCAGTTCTTTTGCAATAAATATCCTTTTTACTTTTTAAGACCTGAGATTGCAGACATTGTTGTTCGATTATTCTATATTTTATGACTGCATCCAGGCACTTGGATTTTTTTATAATGTGAGTGCCGGATAATTTTGATGTGTATATATATATATATATATATATATATATATATATATATATATAATACACAAAAGCCATGAATATCTTGAAAATTATATCCTTATAAACGGTTCTGAGTTCTGATGTCATCAGTTATAAACGGTGAGTTCTGATGTCATTTCTGTCACATGAATCACTGAAATTTGTGTATTATAATAAATAAAGTACCCCCGGTTGTAAAATATGAGGATATTAGAAGTTACCTCGGAGTTCCATGACCTGTATAAAAACACTCGGCCTTCGGCCTCGTGTTTTTTTATGGTCATGAAACTCCTCGGTAACTTATAATATCCTTATATTTTATAAGAGGGGGTACTTTATTCACTATATATATATATATATATATATATATATATATATATATATATACGAAATCCAAAGGTGCACTCCGTTAACTCAGTGAAGTCCTGGGTGCCAGCCAAAGTAAGTAAATATTTGCGAAGAAGAGCGACACTCACAGGTTGTTTTCAATGCAGATAAGTTGTGTTTTATTCCACTCAACATTTCGATCCCCCACAGGGATCTTCGTCAAAATCTCCTGACGAAGATCCCTGTGGGGGATCGAAACGTTGAGTGGAATAAAACACAATTTATCTGCATTGAAAACAACCTGTGAGTGTCGCTCTTCTTCGCATATATATATATATATATAATATAAATACTATATATATATATATATAAACATAAATATACATATGTTTATAATCATTTTTTAATTGCCATTGTGTTCAGTTGGAAAACAGTGGCAGTCATGGTGCCCCTATCCACCTTTCACTACTTCCCATAGCAGAATGTTCCCTAACAGTGGATCAGCCTCCCCAAAGGGTATCAGAGCCTTGGCTTGTCTAGAAGGGTGATATTAAATAATTAAAACTAAATGCCTATTCGCTTTCCTAGATGCTCATGAAATCCCAGACTGAATGTTAAGCATGGTACCCCTGCTATAATTTATAAAAATATTACAGGTTACAGAGGAGTTACATGACCATATGAAAAAACAAAGGCTGCAGTGATGGTGAGTGTAGCAGGTGAGGCAAAGGCTAATATTTACCATAGGTGGGCAATTTCTAAATTTATCATGTACTGTCTCTTTATAAATTCAACCTCGACCATTCGCCATCTAAAACCTGCGAAATTGCTGTTTTAGACTATGGGGGACCTCCTAGAACCTACTTGGAGTCAAATCGAAGTTTTTCTTTCAAATGCACTATTACTTTGATTCATACATTTCGAATTAGATCGAAAACTGACCTATTCGGTCAAAAAAAAAATTGGTTGGCCTTTTTGAATTTGAATTTCAAATTCGAAATTCAACCCTTGATAAATCTGCCCCAGTGAGTTACTTTGCATGTTTCATTGACTATTTGCCATGTGCCATTGGACCCTTGCATAGTGCTCACTTATAGATGGCATATATCCATGGTATAAGGTTTTGCTATGTAAGTTCTACAGTTAATAGATGTTTAACCAATTTTTTTATTCTTTCATAGTCACTTCTCAGTGTTTAAACTTTGCTGGCTTTTTTTCCATTGAAGTGCTGTGTAAAAAGCTCACTCTTTTCTGCGCCTCTTGTAGCACAGCATTTTGCCAAGAGTACAAAGTGTAGACATTTCTTGCTGGGCAGAACAAAGACCCTCTTTTTGTCTGTGCGATACATCACTGGAAAAATATTCTTATTGTTAAAACCATGAAATCTTTATTAATCATTTGGACACCGAGGGCACTGTTTCATTTTTGTCTGGATATTTCCTTTTATATTCTACCATGGCAGTTACTGTATGGAAGCTCCAGCACCTAATTATAAATATAGGTATGAGACCTATTATCCAGAATGCTCAGGACCTGGGGCTTTCCGGATAATGGGTCTTTTCGTAATTTGGATCTTCACACCTTAAGACTACTGGAAAATCATGTAAACATTGAATAAACCCAATAGGCTCGTTTTGCTTCCAATAAGGATTAATTCGATTTTAGTTTGAATCAAGTACAAGGTCCTGTTTTATTATTATAGAGAAAAAGGAAATCATTTTTAAAAAATTGGATTATTTGATTATAATTGTGTCAATGGGAGACAACCTTTCCGTTATTCTGAACTTTCTGGATAATGGGTGTCCGGATAATGGATCCCATACCTGTATATAGATTTATAAAACTCTCTCATCAACAGTAGAAAATCACTTGCATATTATATGGTACAGGTATGGGTCCCCTACATACCTTAAGTCTACTAGAAAATCATTTAAACATTAAATAAACCCAATAGTATTGTTTTGCCTCCAATAAGGATTAATTATATCTTAGTTTGGATCAAGTACAAGGTACTGTTTTAGTATTACAGAGAAATAAGTTTTCACTCCAAAGCTACCTGACCTTCAAGCTGGGTCTATCTTGGGGCTTTCTCCCCAAATCTTAGCCTGGCATTCAGGATAATTGAACTTCATCTGCCACTGCCCCAAGGTGGGTCAGCCGTAATTTGTAACTTTCTGGATAACGGTTTCCGGAAAACGGATCCTATATAATTACAAACAACCATCAGCTGGGCAAAAGGCCTTTCTACGTAACTCAACAGTGGATATTTTAGTAATGGGAGATAATATGATAGCTATCTTTAACACATATTCATGGCCCTATCAAAAGAAAGAACCTAAATATATTACAGGTATAGGATCTGGAAACCCCTTTATCCAGAAAGCTCCAAAGACCATCTCCCATACATTCCATTATAATCAAATAATTCAGTGTTTTAAAAATGGTTTCTTTGTTCTCTAAATAATAATAATAATAATAATAGAACAGTACCTTGTGCTAAGATAAAATGAATCCTTATTGTAGGCTAAACTATTGGGTTTATTAAATGTTTGAATGCTTTTTTAGTAGGCATGGAGATCCAATTTACAGAAAGACCCCTTATCCAGAAAACCCTAGCATTCTGCATTACTGGTCCCATACCTGTACTTTCTATTAAGAGAAATGTAAGGAGGTTCTTAATATCAGTATGAACTGGATAGGACATATTTTTTATTCAACTTGTTGACCGAAAAACACAAGCAATTTCAGACATCCTACATTTTAAGAAGATAAAGCAAACCAGAGACTGCTGCATCTACTACACACTAACAGCAGCCTGTATATTTGTCTCAATTAGGATATTGGGACTTGTGCAATATCACTATTTTAGCTGAAGAGCGCGTTACCAAGACCATTATTTTCCGCATACAGAACATTCATTTACAGGCTAAAATGGGGACCATCTGCCGTTACAGGAAGCACTATTTTAAAACAACTGCCATCTCATTAAAGTAGTAAGCAAACAAGAATCCTTTTTACATTTCGAGAAACATCAGGGCTTTAGTCGACCACATCTGGAATAGTAAGTGTGTTATTTCTGTAAGTGAAGGTTCAGTGGGATATCAAAGCCATTTTGCCTAGGATGAATCCAGCGCACTGCACGCTTATTTAGAAGGAAATTATTTTTATTTGTTTTCTTGCCTCTTGGCAATACGGAGAGAACAGCACATTTTTTTCTTGAAAAGGGAAGCGTGGAATTCTTCTTCAAACAGTAAGAAAAGAAAAAGCAATAGCCAACATCCCATGTAAATCAGCATTGACCAGAGGCAGTGGCTCTCTCCAGACTGATGGACTTGCCCCCTGGGAAGGAAAGACTCAGCCTGAAGACAAATTAGGACAATATAAGGAATGTGGAATTGAACATCTTCATGTGAGAAAGTGTACCTATGCCCTGGGGGAAGAATGCGTTCTCATACGGCATGGGGTAGTTCTTGTAGTTCTTGTTTCCTAGTCTACATAAAGGAAGGGAGCACATGGTTCTATATCTATGACTCCAGGAAGGTGGTGGATACTGCTGGAGAGCCAGAGGCAGAAAGCCTCTGTACAAAGATGAGGGATGGCAAAGCAATTGGAAGGTAGCTCCCATTGTAGTATAGTCTAGTGTTAGACAGTGTGAGCTAGTAAGAGCATTTTTGTGCTCCACAGCCGGGGAAGGACAAGGTCAAATTTCAAATTCACGTGACATTTTTTTTTAACTCCAACAAACTTGAATATACTTGAAATTTGATTGGGGGGTTATTATATAAAAAATCGAATATATAAAACTCGCACAGATTTTACCGACACGCAAACTCAAATCGAATTAGAATCAAATACAACTAAACGCGATCCGAGTTTTTCTCTCTAAAAAAACTTGAATGTCGGGAAGGCTACTAACATGTCCAAATTGGTCCCTGGACTTCTTCCATTGATTTATACATGAACTCAGCAGGTTTTAGGTGGCGAATAGTCAAATTCAAATTTTTAAAGGACCAGAGCACGATAAATATTGAAATTCGAATTTAACTTTGAATCAAGTTTTGACCATAAAAAAAAAAATCCAAAAATTCTAATTTGAATTCAAATTTTCAGGTCGACCCTTAATAAATTTGCTCCTTAGTGTGGGGTAGTTACTTTGCTCACATTCACCAAGTGAAGGGACTCAAATGGGTAAAACTGATCAATCTTACTGTAATCCCTTGGAGCAGTTTGCTCAGTTTTATATACAAGTTCTGCATTCCATAACATAAGGCCTTCTGAAAACAGAATTATTTGCCTCGTGCCTTGTGCCATGTACATAGCACTGCCTCATCCTAACCAGGCTAGTTTCTTTGCATTGCATGTAAAGAAATTCTAATTCCCCAGGTTTGAGAGAAACCTGGAGACCCTTTTTCCTACACTTCTGTGAGGGCCAAGGTTGGATGCGGAGTCACAAGCTGCAGTTCTCTAATTGAGAGAAGCTGTATAAAGGTACTCATAGCATCTATACAGCTACAGTAAGATTAGGGGAGAATCCTATTTGCTCTCCAAGATGCACCTCAAAACCCAGGTGCCCAGACCAGTTAGGGTGATATTTGGAGTGAAAACTTGCCGTCCTTTATATTTTTGGAACTATTACTGAAGAGCCCCTGACAATTAATTGGACCCTCAAGGCTGGCTGTAGAAAAATAAACAAATACGTATCATAAAAAATTTGGAAGAAAAAATGAAAGTGTAAATTTAAGATATCCATCCAAAAGGGTTGTTTGCAATTGTTTGTATATATAACATCCAATAAACCCTATTAGCACAATATAAAAACAGTCAAAATATATATTTTAATCTGGCAAAGCCTGTGGGAATGTAGAGTGGATGAGTTGCTTAAAGGAAAACTATACCCCCAAAATGAACACTTAAGCAACAGATAGTTTACATCATATTAAGTGGCATATTAAATAATCTTATCAAACTGGAATATATATTTAAGTAAGTCTTGCCCTTGAGCCACCATTCAGTGATGGTCTGTGTGCTGCCTCAGAGATCACCTGACCAGAAATACTATAATTCTAACTGTAACAGGAAGAAGTATTGAAGCAAAAGACAGAACTCTGTCTGTTGATTGGCTCATGGTTTGTTGGTATGTTTGTGAGTACAGTGAATCGTACGATCCCAGGGGACGGCCCTTATTTGTTAAAATGGCAATTTTCTATTTATGATTACCCAATGGCACAAACTACTAGAAAAATATATTATTATGAAAATGGTTTATTTACATGTAGCAGGGTTTTACATATGAGCTTTTTTATGCAATATATTTTTATAGAGACCTACATTGTTTGGGGGGTATAGTTTTCCTTTAAGATGATGAAATTATAAGTTTGTAATTTTTCATGCACATTTGATATTTGTATGGAACAATGTTTTTTAAATGTAATTATCATAATCCAATATCCAGAACATAAAAGAAGGCTGTCTGATGACCATCTGGAATTGTAGAGAAATGAATGAACATCTTGCCCATCTTTTCCAGGTTTTTATCCTGTCTGACTGGCTGTGTAAATTTAAACCATATAGCCAGCTTAAAGGGCAAAACCTTGTACAAGTATGCGCCCTATTATCCAGAATGCTCAGGACCTGGGGGTTTGTGGATAATGGTCTACTAATTAATAATTTCAACTTTAATTAAACTCAACAGGTTTGTTTTGCCTCCAATATGGATTAATTATATCTTAGTTGGAATAACATACATGGAAATGTTTTATTAATACAGAGAAAAAGGAAATAATCTATAAAATTAATTTGTTTGGATAAGATGGAGTCTATATGGGAGATGGCCTTCCCGTAATTTGGAGCTTTCTGGATATTGGGTTTCCGGGTAATGGAGACCATTCCTGCATTAGTGCTATAAAAACAAGACCACCATAAAGCTGCCCACACTACATTAATTAACAAGTGCCCCTTGTAGCATTGGTATGAAGGATCAGATGTTGACCAGAATGACCAATGACCTCCAGTGGTGCTTGCCTGAGATCTTTCTTTCTTGCCAAATATATGAAGATCAAGCTGAGCTGGTTCCCCAGAAAGTGACTTCCTTCAACTGCTCAATGACATCAGCCAGAAAGCTTTTAATATGATGCCTTATTCCTATGCCTTTTCCTGGCTCCTCCATTCTTTGTGGGTTATTTTGCATATTATATATTATTATATAACAATATTACATAACATCTTTTCAGGTAGGGGCAGCAGCAAGCTCCGAATGATGGGCAAGTAGTTATCCAAGTGATGTATGTATTCCTTTAAGTCAACTAGCGTAGCATCACTACAGTCATCAGTGACATTACACTATGTAAGCTTTCCTATGCATAATGTATAGAGCATAAACACTAGGATGTTAGAAAAAAGTGTGTTTGCATTGAGATACAGTATTTGGCCTTGGAAACATTAACATATAATGTAACACAAGCCTCAAGTTTATACGTGGGAAGATCTAGCAAGACTTAACTTGTTCACATAGGACTGCTAGATCAATGCAATTAAACGGAATTAGTCACTCAAATAACTGTTGTTAGGGGCAATGTTTATAAACAGTGTTTTCCTTTGATTTGTTTCTACTGCATAGTAAAGAGCAAGGGCATGGCTTATTGTTTGAACAGAGCATTGATCCTGGCAATTCTTATTTAGAGCAACTCTCTGTTCACCGCTACATTGCGCCCCCAGTGGTCATAAACAGGGGATGCGGTTTCCGAAAACCTGTGCCAAACTCATCGCTAAAATGGTCCCAGGCAGTGATGCAGAGAAGTCATGTTCTGCTCATCTAGTAAGATGTAGAATCCTACTTTACTCAACTACAGTAGCTGTTGTTATGGGGTTTTTGGGGGTATTTATATTTATTTCAAGCAATAGTTAGTTATTTTTCAGTATCATTGGTTATAGCCACTAACCAACATTTAGACATTCTGAAAATGTGAGCATTCTGTCTATTGATGGCACAGATAATTATGTAAAGTGACATTATGCTTTTTTATGGGGAAAACTGCAATTTCATTCTTGTAAAATATGATTCAGTCAAGAGTAATTTATTCCTACACCTACAAATGTGACGTTACAGAAATGAAATGTTACAGAAACATCAGGCACCCAACAAAAAGGGGTATTGCTGATAATAAAGCTATAAATGACTACAGTTCTTGTCACTTAGATGCGTGTATGGGATGGAAAGTCTCAGTTATGAAGAAAGACTGGCCAAGTTGGAGAAGATGTGCTTCAGGGGTGATATGATAACTATGTATAAATATATAAGGGGATCATTTTATAATGTTTCTAATGCTTTACTTACCAGTAGGTCCTTCCAGCTGATTCATGAACATTCATTTAGATTAGAAGAAAGGTGGTTCCATTTAAATATTTGGAAAGGTTGTGGAATTCTCTCCCTCAGTCAGTTGTTCTAGCAGATATATTAGATAGCTTCAAGAAGAGGTTGGATGGCTTTCTTTCGCAAGCAAGGGTTATTGAAAATAGCTCTTAGTGCAAGTTGATCCAGGGACTGGTCCAATTGCCATATTGGAGTCAGGAAATTATCTTTCCCCCTTTGAGGGAAATTAGAGAGGCTTCAGAAAGGGTTTTTTGCCTTCCTCTGGATCAACTAGGAGTTTGGCAGGTTTTTTACAGACATAAGCTTGATAGACGTGTCTTTTTTCAACCCAACTTAGTATGTTTCCTAGTTGGATAGAAAACCACAGCAAGGACAACAGTGTTACTTGTAGCTTCCTACATGTTGTAACTACGTGTAGCAACGGATCAGAAGAAATTCACTGGCACACAGGTACTGCTAGCAGGGTAAACCCTTGCTGATGAATTGAATAATTTGCAGCATGCAATGTTTCGGGGTAACCCCCTTTATCAAGCATGCTGCAAATTAGTCAATAAATCAGCAAGGGTTTACCCTGCTAGCAGTACCTGTGTGCCAGTGAATTTCTTCTGATCCGTTGCTACAAGGTGGGACGCCGATTCCTCCATTGCTGTGCACCAGGGATTATCTTGATTGAGGACCAGGGTGTGCGAGTGCAACTCGATTACTTTCCAGTAACTACGTGTAGCCCATGTCCCATTGGGAACAATAAAACCTTACTGGTCATAATTAATCAAAGGGGAAAGAAAGTCTGGCAAAATAACTCAAGTAGAAAAGGATAGATTATATAGATAATACAAAGATTCATTTAGGACCTTTTTCTGTTACTCCTTTTTTTTAATATTAAATGCAAAACTTGGCAAAGCCAAGACCAAAATGTCTATATTTTCATATTATATAAACATACCAAAATACCCCATAGCACTGGTTCAGAAAATCTGAAGCACAAAAGGCAGGGCCGGCTGCGACTTCAGCAAATGGTTTCACGGATCAATCCCTTCATCACTGTTGGTGCCAGCCGTATCAATCTTTAAAGGCTGCCATCATCCAAACCTTAATCTCATAACAATTTTTTTTGCTTAAAGCAGTTCTCTGTTGACTTTTATGTTTGTTAAAAAGAATGAAAGAAGAATTCTCATTTCTTTAATGTGCCGTTTCAGTTAGTCATATTGTGCCTCTATTGTCAAATTCCATAACTTTTTCTTATTCATCCCCATCCGGCACCCTGTTGTGCAATCTTTTATAGCTTATACTATTTTACTTTATATACTGGCTGAATTTACGTGGAACTTCTTTTGGTTTAATATTCTCATCATGCCTCCAACTATGCATATCTGAAATAATTGCTAATTATTTTTGAATTCATTGTGGAATCAAGTAAAACTATATGGTCTCAAGTCTCAAAGTTCCTTGATTAAGAAATGTTGCTCAACAGGCAAATGTGCAACTGGCTCCACTGAAGTGTAACAATTCCCAGCTTAAAGTAAAAGGGGAAATAAGAGGTACAGTGTGCAAAGTGCAATTTTGGTTGCTAACTGCCATGTTTTTTACCCATAAGTCAGCACTCTTCCTATAATCCTAGTGCTGTTATGATTGCATTCTGCTTCAGTTGCCCCTGATGCATCGAAATGGAGGCAGTTGTGTCTAGCTATTTCAGAGAGGGGATAGTACACTTTTTGGAGCCTGTTCAGAAGAGTGTTTCCATCCCATTCACTGGGCATGAGTCTGCTGGGTCCATTATCGCAATCAACTGTGGAAACCCTGAAGTTACCACCACTTTCTGGGTAGCAGTAGCTCCAGGATTCCCTAGTGTCAATAGGTGCAGTTGTGCACCATTCATCAAAAGAGGTAGGATGGACGCCTCGGCAGGAGTGTTGTGTAGGTACTTTAATTAACTGCACTCTCTTTTGCATCCATGTTTGCACACCCACACTTGTGGGTGCAATTGTAAATTTTCTTACATATTATCGTCTACCATTTTTTAGTTTAGTTCCTTGAGTTCCCACAGTGTAGGGTTGCCTCCTGGCATTTTTACTGGCCCGGGCAATAAATAAGTATATTTTGCCCAAAGTTTAAATAAGATAATGTATAATAATGGAGGCGTTTTTTGCGAGAAAAAGTGGTAGCCACAAGCCCATTCCTACTGATTCCTTATTTAGTATTTATACAGGCTTAACCAATAACTGGCCTGTATGCCTGCAAAGTCTCTGAATCCAGCTTATGCCTGAAGCCTCCTTATGGCTTTTCTGATGTTTTTAAACCTTGTTGTTTTTGTTTACAGATGTCTTTGCTTCAGATTCCCTCAAACTTTTCTCCCTATTCCTGCAAACAGAACAAGGCCAGTTCCATACCAGCATTATTGGTGATATGACCATGCTTCAGAGAACCATGTTCTCAAAGATGGCCCTCCTGTCAGAATAGACTTATTCTAATAAAAACTTTGACTATTATAAGTTCAATTACCTCTCAAAATGTCTTTAAAGTAGCATAATAAAGATTGTACTTTAAATATACAGATATTTTAGGGCCTTAGGAATGATGGTAGGGGACTTCTAGCGATTGTGGCCTCTGTAATCTATTTATTGCAGCTGTGCTCTGATGCCAAAGAGTAGAGTCATCTGTATAACCAATTTTCTGATGGTCCCTTGTGTCCCATTTGCACAGACCTAGCTAAAAATATATATACAGTAGGAAAGCAAATTAATAAAAATTACCTGCACTGACTCCTCCCCAATTTGCTCTTGTGCATGCTGGGCAGAAAGGAAGTAGGAGAGAAGGGTGCTCAGCAATCCAACACAGAGCTCCAACATTGTGACATGAAAAAGGAAAAAAGGAAAATAGTCTGCAATCCTTTTACCTCGTCGGTCAAAAACAGTCGTTTATTGATTTATTAAAAACGTATGTGACTTTTGTGGTCCACAAAGCCTGACGCATTTCAGGCAAAACCGCTTAATAATAGGCTAGGAGAAGGAGTTTGGCTTAAGCATATCTATATAGCCCTTTCAATACCGGACTTATTATTGTCCATATCCCCATTTATGGTCTGTTCTTTGAAAAGCTAAATCGTGCATTTCGATCAGCAGAAATGCTAAATTAATGTGTACTATGTTCCAGAATTTATTTCTGTGCAAGTATTTAAAATCCCCCAAAGCAAACCAAACAAAGGAAGGCATTTACATTCATGCAGAGCGACAGGATTTGAGTTATTCATTTTGTTAGATTAAATAGGCAGACATATTGCTCTACCATTTTTTTCACAACAGCTCATTACCAGGCATACTTTTTTGGAAAGTTTAAGTCCCAGAAGTCAGTTTAAGCTACCTGTAGATGCTCATTTATTTTTGGTGTCAGGAACACAAAATAAACATGTCAAGCACTGGCTTTGATCATGAGAATGTTACAGTAATTGGGCAACATCTGTGTCATGTTCCAAGTATAGTGAGGGCGTATTTAGACTAGTCAGCTTTTCACACTGCCAACTTAGTTATGCCATCAGTGAAACACAGCCAATGTGATATATGGCCACCAGAAACACGGATTATGGGTAATGGCTTTTCCCCTTCAACACTTCACAAAATGTACCTTGCCAGTATAGCCAGACAAAAACAGTGGTCTCAGAATTCTGAGTAAATTGCTTTTATTATTTATTCTTCCTCACTGAGCTTACAAAAGAAGAACATTTGTTCATCCAAAAATTCATAAAGAATCATAATTGAACCTGGGTGGGGCACATTCCTGTAATCACAGGATTTTGGAAAGATTGGATGAATTGTATCAAGTATAATAAAAAATATTGGAGTCTTTAAAGGGATACTGTCATGGGAAAAAACATTTTTTTCAAAATGAATCAGTTAATAGTGCTGCTCCAGCAGAATTCTGCACTGAAATCCATTTCTCAGAAGAGCAAACAGATTTTTTTATATTCAATTTTGAAATCTGACATGGGACTAGACATATTGTCAATTTCCCAGCTGCCCCAAGTCATGTGACTTGTGCTCTGATAAACTTCAATCACTCTTTACTGCTCTACTGCATGTTGGAGTGATATCACCCCCCCTCCCTTTTCCCCCCCAACAGCCAAACAAAAGAACAATGATAAGGTAACCAGATCGCAGCTCCCTAACACAAGATAACAGCTGCCTGGTAGATCTAAGAACAACACTCAAGAGTAAAAACCCATGTCCCACTGAGACTCCTTCAGTTACATTGAGAAGGAAAAACAGCAGCCTGCCAGAAAAATCATTTCTCTCCTAAAGTGCAGGCACAAGACACATGACTGGGGGCAGCTGGGAAATTGACAAAATGTCTTGCCCCATGTCAGATTTCAAAATTGAATATAAAAAAATATGTTTGCTCTTTTGAGAAATGGATTTCAGTGCAGAAGTCTGCTGGAGTAGCACTATTAACTGATGCGTTTTGAAAAAAACATGTTTTCCGATGACAGGATCCCTTTAAGACTAAAGAAGTCTTCTTGAAATATCAAGAAAGCAGCTCATGTGTCTTTCCATTACCCAATCAAGCTTGAGCAGTAAAATGACCACCGTGCAATGAAGAGAGAATGCAAGAATTCTTAGCTGGGGTGAATAGGAAAAAGAGAGAAGGACAGAAGTAAGGAAAATAATGTGTAGAAGAGAAGATACAGGCATGGGACCTGTTATCCAGAATGCTTGGGACCTGGGGTTTTCCGGATCTTTACATAATTTGGCTTTTTATAGCTTTTATAGCTTCCAATAAGGATTAATTATTTGGATTATTTGGATAAAATGGTGTCTATGGGAGATGGCCTTTCTGAAATTTGGAGCTTTCTGGAAAACGCATTTCTGGATAACAGACCCCATATCTGTTATAGATAAGAGTGGGTAACTTTTTTTAGGAGAACGGGCTGAGCATTGAAGGCTCATTGTGATAAGCCAGTGGTGAAATGACTCACGTAACTACTGCCATGGAGCAACTTGTAGCATAGAGCTATAACCAACAGCAGGGGTCCCCAACCTTTTTTGCTCAACATTCAGATGTAAAAAGAGTTAGGGAGCACCACAAGCATGAACAATATTCCTGGGGGTGCAAAATAAGGCCATTTGGTAGCCCCTGTGTGGACTGTCAACCTACAGGAGGCTCATTTTGGTAGTATACCTGGTTTTTATACAACCATAACTTGCCTACAAGTTTCAGGCCATGTGGAACAACATCCAAGGGGTCAGAGAGCAACATGTTACTCACGAGCCACTGGCTGGGGACCACATTTCAAGGTATCACATTATTATGCCATTGCTATGAATTTTAGAATACAAAGTCAAAATCACTGCTAATGTGCTCTGTCACAAGGGGTATTCAGCATATGGGGTCAATTGATGGGGTTCCCCAACCAGTTTGTTAAGAATTAAGAACATGGCTCTCTCTATGTAGGAGAAACATGCAGGACTTTTTCATGGTAGCATGGTTGTGAAGCAGTTAGCACTGTTGCTTTGCAGTATTAGTGGAGTGGTACTTCTCTTCCTTCTACCCAAGTAGAAGTAGATAGCTAGGTAGAAGCCTTGACTTAGGAGCAAAAGTCCAATATCTAACGGCCAGTGAAAAGCAAGGAAAAGCAGCTCTTTGCTGTTACACAATAAATCACAGGCAGCTAATCCCCGGCCATGTGCCAACATGGTTTATGGTCATGCAGTTGAAAAGGTTAGTACTCTAGAAATGAATGTAGCTGAGAAAATCCTCAATTACTTTCCGGAGGTAGAATTACAACAGAAACCTCTTTGTGTATCTTTCCTAGTAGAGCACACTTGTTTATATTTTGGGAAGCTCCCCCACAGTGGAAGCACTGCCCTATGTGCCCCTATATGCATCTTATAACAAAATCCCTTCTGCTTTATGTAACAAACACCACATCTACATAGGGACTGATTTCTATAAAACCCAAGAACCCTTTCACCAACCTGATGAAGGACACACACTACTTGAACAGACACCGATCCCCCCTTATATTTTCAGATTGCTGTTCTTTCAAGTGAACAGAAATATACAGAAACAATGGGACTGGATGGGTACTTTGTGATTTGTGTATTTCCATACATGTTTGTATGATTTCAAGATGTGAATGATGCACATACTTTCATTTAAAGAAACCAGATAACTACATTGTTAAAAAAATAAAATAGTGCACAAGTATAAAGATGATGTATCTATACCATAAGGATGAAAAATGTGGTGATCCTGTCCATTCTCTGTAAATAACATGTAATTATCTGAACAGACAGTGGTGACACATGCCCCTGTAGAAGGTTGATGGCATGTCTCAATGATCTGTTTTGTGAATTAGAATATAATTACAGCAATATGAACGTGGGTGTCTTTGTTCAGTGGTATTAGGTGGCTGTGCACCATGAACGACATACGCAAAGCATACTGATGCTGTCAATCTCTGAGCTACTCTGTATTGTCCAGTACAATAATAATTGGCTAAAAGTAGCTCTCTCCTATATGTTTAAGAGGGGGGTTGAATAGCTGACTGTTTTATTATTAGATTTAGAAATAAAAGGGCTAATTTTCTAAGATGAGCAGAGTGCAAACTGACAGTCGTGGTAGTTGGCACTGTGCATTTAAGAATGTAATTATTATAGGAAAGTAGATGTGTAGACACATAATATAGTCAGACTGTGACCTAGAGCAATGACGAGATATACAGAAACATAAGTATCTCAATAGTAAGTAGATTTTAATCTGAGCAAGACTGTACTCTCTGCTCAGTACCACTGCTCAGCACCCCCTGGTGGCAGCTCCAGTATAACACTTAATTTGCCTGGTCATTCTGATATTACACAGGCTAATCATTAACCACATAGGCACATCACGCATCAGGAACACTGTATATCACTCCTGAAGCACACTAGGCTCTAGAAAGGGAGCACAGGTAGACTCAAGTGCTATGTTCATAGAGTTTTTGTGGGCACTGTGTAGTCACCATTATCATACCTAGCGCCAGATTCATCAGAAGAAGAAATATACCTGTACTGTTTCTCTGTGAGCTCCCAGACAGGTATGCCAAATAACCATCTTGGTTGGACAAGTTCCCATGAAAATACAGGCTCAAGAAGTAGGCTGAACTATAGAAGATGAAAAAAGAGTGAAAGAATGCCTGAATAAAGTATCTGTGTACTTGTTCTTGTGAGTATTCATGGAATTTAGGTAAGCAATATGTCTAATATTCAAAGGGGGATATACCCACCTATACAACTTAATATGAAATTGTTGATTTATATTTCTGATTTGGGCAATTCAGCATTGCTAATCAATAACAGCGGTGGCGCCTGTGGTTCTGTTTTAATGACAACTGATCAGAAGGGCAAAAAAATTAACTCACTCATGCAGGAAGCATCTTGTGACACTTCTCTGATCAATTTTACAACTGTGACAGAAGATGTAGAAGGAAGCAGACATGCAGCTTGAGATGCATCCTGCATCAGTAACATCAGCTTCTGCTGAATCTGTGCAGCTCTTGCTGCCAGGGGGCGTGTCTGTGCTAAATTTATGATATTAGCGTTGTTAAACATCATCATGAAAATGAAAGGAAAAAAAGAATGTAAATTGCAAAAGTGCTTAGAAATGTCACATTTGTGCCACTGCCTTATTGATTTGGAGACCAGAGTAGTCAATACAGTGACTCTGAAGTCTGAAGTTTTAAGGGGATGGTATGAGTTACTATTTTTAATGAGTAAGGGCAAATTGCTGCACAGTATTATTTATAAGTCCTATGAAATCTTGCTCCACCACCTGGTTTTATAGTTAATTGTTCTATAAAAAGGGTCTAAAAGTAATTTGTGTAATATATGGGCCAGAATCTCAAATGTTGCCTCCTAAGCATTTTTTTGGATACAAAAGGCAATTTCCTAGCCCATGCTCTCGACTTGAAAGTAAAAAAGCTCTACATCTGTCATCACTGTCTTAGATTCCAAGATACGTTAGACAGAATGTATACAAGAGTACTGAATGAGTAACTCTGTACTGTACTGTTGTCAAGTCCAGGCACTTTTTGGAGGAACTTAAAGGATATCTAAAATTCTTCAGGGGTTTCCAGTTCTGTGCTGCCTGTGACCGACTGAATACATTTCACGAAGAGCCTTTCAACAAGAAACATTTGTTAAACCCATTTTGTTGTAGGGTTAACCCTTCCCTGCTAAAGGAATTCATCACTAGGGCGTCCAGGACATAAAATATTCTAATATATATATTTCTGTAAATGGATACTTCTATTTTTATAAAACAAATCACTCAAAAAGTGTGAGGGTCACACTGGGGCACGGGCTATTCATTAAACTAAAGATATAACCAAAACAATGTGTCTGATGGACATGCTTTGGATAGTTGAAGGGATCAGACACAGCTCCAGCAAATTCCACCTTCTTCCATTGCTGTGAGGGAAACTAGTACAGTAATAGGAATAGTGTTCCAAACTTAGAATCTGAATAAGTAAGAGAGCAAACATCTGTTGGGGTATCAGATATTTTATGTACAGTATGGGTCTGAGATCCTCAAGCGAGCTACTTCTACTGCTTTTTTTGGTTGTTGGGGAAAGCCTAAATATTTGGAAGCAAAGTGGGTGTGGCATGTTCAGAAAATGCCCAATTAGGGAAGACAGAGGTTTTGCAAATCACTTCATGTTCAACAATGTGTAGTTTTTATGTTTTGGTATGATGGACATGTGTTACCAAATGAGCGGGTCTTAACCCGATATGCCCACTAATGGCTGGGCGATATTGGGTGAATCCAAATGTTCGGCCCTGGGGGGGATTGGGTGCCGACAGGTCGGAGGACCGCATTAACAAGACAATGCGGTCCTGGATCACAGAAAAAAAATCAAACTTGTCCAATTGATATCTGGCTGATTTTTGGCCTGATATCAATCGGGAGGACCCATCGGGAGCCCCCACACACTGGTATATAAGCTGCCGAATCGGTCTAAGGGACCGAAATCGGCAACTTTAATCTGCTCATGTATAGCCGCCATTAGTTCTCTTTTACTAAAATAGCTGTAATGTTTCACAGGTGCTAAATGGCCCCAGAACAGTTTCTCATAGCATCCAATAAGGCTTTGCTATGGGCAAAATCAGTGGTAACTATAGAGGAAGCAGACCCCACAGTCGTAGGGGGGCCGGGGGAACAGGGGGGCCCAGTCTGCTTCCTCTATAGCTAATAAGAAAATCCCCCCTCCTCTCCAGCCGCTCTCTTACTGGCGAGGAAGGGGACGCAAATCGGGGCAGGACATGGGTAGTGTTGGGGCAGGATGTGGCCAGGAGGATGGAAATCGCAGTTCGCTGAGCCCCTCTGCAGGGGGGCCCAGTGCACTTTAATTAAGCCACTGGGCAAAATATCCAAACTGGTTTGTAGACTGATCAAACAAGTTGCTGATTGACTATAGACAGTGGTACAGGTGCAATTTTTTTACCTATCTCTGGAAATCATTTCTACTGTCTTTCATCATCGAGCTCTAGATCAGTGGTTGTGGGACTTTTTCAGTTAAAGCCTCCTTGGAAATTCAACCTCTGGTCAAGACTCATAAACTCACACCAAGGTAGATGTATCAGTCATCCAGCCTCAGTTCTGAGAATATTTTCAACTTAAATAGGTCCATAACTGAACTTCAATCTGGATGTTCAGGTGTATCGACATTTAGAACAAATGGGCTTCAGCGCCTCTGTCACTGCTCTAGCCCCTATTTTAGGACACGGGGCCCTTGGGTTGATTCCACTTGGGGACTGTATTCCCAGTGTCTGTCACACACCCCATATTACCACTTTGTTTTGTTAAGGGATGATGTCAAGCAACGTGGGTAATTTTAGCTGTCAAGCTCAGCACCACCGTGACAGTGCAAGTGCTACAACAACAAAAGCGGATTTTGATTCTGTCTCCAAACGGTTCCATCCCTCCGCTTTCATTCAGAGAATAGCGGATAACTACATTTGTTCACTCCATACAAAGAGACATAATTAAATTGTAAGGCCTGTAGGCACACACATATTTTTCTGGTGTCTTTTATGATTCCCAGAGCTAATTAGAAAGCCTACTTTATGCATTTTGTTGCATTTTTCCATTAAGCTCTACATACATCATGCGACGCAATCTAAATAAAAATCTCCTTGCATACATATCAGGCGGGGGCACGGGTTTTTCCCTCTGTCATTCTCAGTAAATTGTGCTTCACTGTAGCTCAGCAAATGTTTGTAGTATAGGGGGATAACTATGCCGAATTGACTTCTCCAGTGAAAACTACATTTCAACTAAGCTGATCATAAAAATCTGTATGTTACAAAGTACAATGTTAATTATGATGATACAATGGGCAGTTATGTGTAGGTTGCCTTAAGATCCTATACACTTGAAGGGGTGGCTCCCCCGTTCAGTTAACTTCTAGCATGTTATAGAATGGCCAATTTTAAGCCACTTATTTATAATAGTTTTTTTTTAATGGTTTGCCTTTTTCTTTTTATTCTTTCCAGCCTTCAAATGTGGTTCACTGACCCCATCTAAAAACATTATTGCTACTTTTATTCCTATTCACATTCCAGCCTCTTAAATCAATGCTTGATTGCTAGGATAATTTGGACCCTAGCAACCAGATTGCTGAAACTGCAAACTGGAGAACTGCTGAACAAAAAGCTAAATAACTCAAAAACCACAAATGATAAAAAAATAATATCCCTCTCTACATCATACTAAAAGTTAATTTAAAGGTGAACAACCCCTTTTTAAGCTTTATAGTGTATAGTATGGTGACCCCCCCCATACAAGTGCTTGATCACTAAGGGGCACAAAATCATGGGGTTTGGTCTTTTCTATTCTTCTCCAATCTGGAGTGCATGGTCCTGGGGTTACAGGGGTTGATGATAGAGGAGGGTTAAAGGAACAGTAACGTAAAAAAATAAAGTGTTTTCAAGTAATGAAAATATAATGCAATGTTGACCTGCACTGGTAAAACTGCTGTGTTTGCTTAAGAAACTCTACTATTGTTTATATAAATAAGCTGCTGTGTCGCCATGGGGGCAGCCATTCAAAGGAGAAAAGGCTCAGGTTACACAGCAGATAGCAAATAAGCTCTGTCTGTCTTATGTGTTATCTGTTATCCATTAGTTAACCTGTGCTTTATAGCCGTTTTTAAATTTCCACCATTGCTACACAGCAGTTTGTTTATATGAACTATAGTAGTGTTTCTGAAGCAAACAGATTAGTTTTACAGCAACACTACATGATACTTTCATTACTTTAAAGCTGTAATAAAAATAACTGGTGGTCTAGTGGTGCGGCGGCGTGGGCGGCCGCCACGCCGCCACGCTCCTTCTAATGCCTCCAGCGCCGGCGCCATCTTGGTTTCTTAGGGCACGCGTGGCGCGCCTGCGCGCCTCTTAAAGGTACATGCGCGCTGGCGTGATTACGCCAGCGCGCATTGGCGCACGTTTTGGCGCGAAATTTGAAAGGCAGTGCCCGTGATAGAATCTTGATTCTGGTGGTTCCTGAAGCCTTGTGCTGTCTGTTCCTGTGTATTTTGTATCTGCTATTCCGGTTTTGATCCCTGCCTGTTCCTGAGTATTCTGATATCTGAATCCTGACCTTTGCCTGCATCTCGACTACTCTTTCTGCCTGACCCCATCTGTTCGATTATCCGGTTTGACCCTTGCCTGCCTGATGATTCTTGATATCTGCCTGCCTCGACCCTGCCTGTCTGACGATTCTCTTGCCTGCTCCATTTGTACCGTGACCTTCGGCCTAAAAGACTATTTACCTGCCGTGCCCCTCTGCTAGCCAGAACATCTCGCCTTGTACCCCTCGTTAAGTCCAGGAGGCACCCAAGTAAGCTGAGGGTTCCTCCCAAAGCCCAACGGTGGTCACACTACTGGTGAAGCCGAGCCGAGACCAGGGTACTTGGCACCTGTTCTGGTATTGGGTGCCGGCCGTGACAAAAGCACTTTCATTTTTTGGTGCTACTGTTCCTTTAAAAGAACAAAATATATGGCGGTTTGCACCAGCACCAAACAAGTAGCGACCCAAGTAGCCCATTGGATTCCCCATTGACACACATGTCCCTAACTGTTTTTTTAAAGAGCACAGTACAGATATGTCAGTGGATAGTAATAGGTAGTTACAATACAACCTATTATCTACTAAACCACATCAGCCATTCAGGAGGTAGCACTGATCTGCTATTTGAAAGCCAAAATCTCATTGGCTGCTAAAGGTTGTGTGTATTATTGTATTATCTATGCAGACAGACAGAAGTGGGTCAGCCAGCATTTTACGAAATCCACAGAGCCCCAGATATAAAAGTAAAAGCATAATTATTGAAAAAAGTTAAATATAGACATCTCCATTGACCCTACGCGTTTCATGCCCAGTAGGCACTTAGGGCAGGGGCAAATGGCCAGATTCGAGGAGATTTAGTTGCCTGGTGACTAATCGCCTCTTCTGCAGGGTGACAATCTCCCTGAACTGCCTTCCTCCTGCCTTCCGCCTGCTATAATGAGAAAACTCCAGCGCAATTGCACTTGCGGCACTTCAATTTCCAAAATCACCCAAAGTTGCCTCATGAGGAAAGTGCCATGAGTGCATTGGTGCAGGTGATTTTTCATTTTAAGAAGGCGGAAGGCAGGGGGAAGGCAGTTCGGGGAGATTGTCGCCCAAAGAAGAGGCGATTAGTCGACAGGTGAATATATCTCCCCGAATCTGCCCATGTGCCCCTGTCCTTAGTAGCGGCCAGCCTACTCGTCTGTCTGCATAGATAACAGTTAACCTTTATCTGAGCTGAGGGTCTGGGGCTGGTGCACATAGACCACTGATTCCACTCGGTGAGTTATCTAAATTGGTTAACTGTAGCACCTTTTTTTTTTCTATATAAAATTCCTTTTATCGTATTACTCCATGATAGGACTGTGAAAACATAGATCTAGGTAGGGAATTGCTAAACTCTGTAAGCCAGAAGTATAATAAGAACAGGTGTTATTTAAGTTTACATTAATTAAAGCCAATAAAAGCCCAAATGTGTTTTTACTCTGTGGGATTAACAAAGCTGAAATGGACGAAATAAACTAAATAAAGCTTTGCACAATGAAGCAATAATTTCAGAAAAAGTAAATGTCCACTGGGAATAACTAAGAAGAGACCATTTCTTGTTCTCCCTAAAAGGACTATGGAAATATGGTGAACATAGTCAAATAAGCAGGTTCCCACAGTCGTATAGCTTTTCCCAATGGTGCCAAGTTGCCAGCAGACCATAGTGCAAGACCTCCCCAAACACTTTGAAAAAAACTGGAATCTTTAAAGCACAAAAGTAAAGTTCACTGGTGGAAAAAGATAGCGTCCTGAATACACAATGGGAAGCTTTGTCTGCCAGGGCCTCCACAGAGAGGGAAGGCTACTTAATCTCTTCATTTGCCCTGGGGATTTTAACTATTTTAATGTGTCCTTTTTTTTTTCCCTAGCGCTTGTGTGTTCCAGACTATAGGTCGGTAACAACTTTTTTTTTCCATTTCCAAAGACAAGCCCCAGCAAAACGCAAACTGACAATGTTGACAGCTCACACAGTAGCCCTAACAAGCATGAAGAGCTCACACATTTCAATGTTTGGGATCTACAGTAGCTGCTATTTAATATTGGGATGCCATTCGCTAAGTAATTAAATCCCCTGAATTCTTTCCCCAGACTACTAATTACTCCTTTATTATCATGTGAAGGCCATCGGCAACGCTCAAAGAGCTTAAATTATAATTAAACCCCTGCGACTAAAAATAAGGTGTGTTCAGACTTAATTAAATAATTAGTAGTATTTGTATAAGATATTGTCACCAATGTACTAAAACATGTAGGCTGGGTAATACATTGAAACAATCTGCGGCAGAAGCTTACATGATGGTAATCCATGTCCAATGGTTTAATATCCCCAGAAATAATGTGGTTGCTTATGTAAGATAGGAAAGCTGAAATCTGGTTTAAATAAATGGTATTTGAGTGGCTAAATATATAACAGTAATAATGAGGGAGGTGGCTGCAATCTGCAGGTTATCATGGCACAGGGACTGGAGATGGAGATGAAGGGAGTCAGTCTACTGAAGTATCACCTGGCAACGTTACATTCCCCTTTTGGACAATATCATCCATCTCATGTGAGTTGCCATTGTTACAAGTAACAATCCATGGAGAAAAACATGGGCCTTGGTAGTCAGAGTCTTGTTTAATAAACCATAGGGGATACATTCTCACATTATCATCTCTGATGGACCAATGGAGTAAAGACTAAGATAAGATGTTATCACTTACTGTATAGTTATCTGCTCTGTCCTTGTGCATGCAAGGAAAAATTAATTAAAGAAGAAACATTGTTTGCGGGACCCCGACCAGCTATCTATCTACGTATGTTAGCATGAGAACTATCAAACTTATAAACACTCTCAATAATAAACATATATTTCTGCATCTTATTGAATCAATGGCGAAGGATGTATAAGGATACACAATGTCACTCATCACTGTTCACTTATACAGGATTTATACTTTATTGTAATTATTCATTTTTCTCATATACTGTATACTTGCAAAGCATTTATACCCACTGACATCTGTAAAAGGAATATTGCAACCCCTATTGTAAAATATAGGAATATATGAAGCCACCGAGGGATATATAAAGCCACAGAGGAGTTCCATGACCATGGTCTTGGGCCTTGTGCTTTCATTTGGCCTCTGTGACGTCTAATATTCTTATATTTTATAACAGGGGACGTACGTTATTTTTATTTTTTTTAATAATACAACAGTTTCATTGAATCATGTGACACAAGTGACATCGCTGAACACTAGTGGTGAGCACATTTTTTTCACCGCGAATGGACTCGCTTGAAATTCTGCATTTCGCTACTGGGGGATTTTTTTCTTGAAAAATTTGCCATGAAAAAAAAAATTGCTGGAAAAAAAGCCTATTCTCTTCAATGCACCTGGAGTGAGAAAAAACCTTGAGACAAAATGCCCACTGAATAATGCAACTGGAGTGAAAATTTTTTTTTCGCTTGGGTCGGACTGGACTGGCGGGACACCAAAAAAAAAAAAAAAGAAAAAGCCCCGTCAGCCCAGATTCACTCCCACCTGCCTACCTGAAGCTCCCTGAACTCTCCCTGCCCTGACCAATAGAAGAAAATCAAGAAAATGCTGGTCAGGATAGGAGGAGGTGGATGGAGGAGGGTTGTGGTGGATGAGGTGGACCCTGGAGGTTGAGGGTTGGGGTCGGAGTCCAGGGTGGGTGTGTGCTGGCCCCCGATGTGGCAGCCCTGGTGGACCTTAACCCCCCAGTCCAGGGGTGTCCAAACTTTTGACTCGCCGGGCCACATTGGAAAAAGAAAAATTGTCTGGGGCCACAAATGAAATACACAAACATGTTTGATTTGTAAAAGTAATGGAAATACACAGAAAAGAACTACAATGCCAGTTGGATAACCAGATGGAGCTATACACTGGAATATGGGACACCTGGATATTAAATAGACTTATTATTATATTATTATTACTAACTGGCCAATGGGCAGAGTCCCTCGTTCTCCTATATCCTTTGCAACATGATGTTTCCTCCGGAACCAACCTGGGCCGTATTCATATGCATCCTGGGCCGCATGTGGCCCTCGGGCCGCAGTTTGGACACCCCTGCCCCAGTCCCACACTACACATAAAAAAAATGTAGTGCAAAAAAAATAACTTCAGTGCGTTTCACAAATCTTTTCCCATTTCAAGACTTTTTAGCAGTTTCACCAATTTTTTGGTGAAGCTAAATGGGGCAGATTTGCTCAAGTCATCACTACCGAACGCTGATTATAATAGATGGCATTACTAAGCACCATTTATAAGGTTATAATTTATAACAGCCATTACTCTTGTTTATTATACATGAATTAAACACATTCCTGCTTACATTCAACATTCATGTGCAGAAAAGGTAATTATTCTCCACCGAGCAGTACTATTGTGCTGGAGGTGTTGGGGGGGGAGGGGATTAAGATACCAGCAAAGAAGCTAGTATAGCTATTGCAGCATTCGTTCATTCTGCATTATAGACTATGTGCAGGTAGAAATTAGATTTTGTATATAATTTTATAATATATTAGAATTAGTATAACAAATCTTATATATTCCTACTAAATAGTCATGAAATTGCTATTACTACACAGCTTCTCTTCTTCATGCCATATCTAGTAGGGGACTGTGTGGGATATTTTATTTAGTTCCTGTTCAAAGGGGAAAAAACAATTACTTCACACTCCATTAGCATTGCCCGGGACATCTTCTGCAGTTGTGTCTGATGTGCTGGCCATCAAGCTAAACCCCTAGAACACATTTGCCTTAAGCAGCTAAACAATAAGCCTGTGCGGATGATTCATTGTCGGTGGGGGGAAAATTGATGAACTTGTGATCTGAAAGGTGAAAAGTCAGCCATTAATCCATAATTCTACCCTGCTTTCCTTTCTGTGCTATTATCTATAAGGTATTCCAATAGACGTGTGCTCCATCATTGTACGGCGCAGGTGAAATTCAAGCACATTTTGCATCTCTCTTTTCCAGTTTGAGAAGCATTAAATATATATTGATTTAACTGTACTTGTATCTACATTTCAAATGAACTCTCTTCCTGCGTGGCTGACTCCCCTTGCGTGAAATGCGCTGATAAGGGAAGCCAGAGTTTCTCAAGGCTGTTGTTGTTCACTGAAGATGGGAATATTTGCATACAGGCTGGAAATTAAAACAGTATAATGCAAATGAATCTTTCATAAAAAGAAAGGGAGAAATGGAACCCAGGCCCTGTTTCTGAATTATTTTTATGATAAGTATTAGCAGAATACAGCATTTCCACATCCCAGTCCCTTCAAATCTGAGCCGGAATAGGCTGCTGTTTTTGCTTCTCCCATCTTGTTCAATGCAAGTGATTTTGCAATGCAAATGTACCTCTCCTCCAAACCTGACAAGTTGGAAATGTTTAATCATGCTTAACCTGTTAAAGTCATTTCAAGGTCTTGTAAGGGTAGTTTGTTTTGAAATATCCCATGGGTTCAGTGCATATCCTTTAAACACAAACCTGAACCTTTGGCTGTTTATGGAAATTTACCACCGGAATAAGTCATTCGCCTGGAAGAATATTTGCTTTGTGTCCAGAGAACATAAGATATTTTGCATGGGTTTCTATAAAGCAATGGGAATATATATCAACCTAGTGCAATATTAATTAGTGAAAAAAGAAATATTGTATCAAGTCTTTTCCCTATGAACTGCGTTTGCATAGACATTTCTGAGCACAAAAGCTTGTGGTGGCACTAAACACACCAGGGATAATGTGAAAACTGGTCATTGGTTGTTACAATAACTAATTTTGCTTTTTATTGCATTATCCTGATCTTTTGCTCTCATTCCCATAGATATTTATGCAAAGAGCAATGTAAAGAGCAGTCATTGGATTTTTCTTTTGTACCCGCGTTGCCAGCTTAGAATTTCTAAGCGAGAATGAGAGAATGCAAGGAGTAAGTAGATTGATGCTGATCAGCACTGCCCCGTAAGTGCCCAACTTTTTTTTTGCTTATCAGTTAATCAGAAAATGTGAAAAAAAATATTCACTTTCCATATTTATAGCTGACCACAAACAGTGCAAGGTGGTTGACCATTGGTGGGGCACTAAACTGCACAATTATTCTGTACTGCATTCTCAACTGGAGAGAGCACAGGCTGACAGGCTATAAGAGAAGCCACACCTTTCTCCTACTCAGCTGTCCATTTAAATACAATGGGAAATGGGAAAATATCCTCCCAATGTAGAAGGTGCATATCTATCTATCTATCTATCTATCTATCTATCTATCTATCTATCTATCTATCTATCTATCTTCTATCTATCATCTATCTATCATCTATCTATCATCTATCTATCCATCCATCCATCCATCCATCCATCCATCTATCTATCTATCTATCTATCTATCTATCTATCTATCTATCTATCTATCTATCTATCATCTATCTATCTATCTATCTATCTCATCTATCCATCCATTCAAACATATAGGCGCAAATTCACTAAGCGCCGAACGCTAGCGTTAATTCACTAGCGTTTGGCATTTTTCGCTACTGCGCAAATTCACTAGCGAACGCTGGCGTAATTTCGCTTACGCCAGGCGAATTTTCGCTAGCGATGTAACTACGCAAATTCACTAACTTGCGCAGTGTACTGAACGCTACCTTTTACGCTAAACTTCCTTCGCCACCTCAGACTTGAAGCGCAATAGTGTAGATAGGGATTGTTTCAAAAAAAGTCAAAAAACGCTGGCGTGTTTTCTACATGATGGGTGATAGGCTGAAAAAGATCGAAAATATTTTTGGGGCTCCCCTCCTTCCCCCCTACATTTCCTGACTCATGGCAACTTACCTAGACAGTGGGCACATGTGTAGGGCAAAATAAAATTTTTATTTGCTGATTTGAAGGTTTTCTAGGCATTTGAAGTGGTGATACGTGTTCCTCCATTGAAATTTGAATTTTGCGCCGTATGTAAATGAACCATCGCTAGCGAAACTTCGCTTCGCTTGGCGAATTAACGCTAGCGCAACTTCGAAAACTTACGCTACCCCTGTGCGCAACTTCGGATTTTAGTGAATTTGCGGAGCGCTGGCGAAAATAGGCCTGGCAAAGTGTGGCGAACTGTGGCGAAGTGCGGCGAAGTTGCCCCTGGCGCAACTTCGCATCTTAGTGAATTTGCCCATTAGACTGCTATGCTTTCATATTTTCTTATATAGCTTCAATAATCAATTTGTACAGGTATGGGATCTGTTATCAGGAACCTGTTATTTCCCATAGACTTCATTTTATCCAAATAATCCAATTTTTTTTATTTAATTATAATTAATAAAAATAATTTCATTTTTCTCTGTAATAATTAAACAATACCTTGTACTTGACCCATATAATTAATCCTTATTGGAAGAAAAACCAGCCTATTGGATTTAATTAATGTTAAAGGATTTTCTAGTAGACTTAAGGTATGAAGATCCAAATTATGGAAATATCCGTTATCCGGAAAACCCCAAGTTCTGAGCATTCTGGATTACCGGTCCCATACCTCTACAATGTTTGTGGCCATAAAATAACCAACATTAGCTGGAGATTAAGCCACTTCAGACCATGTCAGCAACTTAGTGGCCCATGTATGTGGTGAAAACTAGGGATGTAGCGAACCGCCGACAATGTGTTCGCGAACGCCGTTCGCGAACACCGGCAAAAAATGCGAACAGTTCGCGAACTTCGAACATCCGAAAATCGTTCGATTCGAACGATCGAAGGATTTTAATCGTTTGATCGAAGGATTTCCATTCGAATAGAACGATCGAAGCCATTGGATCGAATGATTTCATTCAATCCAATGGCTTCGATCGTTCGATTAGCGATCGAATGGTCGAATGGTCGAACGATTTTGACGTGAACGGCTATTGGCGAACGTCGCGCGACGTTCGCGAACTTGCGGCGGACGCGAACAGTCGAAGTTCGCGCGAACTAGTTCGCCGGCGAACAGTTCGCTACATCCCTAGTGAAAACAATAATATGCATAACCAATATCTGATTAGTCTACTCCACACTTGCCTGCATAGACTCCTGCTGTGACCCAATCATTGTTCCAAAGGACTGGGTCAACTTGAGTTAGCTTACTACTGAGATGACCAAATCGGGCAAAGATTTGGTGTCCAACCAAACAGGCAGATCTTTACGTGTACGGTCAGCCTAACTTACGTATTTTGATAATTGGTTGCTTAATATGTATGAAGTGGAGCATCCCTCCAATTAAGTCATTAAGATAACAAGCTTCCTGTATAACTACAGGCTATTAAAAGGCTCCTATGACTAAGAAGCAGCAGTAAATAGACTCCACAAGATGAAAAGTCTGTTTTTAATAGAAACAAATTAAATTGCTGTTTTAAGGGCTGAGCAAAAGAATGCAGGCGTGCACTGATCATGACTGATTACGGATCTTTGGAAAATCCCAATGCTGTCACATAAACATTCCACCAACTTAACTGGATGCTACATGAAGAAATACAGAGCTTGCAGCCTTCATGAACAGAAAATAAGTTCCTTCGCTTGTAATCGTTCTCCTATGTGGAGTTCAATTAAAAGCCAATTAACTCCTGCGAGGGGCCAGGGATTGCTTACTTCTGCTTCAGTGTTTAAGAGGTCTCCAAACGAAAGTGATCTTATGGCGTTTCTTTAATATCTTTCACAAGTCACTGGTTACGTGATGTGGCTGCTTGCTGTAAAGCAGCTGAATGCTTGAATTACTTGCAGAGTAAAAAGGGTTTTTTTAGACTAAGAAGTCTGAAGTGGACAGTGAGCTGGATTTTGCTTTTTGCCAAATTCATAAAAATAAAATCCCAAGCCAAAGCATGCGTCTGAAGCACTTCCTTCCTAACAGTAATGTCATACATATGTGTAAATAGCCTATATTTCCATTATCCATGTGCACTCGAGTATTTGAGAAGGTCTTGGTGTCAACATCACAAAGTGAATTATGTACGTGCTTTTCTGAAGCAATCATTTACCTTAAAGAATAATTGAGGTATTGAAGAATAAAATAAATGTTCTGCCTCTTGCTTTTCTGCACCAATGTTTAATCATCATTTTTCCTGTATTACATTTCATAGGAAAATGGGGAAAATGTCTAATATACAGTATATGATTAATTCAAGAGGTATGCTGGGACTGACATGAAACAGCTACTCCTTTTTCCCCCTTTGCTTATGAAGTAACCAGGGTCTCCACAAGAGGGAGTCAAATGGGAATAGGACCTGGAGTTTCTAGCTTGAGTTCCACCAAACTGAGGGTTTCTGGATTTCTCCACTAGATTGCTGATATCCCGGCCACTTAATATTCGTTTATTATGCTGTTAGTTCGAAGCAACTGCTCTAAAAATATCATGGTTGTTCCAATGAATTGAATGTTTTCACACAGTACAAGGAAAGGTTACAAAGAATATTCTTTCCACTTTTTCAATAAAAAATGAAGTTACACATTTACGTGTTTGAATAATATTATCTTATTACATTTCCAAGGCAAATGCACCTAATGACTGATGAGTTTCATACATTATTAATATAAATGAGTTGTCTACGCAGGGGGCAACTAGAGTTCTCCTGCTTACAAATAACTTTGGGTAGGATCATCTATAATCCACGCATATGATGAAATTGACTGCAGACTTCGATCGTTGTAACCCATAGGTAAACAAAATAGGTTGGAGATGTTAATTCTTTCCTGATGCATATTAAGCTTGAAATTTTACAAAAACCTATGTAAATGAGCAGTTTACTTCACCAACTTTCCAACTGTCACCATATTTACCAAGATACAACAATTATTGATATGGAGGTGATCAGTTGTTTTCAGTGCAATTGGGAGATGCCTGTAGCCACTGTCACTCCTGCATATGACAAATCTCCATTCACAAAAAGAGAAGATGAAACAGACAATTGCATTCTCTACCCAGACAGACTGAGTATGATTCAATGGAAATGGGAAGTAGATGTACTATTTACCCCACCCATCATTAGTCATGCAGCAAAGTACAGATCAGCCTAACTTTCCAAAAATATCTTTGATTATGTGATCACCTTAAGAATAAAACGAGATTATAATACAATTATCCAAAGATATGTTGAGGAAATGGAGAGGTCAAGATGTTGAAATTGCATTTCACAGTTCATGGAGATTAAGTTCCAAAATCAAGTACATTTATGTAAAAATTGAGGTAAAGTTTTGAGCCTCCACTTACCATCAATTACTTCCTTATATCAAACCCCAAAAGGTGCAGAATCCCCAAATATAGGATTGTATATTGACAACATTATGCTGTCTCCTTCTGTGGGCATTGATTGTATCCTTTTATTTTAGGGCAGTGATCTCCAACCTTGAGATCTCTTGAGCCACTTGGATGTTGATCGCAATGGCCTCAAAGTAGGATCTTATTTTTGAATTTCAAGCTTGGAGGCAAGTTTTTGTTGCATAAAAACCAGGTGTACTGCCAAACAAAGTCTCCTGTAGGCTGCCAGTCCAAATAGAGGCTACCAAATAGCCAATCACAGCTCATATTTGGTATTGTCAAGAACTTTTCTCATACTTATGTTGCTCTCCAACTTCCTTTACATTTAAATATGGCTCACAAGCAAAAAAAAAGGTTAGGGATCCCTGTTCTAGGGGTTCCCTATCATGCAAAGAACTCGCAGTAACTGCAATGGTTCTTGCAAATATTGATTCAAATGATTTTACTTACTATTTTTTTTATACCTTATCAGTTAAGTCTAAAGATTTATGTCCTGAGCTCATGGTTGACACCCTAGTTTAATTTTGAACACAACACTTGGACACAGTCTTTAGGGATCAGATATCTGTACCAACAAAGTAGTGGTGTATTACTTGTATAGTATTTTTATAGCTTGAGTCTGGCTATCTGCAAGTGCCCCACAATGATTATTGTTATAAGACCCCTGTGCTGCCTATGTGTTTCCCTCAACACAGCTCTTATTTTCTGTCAATATATAGAAACCTTTAAATGTGTATCAGTTAATTTTACAAAGACAAGTTCATTACACAGCATATTTTTTTCACGGTCCTTTTAAAATGTCAAGTATAAAGAAGAAGCAGCTTTGAATATTTTACCACTAAAATCCTAATTGTCCTATTTAGCTAACTTACAAAATAAATTGTTTTCTTTCTGTAAAAGCAATGAGTCTTTTAAATATATGGATATTTAGGGAATCTGGAGCTCCCGCTGGTATCAGAGATTTTTATTTGGGGAAATAAATTGTTCTGTTACTAATTGGTTTTACAGAAGACTTTTACATTAAGAGAGCTGTAGTCCTCTTTAAGAGCTGGTTAATTAAACCAGTGGTTGAAAACTTGTTATTTGAAAGCTACAGGCTTTTGTTATTCATTAATCATCTTATTAAATTGAAGTAATTTCTTGTTCTTTACATTATATGAACACACGCAGTGAAGGTACGGTGCTCACAATTTTGATTTTCAAGTTAATAAATTATATTTGCTCTTTGATTAAAGCTTTGGTTTCTAGTGAAACCTTTATGATAAGTCCAAAATATAATGAAATACAGGTATGGGACCTGTTATCCAGAATGCCCGGGACCTGGGGATTTCCGGATAATGGATATTTGGGTCTTCATGCCTTAAGTCTACTAGAAATTCATTTAAACATGAAAAAAACCCAATAGGCTGGTCTTGCTTCCAATAAGGATTAATTATATCTTAGTTGGGATCAAGTACAAGGTACTGTTTTATTATTACAGAGAAAAAGGAAATCATTTTTAAAAATTTGGATTATTTGGATAAAATGGAGTTTATGGGAGACAGCCATTCCGTAATTCGGAGCTTTCTGGATATTGGGTTTCCGGATAAGGGATCCTTATACCTATACATACTTTGGGCGAAGCAGGTTATAAAAATTCTGATTCAGATTTATAATTTAAGGGATTATTGAGCATCGTATTTACACACACATATATCTATCTGTCTCAGTGTCAGAATGGGGCCCACCAAAAAACCTTAAGGTGGCCATACATGTAAAGATCTGCTTGTTTGGTGACTTTGCCAAACAAGGGGATCTCTCCCCAATAAGCCCACTTTGAGGTAGGTGATATCGGCTGATTCGATCATGGGCCTGAGGGCCCAACGATCGCATGAAAACTTTGAGCATAAGGGCAGTCGGATCAAGGACTGCATCAACAAACCAATGCAGTCCTCGATCAATGGGATTTTTTAACCCTGCCTGATCAACATCTGGCCAACTTTTGCCCAGATATTGATTGGGGAAGACCGCCGAAAGGGAGCTTATGTCTGCTCATGTATAGGGGACCTTTAGACTGCAGGCCCACTCTCAATTAATTTTTTTCTATCTCGCTTAATTCTCATAATTGTTTCTACTTACATGCTATTATCTATCTTTCTTCCTTCTTTCCATTTCTCCTCTTCATTCTCAAATAGAAATGGGAAATGGCCATGGTATAAACATATAAGGAAAATTGCATTGGGTGAGCAGGAGCACCTGGAGTTTTCCTGGTATACCGGTGGCCCAGTACAACACTGATCTTGGTGGGCCAGTAGGACACTATTCTGCTTTCTTCCAAGCAATTTAGCTCCCCAATGCTCCATAATTAGCTTGATACTATTCTTATTTGCCATAAGAAATGTATTATTGTTCACTAATATGGAGCCAGGTTGGATTATTGGTTTAGCTCTGAAATCGTGGTACCCAAAGTGGTAGTTTGAATACCTGTACAGATGCAGCCACTTTGGTTTGTCTGTTTGACACAGAATAACTAAACACAGATATCCCATTTATCTCATTTAACACAGAAAACTGCGTCACAACATCCCATCTAATTAAAGCATTCACCATTGTGAACAATGGAGCTTTGGTATGCTAATGAAAAGGTTAAATGCATTAAATGAGTTAAGATGACTTAAGATAACACAGTTTCTTCAATTACCTCTGAGTCATGACGCATTTAACTCACAAATCCAAGTGGCTTCATCTGTATATGAATCATTTTTAAAGCCTTTTATGGCACTGTGTTAATCAAACCCCAATACTCAAACAGCTGTAAAGCTTCCACGTGTTTATGAAAAGTAATGTTTAAGGAGTGCTCTGAATGTGCAACCAAACAGAATGTTGTGTTGGAGACCAGCATAATTTTAAAAACAAAAAACTGTGAGTCTCTATGGAAATGTGTAATTTCTCCATACTTGGTTATTACAAAAGGCACTTACATAACCTGTATAAATGTATGTGTGATAGAATGATGTGTATAGAATAGCCACTCCTCATTCTCATTTTAGCGTATCCTGAAAAAAGTTTGACACTCTACCAAAAAAATACTCTTTTAATGCCAGAACACAAACGTACTTGCTGGGGCACTGATTCCAGGTTTATTGATGATTACCCAGATGACTGATCAGCCATTTGAATTATAATTATGCAGAGCGCATCGACAATTGAATATTTACTAAATAAGCTAAATTATTTTTCACCTAATCATTATTGAAAGACTTTTGACACATTAGGCAGAGCACCATCCCTCCAAGTTTGCTCATTTAATTTGAAAATGGAAAAACACAGAGGCAAACTGATCAATGAAGCAATTCTAACAATTCACACTGTGGTAGGATAATTCAGTTGTCTCATAGCAGAAGATAGATTTGAACTTATGGAGGTGAAGCCTTCGTGGAATAAGACCGACCTCTATACAGATATAAAACTATGAAATTACTGGAGAATAGGAAATCGATTTAGTCTCTATAATGTTCCTATTCTTTGTAGATTATTGGACCTGTCCGCTATAACATGGGGTGTCACATTTTTGTGGGGAAACTGGTGGTAAAACTGTAGAGGTAACTGTAACAATATTTTACCACCATACCCTTATCTGTGGGTACTGGAGATTATACTGAAGTGTTCTCATGTTTTTACCAACTTGCCATAGAAAAGAAGGGATTAAAAAAATGATTTTAAAATGATATGGCAGTGGGGGCACAAAATGTTACATATATCATCTTTCTAATGATAGCCCTGCATGTCTGTGTTGATGTCAAAATGTGATTTGTGTTGTGATTGGGGTTGATGGGTTATGGCTAGAATATAAAATATAATGATATAAATATGATGGAGAGATCATGAACAAAGCAGACTCTGGGAAATGGGGAAAATAACATTTTCAGTTTTCCAGTCTAGAAGAGAGAACACTGTGATGGAAACAAAATATTCAAACCATATGAACTGTTTGCTTTCACATTCTTAAAACTCAAGTCTCCTGTCTTTTTGAAGTCCAGGTATGGCACCTGTTATGCAGAATGCTCAGGACCTAGGGTTTTCTGGATAAAGGGTCTTTCTGTAATTTGGATCTCCATACATTAAATATTTTTTTAAAAAAAAAACTATTTAAACACTAATTAAATCCAATGGGATTGTTTTGCCTGCAATACGGATTGATTATATCTTAGTTGGGATCAAGTACAAGCTACTGTTTTATTATTACAGAGAAAAAGGAAGTTATATCTTAAGATGTGAATTATTATTTAAAATGGAGCGACAACTGCCCTGTAATTCTGAGCTTTCTGGATAACAGGTTCCCAGATAACAAATCCCATACCTGTACCATGTATCTAGCCACCAATGTATCTGTATAATGCACTTCTACATATGTGTGGGTTGACAACAACAAGTGGAAGGTATGGATAATGGGATATCATCCCACACGACAGATGTAATGGATTTATTTACGCATTCATTTACATATATGTCGCTGACTCCTTTCACGTGAATTGCAGCCTGTTAAACACATTGATTCTTTACAATACAATATGCACCAGTAATTCTCATTTTATAAGCTATGGCTATTAATATTTACCTACCCCTTTGATTGGAAACATAATAGTTACCTCTTTGATGGTAGCTAAGTTACCTCACCTTGATGCTTTAATAATGTATAGCATAGCTGAATAATAGAGCATTTAACTACATATTACAGGCTCACAATTGACACATTGCCCATTGTGTTATCTGTTTTGATAACTCTGATAACCCTGGTATCACAGCAGCAGCAATTGCATTGATGATTTTTATTTTCAGGCTTACCCTTAAAGGAGAACCAAACTCTTAATTATAAAAACCCCTACCACCCTACCCTACATAGACCCCCTCCCTGCTCCTCCCAGCCTAGCAGTTACCTTTGGTAAATGCCCCTAACTCTTTACTTACCTCTCTTTGCAGATTCAGCGCAGCGGAGCGCACGGGTGCCCTCTTCTGGCTCTTCAGTAATCTTTGGGTCTTCTTCCGGCGCTTTGCCAATTTCCATAGATTTCGGCGCATACACAGTTGTCAAAAACCGACTGCACCAACTGCGCATGCACCGATATGGCACTTACTTCCCAAAGAAGACCGGAGAAAAGAAGATGTCGCCCGTGAGCTCCACTGCGCAGAATCTGCAAAGAGGAGTAAGTAACAGTAGCTAACAGCTAGGATGGGGGGGGGAGTGGCAGCAGGGAGGGAGGTCTATGTAGGGTAGGGGGTAGGGGTTTTTATAATTAAGGGTTTGGTTCTCCTTTAATTTACCTGTTTATTTATACACATGAGTAGCGACACATGAGTATTCTAACAAGGGAAGGAAGAATAAAGTTGCTAGACATGACTATTTTTTCAAATAGAAGGAGGAACACAAAACCTATTTATGTTTTGCACAGGGGGAGGGTTCTTAATGGTTTGCACGGCTTACATTCTTGTTCATTTTTTTCCCTGAGGAAGACCACTATAACGTGATCGAAACGTTGAAATTTCTTTTTCTTGTCTATTAAAATCAGTTACTAACCGAGGCTGTTGAATGCTGTATTTTTTTGTTATACTGTACACTGTATACTGTACACACACACATATATATATATATATATATATATATATATATATATATACACATGCATATATGATGTACAAGTGCCATGAAGTTACCCTATGTCTAAGAAGTAGTCACAGAAGGGAGGAAGGGCACATTTCAGAAATACCACTTCTGCTGTTATGAGTTCTTGCTCTAAGCTGAATATACACATAAGCTACTGTGTGAATGCCAGTGCTAAGATCCGCTGATGCAGCAGCTTTTTCTGTTTAGATAATACATCATCTTCTGATATTCAGAACTGATTCCAGGGCTTTCAGTATCCCAGCAGTCCTGTATAAAACAGGGTTCACTGTAGCACACCCAGCAGTAATTATGTTGTTTCGGACTTCTTTAAAGGAACAACGCAGTGTAACAATAAAAACAGGTTAAATGAAAATAAAATGTTTCTCATATAGTTAGTTAGCCAAAAGTACAAAGGCTGGAGTGAGAAGATATCTAACATAATAGTCAGAACACTACTTCCTGCTATTCAGCTCTCTAACTCTGAGTTAGTCAGTGACTTTAAGGGAGGCCACATGGGACATAACTAGTGATGGGCGAATCTGACCCATTTTGCCAAAAACTGCAAAAATTTGCTGAAATGCATTGAAGTCTATGGACAACAACATTTTTTTGACGTGCGACAATTTTTTTTCACCCACTAGAATCTATGGGCATCATTTTTGGGCGAACCTTGGTGAAAAATTTCACTCACTACTAGATAACTGTTCCGTAGGTTTGCAATTGATCCTCAGCTTGCAACTCAGATTCAAATCAAACAGTTATGATCCAAGTGCCCCCCCCTCAAGTCACTGATTGGTTGCTGCCTGGTAACCAATAAGTGGAAAGCAAGAGAGCTGAAAAGCATCTATTTACCCAGTTTTTTTTTTATACTGAACGATTCCTTTAAGGGCTCAAAATGAGAGACAAAGGCGCAAATTCACTAAGCGCCGAAGCGCCGAACGCTAGCGTTAATTCGATAGCGTTTGGCATTTTTCGTTAGTGCGCAAATTCACTAACGAACGCTGGCGTAATTTCGTTAGTGTTACTTCGCACCCTTACGCCCTCCTTCCCACCTACATTTCCTGACTCATGGCAACTCATTACCTAGACAGTGGGCACATGTGTAGGGCAAAATAAAATTTTTATTTGCTGATTTGAAGGTTTTCTAGGCATTTGAAGTGGTGATACGTGTTCCTCCATTGAAATTTGAATTTCGCGCCGTATGCAAATGAATCATCGCTAGCGAAACTTCGCTTCGCTTGGCGAATTAACGCTAGCGCAACTTCAAAAACTTACGCTACCCCTGTGTGCAACTTCAGATTTTAGTGAATTTGCGGAGCGCTGGCAAAAATACGCCTGGCGAAGTGTGGCGAAGCGCGGCGAAGTTGCGCCTGGCGCAACTTTGCATCTTAGTGAATTTGCCCCAAAATGTTCTTGGCACACATACATTTATTGTTTGTTGTTGAAAGCTGTTTTAACATCTGTAGCATGTAGCAAATGTAACCTGTCCATGCCCATTAAATAACTTTTATTATGTTATAGAATGGTTAATTCTAAGCAACATTTCAATTGGGCTTAATTTTTTACTTTTTTATACTTTTTGCATTATTTGCCTTCTTCTTCTGACTCTTTCCAGCTTTCGAATGGGGATCACTGATCCCATCTAAACAACACAAATGCTCTATAAGACTACAAAGGTATTGTTATTGCAACTTTGTATTCGTCATCTTTCTATTCAGGCCTCTCCTATTTATATTCCAGTCTCTTATTCAAATCAATTCATGGTTGCTAGGGTAATTTGGACCCTATCAACCAGATTGCTGAAAATGCAAACTGGAGAGCTGCTGAATAAACATCTAAATAACTCAAAAACCACAAATAATAAAAACAATGAAAATTGCAAATAGTCTCAGACTATCACTCTCTACATCATACTAAAAGTTAACTCAAAGGTGAACAACCCCTTTAAATACCTAAATGATCCATGGTGTTTTTATGGTTGTGTATGGTTTGCAATATTCTTAAAATAACAGTAACACCAAAAACTGAAAGTGTATTAAAGTAATAAAAATATAACTATAACAATAGTGTATATAAACAAAACTGCTGTGCAGCCATTCGAGATGGAAAAAAGGAGAAAAGGCACAGGTTACATAGTAGATATTCAAGCTGGAAAAGAGGAGAAAAGGAACAGGTTACATAGCAGATATCAGACAAGCCCTGTAGATTACAATGGTGTTTTATCTGTTATGTAACCTGTTCTTTTTCTCCTCTTTTCCAGCTTGAATGGCTGCCCCCATGGCATAAAGTATCCTTTCATGTAAAAAGAAGAACAGTTATAGATTTTCCATTTGATCTCATTAGTTAGTTGGAGGTGGGGTGTTATAAATCAAATATGTGCATCACATTGAAGGATTATCTGTCTGTTACACAAATACTTCTGATATAATATCTTAGTAGACATCTGTAGAAGATTTTGTTGAAGAATTATTAGAGTAATATTGCAAGGTATCTTCCGGGATGGATGTGCTTTGTCAAGTGATTGTGTTCTGAGGACCGTGCATTATCATTGAGTTTAGCATCAGTTAAGGTTTGAAGATAATGTTGTAACAAGCAGCAACTGAAAAACTGATATTGCTTAGCAACCAGACAGATCGGGGATACTAAACTAGTTGTGGATCATCTGGGTTTATACACATACCGTAGATGTCCAGCACCCTACCCTACCCTACCCTACGGATTTCTATTTTTTTAGTATATCGGGCTCCCCCCAAATGTAAATATTTATTGGTCTCAGAAGAAGTACTTTGTTCTGAAACGCGTTAGACCTTGGATGCTGTGTCTTTTAATCAAATGTAATAATAAAGATATCTGTTCTTAAACTAAAGCTGAATTGAGCGATCCTTGACCTTCGGAGTGCACTGCAACATTCTTTGGATTTTCGTGGATCATCTGGGAACCTCTAAGAGGAGAGACATTTGGAAAAGAAGATGGGAAGGATGGGTGGATGATCACTTTTTAATTTTCGTGAAAATTAATCTTTCTATATACAATCAATTAAAAATTCTGTACCGTCTCTGAAATAATCAAGTTTATCGTCACTATCCCTCTCTCAGCATCTGTTTCTCTCTTCATACAGGAGTTGGGTGTCAGATATTCGTTGACAGTTAGATCCAATATATCTTATAGGGGGGTTCCTTTTGCCTAGAAGATGTATTAGAGCTCACTCTATTAAAATCATCAGACATCATGTCTCTCTACATGCAGAATTTGTGCAAAAGGCTGTTATTTTGTTTGTACAGGTATGGGACCTGTTATCCAGAATGCTCGGAACCTGGGGTTTTCCCGATAATGGATCTTTCCATAATTTGGGTCTCCATGCCTTAAGTCTACTAGAAATTAATTTAAACATTAAATAAACCCAATGGGCTGGTTTTGCTTCCAATAAGGATTAATTATATTTTAGCTGGGATCAATTACAAGCTACTATTTTATTACAGAGAAAAAGGAAATCATTTTTAAAAATTTGGATGATTTCAATAAAATTGAGTCTATGGGAGACAGCCATTCCATAATTTGGAGCATTCTGGATATCGGGTTTCCGGATAAGGGATCCTATACCTGTACTGGAATTAGTTATTTGAGTGAGCTCTAATTCATCTGCTAGGAAATATAAGCTATATTGGATCTAAATGTTAATGAATATCTAACACCCAACTGTTGCGTGAAGACAGAATGAAATAGATGCTTAGAGGGGGATAGTGAAAATTATTTCAGAAACAAAGCAGAATATTTAATTGATTGTATAGAAAGTTTCCTACTTCAGTATGAGGAAGCTTATATTAAATGTTCATTTTTGCGATAGTTGACAATTTTTTTACGAAGTGCTTGAAGGTGTCGTAATCTTTTGGAGCAAACATAACAAATTTTTCAGTAAGAAGTTTTATTACATTTAGGGGCAGATTTATCAAAGGTCCAATTTCGAAGTGAAATATACTTCGAAATTCGACCATCGAATGGCTATATTTCGTCTTCGAATATCGAAGTCAACGTTCTTTTTACCGGATTTGACTATTTTTCGGGTGAAGTAAAATCGGTCGATCGAATGATTAAATCGTTCGAATCGAACGTTTCAAACGATTTCAGAGATCGATTTTACTTAAACTTAAAAAAACTTAGAAAAATGCATTAGAAGGTTCCCGTAGGCTAACGTAGCACTTCGGCAGGTTTAATTTTGCGAACTATTGAAATCGAAATTTCAGTACTTCGATTATAGAATGGTCGAATATTCGAACGATTTTACTTTGAATCAAAGCCGAAGTCGTAGTAGCCTATTCGATGGTCGAAGTACCCAAAAATTTACTTCAAAATTCGAACTCTCTGAATTTCAAAAATTCACTCAAATCCACTTTGACTCTTTATAAATCTGCCCCTTACTGCACATTGGCACAAACTATAAAATTCACAAACGGTCTTCCAATGTCGGAAGTGGAACAGTTTCCTGGTTCGAGCAAAGCAAAATTTGTTCGTGCAAAGACATAACTTTTTGCATTGCGAATAGTCTTTCCGTTACCGACTTTTATTACATTCCCCCGTACGACACCTTCACCTTCTTAAGGGTGTGCAATTAAAATTTGCAATCCAATAACAATATTACATTGCGAGATGTGAATTTTTTTTCTTGTTGGTGCAAATTGTTTTTCTCTTTGCCACTTTAATTACATTCCCCCCAGGATGTTGATTATCGACATGACCAATGAGCCAACACAGACTAATGTAGACTTTTATCCAACAGTGGCTGGACATTTGCTCTATACTTTTTTTTAACAAAGATGTCCTTTTTCTATTCTAATGATCTTCCTACATGATTATGATTCTGTTAAATGTTCCCTTACTATGTAAATGTGAATGATACACATCTGAGAATAAGACCATCGGTCAGTAAACATTTCAGTTCCTTAATGATTAATAACATGAAGCTATTTGAAATCTATCTCTCGGATAATTCTTCAGTCGACGCCACAACAACAAAACACAATATTTTTGGAAAACTCTTCACATCGAACACGATCTACCAATGAATAGATTTAAGTGTCTGCCTCAAAAGAATGTTGGCTGCTATTGTCATCTGGCGGGTCATGGCAGCAATCTAAATATTGTCAATCATGTCTGTGCTCCTCTTTGTGGTCCAATCTGTACAAAAAGCATTTAAAAAGAACAAAAGCTCTTGTCTAGCGCAAAACAATTTCCTGCAAAGAAAAGAAGTCACAATGCAGCATAAATGATGTGCTGGTGACAGATTAACAGAGGTGCGCTGGTAACAATGATAAAAAAGTAGCTCCTCCCAACAGTAAATAATTTCAATGTATGTGGATGTACTTGCCATAGCAGGTGGAATTCAGGGAAATGATTTGTAGATCTGGGTAATGCAATGACTTAATGTATGATTTTTTTGGGGGGCGGGGGATGCTAATGAGCCTAATGAATATGATCGGGATACCTCAGTGGGTTTGTACAGTTGAAGGCCTAGGGCAATGGAACCTTTCAAGGCTTTGATGGATCTTTGTTATGCAAAATAAATCATTGCAAACAGGGAGTATAAAGAAAAAAAGTCAACGCATTAGGCAGATTAGATGACAGTCCAATACACTTTACAGAGACGTCAAACCAAAGGTCCTCCATTTTTTGGGGACTGCTGGGAACTTGATATTGGCTGACTAAGCAGAATGATGGGATTTGTAGTTCTCAGCTACTCTGTGTTGCGGTGGGGTGTTATTTTTTAATAAGAACATTTTGAAAGATAACCCTTATACAACCCTTAAAATCAACACATGTCATGCAGTTTTGTATAAAATTAGCACAATTGCCCTGTATTGAGGTTTGTACTAATTGCTGTTGCTTCATCCACTAATCCACAATGGCATGCAACCAACCAAAGAAACAAGGAAACACTTAAATGAGCCTAATAATGAGACACAACAAGTTTAACACGTGGTGTGTTATCAATAAACCAATGCCCTGGATCAAAGGAAGTTAAATATAAGAAACATTATATAATTCAAGCCTAGCAATACACTTGATGCATGCTTCCAAGTGCAAAAAAAAAAAAACCCCAATCATTTGAATCAACTTCACCCTGTAATCAAGCTCCACCCATATGGTGTCAGGCACATGGGTAGTTACTTATAAGGGGCTAGGAAGTGACAAGTTGGATTAAAATACAGGTATTAGATCCATTATCTGGAAACCTGTTATCCAGAGAACTCAGAAATACAGAAAGGCCACCTCCCAGACTCCCATAGCCATTACATTCAAATAATTCATTTTTTAAAATGATTTGCTTTTCTTTGTTATAATAAGACAGCACCTTATATTTGAACCCATGATATAATTAATCCTTATTGGAGGAAGAAGAATCCTCTTTGGTTTAATTAACAATTATTTTTTTTTTTTTTTGTAGACTAAGGTATGGTGTTCCAAGATCCATTATCAAGGAAATCCCAGCACCTGAGCAATCTGGATAACAGGTTCTATACCTGTACTTCCTTTTATATATATTATAATTTTATATATATTTGGTATTGCTTGGAAGAGTAAATCATCGCTATGCTAGGGTTTCATCAAAAGCAATCTACTTTAATTTATGACTTTATCTGCTATTTGATAATTCTCTTCATATTTAGGGGGTTATTTATTAAGTATCGAGTTGTGTTTTCCATGAAAACCTAATATTTCAAATTCATTTTTTTGGTCAAAACTTTTGGAAAAAACATTTTCTCACATTTTTGGGTTTAAAAAATAAAAACTCAAATTTTCCGAGTTTATTTATTTTTTTCATTTTTAAGATTTTTTTATACCATAACCCTGGAAATAGCTTGAATCAGAAAATACACCATCTAAAACCTGCTGAGGTCATGTAGAAGTCAATGGCAGAGGTCCCTTGAACCATTTGAAGATGTTAATATCCTTCATGATGCTCGAGTTTTTTTTCAGAGGGTTTTGCCCGAAAACTTGAATAATTTGAGCCACATTTGACATTTCATAAATAACCCTTTAACATTGCCGTTCCCACATATTCCAAAGCATATCATGTACATGGTAAATGCTACATCGTTAACTTTTATATACTTATCTTAATGGAAAGAATCAGAAGTAAGTGAGAAGTGAGAAGATCAGAAAGAGCAACTCTACCTGTATAGACCAGCGAATTGTCCTCATGCTCAGATGTAGGAAGTGGCGTCCCGCTGTCAGACCCCCGCTCAAGGTCATCCGTGTCTGTTGAAAGATAGATCAAAGCCGCAGATGGGGTCATAGTGGCAAAAGAAAATGCAATTTTGTTCCAAACATTCCCAGTTACATGTAGATCCATGCTTGGCAGAAAGACATGAAGCAACAACAGAACAGGAAGCCTCATCATGTTTAGGAATTCCAAAGCACTTTCATGAGTGTCTTATATCCACCACTTCTCTTTGTGAAGTTGATAGTTGCACTTGTCTTAATTGCAGCCTCACCACCGCACCTTTCCTGCTACCTCTCAGCGTGTAGACTGGCTGGAGTGCATGCTGTGAGGCAGTAATGAGCATATGGAGAAGGCAAGGCAGGATGGCTGAATGCTGGCATTGCTAATTTTCTACCTTATTGTTAATCAAAGCTATTGACTGTGATCACTCGCCATCATCTCTGCGTCTCCTGACACTTGGAGCCCCTTGGGACTAATCCTTTTGTTGGGGCCGCAGAGGGGGGAAACAATTAGAATATTGTGAAAGAAGGGGAGCTAAAAACTATAGAGCTGTTTATAGAAAACAAAAAAAAGAGGGAGGGCTGCAGGCCAGAAACAGCTGTGGCATGAAATATGTCATTGTAACTAGATAAAAAGATGTGGCAACTTTATGTGAGATTGGTAAACCAGAAAATTACCTTTAGAACTTGGACACCCCAGATGGACGCTACGTGCCTCACCCACACAGACACCAGTAGCATTTACACACACACACACACACACACTATACACACACGTAGACACCAATAGCATACACACACACACACAGACACTAATAGCATACAAATAGGAACTCTACACCCACACAATGACACCAGCAGAATACAGGTATGGGATCAGTTATCTGGAAAACCATTATACAGAAAGCTCCAAATTACAGGTAGGCCATCACCCGTAGACTCCATTATAATAAAATATCTGCATTTTCTAAAAATTATTTCCTTTCTCTGTAATAATAAAACAGTAGCTTGTACTTGATCCAAACTAAGATATCATTAATCCTCATTGGAAGCAAAACAATCCTATGGGTTTATTATAATTATTTTTAAATTATGGAGATCCAAATTATGGATCCCTTATTCATAATACCCCAGGTCCCAAGCATTCTGGATAACAGGTGCCATTCCTGTACAGATATAAACACTACACACACAGACACCATTGTCATTCACACATTATCATTCATAAGTAAGGGATCACCACAGTCTGCTAGAGTGAAATACCGCCTCTCTACATTCATTTCTATGGGATTTTTTTTAAAGGCGTATTTATCAAATGGTGAACTTTCATTTTCACCCTTCAATAAATACACCTTTAAAAATCCCATAGAAATGAATGAAGAGAGGAGTGGCCTCTTCCTCTTTGGTTCCTGGTGTCTGTGCAGCTAGGTGTTCCCATTAAGCCTGGTATCACCAAGGCCCCAGTAAAGCCTTTTTGCCCCAAAGGGACCTGTACCTTTGGAGATTAAGTCAGGAACCAGGAAACCCTGTAAACAAGGTTAGCTATCACATGGCAGATCTTAAATAGACTCTCTGGGAGAGTGAGATAGTCAGCTTTATATAGCATGAGCAGCTGTGTGCTCCATCAAGGATAGTAGCAGGGAATAGCTTCCCAAAGGCTTCTTGTTTGCCTAGTGCAGGGACTCAGAGTATAGGGTGTTAGGCTTTAGACTTCGTCTCCCTAACTACTCCACTGGTGATCCCGATCCCCACAGATGTATATCAGTCTTCTGGGAATTGATGTACACTTGACTACTATGCCTTATGGGAGTGACAGTCTTCATTTTGCTGTATCATCCTCTGCTATCCTCCCTCCTCTGTGATATGCTACACCTGCCTTTTACAAACTGTGAGTAAACCTGGGGACAATGTTTTGAACAATAAACTACCATTCTGTTATCATAAGAACCTCCTGGCGTCCAATCAATCCATTTTTAAATATAGTAGCCTGTGTGTTGTAGTTGCACTACACCTTAAAGGGATAGCTTCCACTTAGCGAAGGCCCTGATGCTGATGTGTGAGTCCAATGTAACCCATGCTCATTACCATTTAGCTGGACATTAACTATCTGTGGTCTGGAAAGTCCAGATTACCATTACATTCGTTTTTGAATAACATAGCAAAAAGGATAACAGAAAAAAATAGTGAAAGTGTTAGACGAACGTAAAGAAAGAGCCAGAGAAGTAGAAAATTACAATTAGATCATGGAAACGCTAACGATAAGCCAATGCATGAAAAGTAACTTGATCTCTTAATTAGCAGATATAATAGTCCTTAAGTTGAACGATAAGACATTGGGCCTGATGGGCTAATTTATTCGGCAAGCATGGATTTGCGGCAAATTTCCACATTTCCCTTCCCTCAAATGCTTTTGCGAAACTGCGGCGAAAATTTGCCATGGAAAATTTGCTGCAACAAAACTATTCGAAATTATTCGAACGCCCGTTAACTTTAATGCATTTGGACAAAACAGTCATGCGTCGAAATGATTTTAATGCTCGTTGACTTCAATGCATTTTGCAGATTTTTCCGGAGTTTCGCAAATTTTTTAACAAAGCGAAATGAGACAGATCCACCCATCACTAACCAGATTCAGTTCACTGACAAATATCTTCATCACGTGAAAACTCTATTGAAGTCTATTGGGGAAAAAATCTGGAACTGAAATAGGAAAAAAGTATTTTCTCCTCGGATTGACAAGATGGACCTACATGGAAATGCCAGTAATTATAAGATATGCCCCCACACTTAAGAAATTGCCAAATCTCATTGATATTTCAGACCTATACATTACATTATACTATTAGTCTCTTAGCTAATGGGCTGGACCACAACAGGAGTGGGAGGGGGCAACACCTGTTCCATTCTTATTTGCCTACTCCCAGATGCACAGATGGTAGGCACTGGCAAATTCTATTTTTTTAATAGTATGTAAAATGCAATGTGCTCCCAGAATGGCCTGTCTAAACTACCCCAAGAAGTAATAGTTGTCCAATAAGCAACATTATGTGACAATCATCATTAAATTTAAAAATACTCACTTATTATTTGTCAATAAACAAAAAACACTGGACAATTTGTTTTCTTTGTTGTTCCTTTATGATTTCCACATCAGTAATAATTTTCACAATTGCTGGACTGCCGTGATTGCAAAGTGATTTGAATTATATGTCCTATCAGTGCAGCCCATCAAGCTACTGTGTTTGCCTATCTACAGTACTTGCCTTAATAGGACTAAATGGTTTGATCCTGATGTTGCCTACAGCACCAATACGCTATGAGTATGAGATATGTTTTCCTTGTCACATATGTTGGAAACCCGGACTGACTCTCTGTAGTTGTTGCATTAGTGAAATACCCTCCATAACTCCTACCCCTTCAATTCATTGACACACTATATAGCAAATATTTCATTACGGAATGCGGGTGTTTTTATTATTGCCTTTAAGAAAATTGTGGTTACTCTGAATACATCAAAGCACTCACCCCTTTTGTATATCTGAGAGCATGAGAATTCTTGTTTGTAGATGTCAGCAGCTCTCCAGTTTGCAATTTCAGCAATCTCGCTCCTAGGGTCCAAATTACCCTAGCAACCATGCATTGATTTGTATGAGAGACTGGAATATGAATAGGAGATGGATTGAATATTTGGAAAAAAAATTGAGTCTATGGGGCAAATTCACTAACCTGCCGAAATTCGCCAGCGACGGCTTCACTCAGGTCGCCACATTTCGCCAGGTGAAAATGCGTCAGGACAATGCTAATTCACTAAAATGCGAAGTTGGGTCCAGAGAGCCGAACAATGGCAACGTTTTGCTAGCGTTAATTCTGCAAGCAAAGCGAAGTTGTGCTAGCGTTGGCTAATTTGCATACGGCGGTAAGTTAAATAACAATGGACGTATATGTTGCAGCAAATACATTACACCACACAAGCCTGGGAAACCTTAATAAAATAAAATAAAGTTGCTATATTGCCCTACACATGAGCCCAGTGTATAGTTTATGTGTAAGGAAATGTAGGGGGGAAGCTGGGGGTACCCTAAAACAAAAATTACGATCTTTTGCAGCCTATCACCCTGAAAAACTGAAAAGTCGCCAGCGTTTTTTTTTTGGCGGACCTCCTATCTATTCTATTGCACTTCGCCTGGTCTGAGGTGGCGAGGACAAGTCTGGCGCAAGAGGTAACGTTCAGTAAAATCCACATCTTAATGAATTAGCGTAGTTACGTCCATTCGCCAGAGTGAAAATTTGAGTGTGAAGTAGCGCTACATTCTACCTCCTTCAATAGCAAATTTACGCCAGCGCCCGTTAGTAAATCGGCGAAGTCCCGAAATGAAGTCACGCTGGCTAATTTTCGCCAGCGTTAGTCACTTCGCCCTTTAGTAAATTTGCCCCTATGGGAGATGGCCTTCCCATAATTCCGAGCTTACTGTATAATGGGTTTCCGGATAACGGATCCCATACCTGTACAGTTAACTGTTGCAACGAGTCCCTGTTACTCCATAACTCCATTGACAGATTTAAATATACACATGGAAACCTAAACTCTGAACATAAAAAAAAACCATTAAATTCAACTGTATATGAACATATATTTAGATTCTACTCTATTCATCTTGTCGCTTGACGGTTGCAAGTTAAACGTTGTGCAGCCATCCATTTAGCTGGAAAAGAACCTGGCGAAATTCCCTAATGAGTTCCTCAAATGGTTTTATCTTTATTTCAGTATTGTGTGCAGCATAGTTATGGAATAGCTAAAAATGCCATTGCTTTCCTTTTGGGCTTTTTAACACAACAGGGTCTGGCTTTGTTCCATAAATGTCTTTTACAGACGACACGTCTGTCCTACTTTGTCATTGTTTTGTTACCTTGAAGCTGAAGGAAAAGTTCTGCTTCTCTTTATAACATGCCTATAGCTGTAATACAGCCCCGGCACCGAGGAGCTCATTTATCTTTGTCAAATGATCATTAAAATATGTTCTCTAAGGACATTTTATGGCTGATCTGCCTGTCCTAGTTCTGTAAGTGATAAAGACAAATTATCAGTGGTACAGACATAACAGTGATCCCAAAATACACGCTCGAAGCTGCTGAATGCCACCTGCCACTAGTCCTAGAGTCAAGCTGAAATCACCTATTACTTGGCATTGGAAAAGCTGGGTGTGAATTTAGAGACATATTTTCACAAAATTAGTTATTCTGCTGTGGAGTGGGTTCTTTTCACTTTTGTATGCGGAAAAATATAATTCTGATTGGTTCGAAATTGTAAAGAAGTCTACGGTAACCACAAGCTAGAGTTGGGAATACACAGCAAGATTTACTAAGGTGTGACGTGGCTAACGCTAGCGACAATTCACTAGCATTGCCACCCGAAGGGACATCGCCGATTTATTAACAGGTGCTGGCACCAATTCGCTAGTGAAAGAGACTGGCGCTAGTGGTGATTCGCACTCTGTCGGCAGTTGACTTTTTCGCTCTGGCGAATGGTCGTTGCTTCACAGATTCACAAAAATGTGAATCTTTTGCCTCAATTTCCTTCACCACCTCAGACCAGATGAAGTGCAATAAAGTAGCTTAGATCTTCCTCAATCTTATGTCACTTACATCATATCCTGTGAGCCGAAAATGCATCAAAGTCCAAGAAAACGCTGGCGACTTTTTCTTTTTTCAGCCTGATTGCCTGCAAAACTCCTAACTTTTTTTTTTGCGTAACCGGTTTTCCCCATACATTTTCAAACATATGGAAAATTTACAGTGGGCTCATGTGTAGAGCATTAGAATAACTCTATTGTCTTTATTAAGGTTCCCTGGACATGTGTTTTAAAAAGTGGAATTTGTAAGTATTTGCACCAATATTTAATATAAAGACATCCATACATCTTTAAATTTCCCGCCCAATGCAAATTGACCCGATCGCAAGATCACTAGCGAATTTTAGCTAGGCAGAAATTAACCTAGCACATCTTCACTATCAAATGCTCGCATTACCGAAGAAGCGATAACGAAACATCGCCAGCGTTCGGCGTCCAGGACAAAACGCTGCATATTAGTGATTTAGAGTAGTCGGAGCGCATTTGCGCCTGGCAAAGTGTTGCAATGGGTGTGAAGTGGACACTGGCAAAAAGTTAGTAAATCTGCCCCTAAGGGGGTAGTGATGGGCAAAAAAATGCCAATAGACTGGGGATGCACCGAGGATTCGGTTCAGGATTCAGCCTCTCTCAGCTGGATTCGGATTCAGACGAATCCTTGTGCCTGGCCGAACCGAATCTGAACCTTAATTTGCATATGTCACATATTGTCACAACACAAGGAAGTAAAAAAAAATGTTTACACTTTTTCCTTTCCTCACCCTCATTTTCATATGCACATTTGCATATGCAAATTAGGATTCCATTCTGTATTTGGGCGAATATTTGACAGAGGATTCAGGGATTCGGTGCATCCCTACCATAGACTCCACTAAAAAAAGTTATTTGGAAAAAGTCACCATTGAAAAAAAATACAAATTGTACATTTTTCAAATTTAAACGTAGCAGGACAGATTCACCTTTCACTATTGGGGAGGTTACCAAATGGGCAGACTTTTGCCTAATTTGAACACCTACTGTACTGTATGCATTGTGACTGATTGTTTGGAACTCCTCATCTTCATCCAACTAGATTTCCATGTGTAGTCAGCCCTTGGCAATATATTGGTCAGAAAGGCTCCATGCATTGCCTCTGATTAAGGGAACAAAACATACAAAGATCGGAGTACCATGGGGCCGGTATGTATATCTTTTTGGATTGCTGTTATGTCTTCTGTATTCTGTACTTTTGAACTTTGAGTATCAGATGAATTTTGATAATTTGCAGTAAGGCCCCATACACAAGGCAAATAGACTGCCAACGTGCTTGGGGGTCAAGTCAGCAGCTTGTATTGTAAATGCAGAGGACATTCTGAAAGGAATACTGGTTTGACTCCTAAAACGAGAAATTACCAAGGACAAAAATATGAATACTCAGGACACAATTTTGTGTGTTCCATTTATACTGTTCATTGTTGTGTCTACCGGGTCACTGAAAAGTCACGAAAAATGCATTGATGATGAATTGTCCTGATTTTTACATTGGGGGATTGAGTATAACTCAACCTTTGATGAATGTAATAAAATAGAAATCTACTAGGAAAGTGGGAAAATGTGACACTTAAAGGAGAACTAACGCTTATAAATAGGCAAATACAGGTATGGGATCCATTATTTGAAACCCGTTATCCAGAAATTTTTGAATTACATAAAGGCTGTTGTCCATAGACTCCATTTTATCCAAATAAAACAAATTTAAAAAAAAAGTACCCTGTACTTGATCCAAACTGAGATATAATTAATCTTTATTGGAAGCTGGAAGCAAAACCTGCCTGTTGGGTTTATGTAATGTTTACATGATGCTGTAGTAGACTTAAAGTATGGATATCCAAATTATGGAAGGATCCATCATCTGGAAACCACAGGTTCTGAGCATTCTGGATAACAGCTCCCATATCTGTGCTAGGCATGCACCGAATCCACTATTTTGGATTAGGCCGGACCCCCGAATCCTTTTGCGAAAGATTTGGCCAAATACCAAACGGAATCGGAAGCCTAATTTGCATATGCAAATTAGGCGTGGGAAGGGGAAAACATTTTTGACTTTCACTCAATCTCCCTCAACGCCCCTTATTTGCATATGTTAATTAGGATTCAGATTTGGTTTGGCCGGGCAGAAGGATTCGGCTGAATCCTGTTGAAAAAGGCTGAATCCCGAACCGAATCCTGGATTCGGTACATCCCTAATCTGTACTGTCTTTAAGTTTTGTAGTGCTGAACAGAAGCTTGCTATGTTCTGTTTTGTTCTTTCTGTTTAAGCGGCACACAGGAATTGTAGTAGCAGGGCAAGCCCTTGCAATTTTATTATGCAGTAGTGCAACGTTTCGGGGTCACGCCCCTTTGTCAAGCATTGTTGTGAGGCGGCCGATTCCTCTATCACTGGGCACCAGGATAAGAACCTTTGGGAGTGTGTGGTGTGCGGCTTCTCCATAGTCTATTGGATCTTTCTGTTTAAGCACCAGGCCCTAAGTACATGTGTAAAGGGGAAGGAAAGGAAACAATCACTGGGGGGTGCCAAAAGTTAGGCACATCCTAGTGATTGTATTCACTTACCTGATACCCAATCTCTGTGCTTGTATCAGCAGAAAACTATCCTGGCTCGGGGTCCTTCCAGCAGGCATCATGGAGCAATCCACTTTCAGCTTTTTCTTCTTTCGTCTCACTAGTGTGCAGCAGAGTGAAAAGCCCAATATAAAAACAGCTCATGCACTCTACTGCACTTGTGTTGACCACAGCATTTTGAACAACGTAGAAGCAAAAGTAGAGGATTGCTCTATGGTATCAGACAAGGCATATTTATATATAGAAAACTGAGGGCCTGTGCCTAGAGTGGCAGCTTTAAGAGGGTAACCTTCAGGTGCCTATATAATTGATATATATATATATATATATATTTAGGAAAGTAAAAAAAATTCCAGAAGCTACTGAATAAGTCCTGCAGCAGAACTCAGGGGGTGAGGCATCAGCCTTCAAAGTTTGGTAGCCGTAACATCACACATAGAGGAAGTGACCAACGTTACCACTCTCAGGTACCTCGCGATTTACTAACGGGTTCAGACACATAGAGGAAGTGACCAATGTTACCGCTCTCAGGTACTTCGCAATTTACTAACGGGTGCAGGTGTAACTTCGCTAGCGAAAGAGACAGACGCTAGCGATCATTCACACTTGCCTGGAGAATTTTGCTCTGGCAAATGGACGCTAGTCCGCAAATTCACAAAGGTGCGGATTTTACTGAACGTTACCTCTTTCGCCAGACTTGCCTTCACCAGTTCAGACCAGGCAAAGTGCACTGGAGTGCGTTTAGCACACTGAACACAACTTCAAATTTTAGTAAATCAGTGTCTGAGCGAATTTTTGCATGGCGAATCTTCGCTACTAATTATATTTACCCCTTAATGCCTCGGTTATAATGATAGGTCAGACTAACCCTTCAAAACGTCTTCAAGCCACACTTGCCATTCATGACTTTGGCAAAGGGAAGACAAAGCCTATTAAGAGACATTCCCAACCACATATCTATGCACAGTAACACTGCAATAGTCGATGTGCCTATTCAGTATGACTAGATTGTCAGCTGCTTAGAACATGAAAGCATCTTACAAATGGAAATATTTTACCGCACAATGCTCACCTTCATAAATGGCCTATCAAATAATACCTCATTTGTCAACATTCTTCATAGGGTGTTTGAGAGAATTTCTATGCACTGCAGACTATAGATACACGCTTGCTCTATAAATATTTATATCCACAGCAATACAGACAACAAGTAGTAATGTAAATGAATATAAATTGCCGGCGAATAGATCACTTTGTTTGACAAACTGGATCAATTCTTATTGATCATGTGAATAAGTGTGACAAATGATGTGACTGCACATTGTTTATTTCCTTTCTCTGCAATCCAGATAATTGCAAATCATGTACAAATGCTGGGCAGTTACAGAGTCGGCCTGTGCACCTTTATAATGGCTTTGCCCATTCAAATGGAATATATGGTGTAACTGTGTCTATTTCCCTAATGTGACATTCTAGATGCAAACTACTCAGTGCAGCAGAACCATAAGCTAAATTCTTCAGTTTAGTCCCACCCCTCTGAAACTTTTTCTTGGTTTTTATCTGTCCCTCCACACAAGCACACACTCAGGCCAGGGACCCTGAATATTGGGGTGCCAGGAAGTACCTAGTACTGTAAGCAGTGTGATGTCATAGGAGTGTTTTTGTCTATGTCTCTGTTTAGGGGAGGGTTGGAGAATGGTGGGTATGTAAGAGCCAAGATTAAGGGGTAATTTATGAATGTGTCTCCCAAAAAATATCCAGTAGCTCAAAATCCATAAAAATCCATTTTATTAGATTCACATATTAAGGGGCAGATTTCTCAAAGGTCGAAGTGAAAATTAAAATGAAAAAAATTTGAATTTCGAGCTATTTTTTTATGTACTTCAACTAGGAATAGTCCAAATTCGATTAGAATTTGAAAATGATTTGAAAATTCGAATGTCGAAATTTATCATGTCCTGTCTCTTTAAAAATTCGACTTCAATCATTCACCGTCTAAAACCTGCCGAATTCGATCGAATGTGCTGTTACTTCAATTCGTACAATTTGAATTCGATCGAAAACAGACATATTCCCTCAAAAAAAACCTTAGATTTTTTGATAAATTTCAGTTGGTCATTTTTAATTCGAATTTCAAAGTTATGGGAGTTAAAACAACTCCCATTACTCCGAAACTCAACCCTTGATAAATCTGCCCCTAATAGTAGGGATGCACCGAATCCAGGATTCGGTTCGGAATTCACCCAGGATTCGGCCTTTTTAAAGGAACAGTAACACCAAAAAATGTAAGTGTTTTAGAGTAATGAAAATTTCATGTAGTGTTGCCCTGTACTGGTAAAACTGATCTGTTTGCTTCAGAAACACTACTATAGTCCATATAAACAAGCTGATGTGTAGCAATGGCGGAAATTGAAAAACGGCTATATGGCACAGGTTAACTAATGGATAACAGATAACACCATTAGACAGACAGAGCTTATTTGCTATCTGCAGTGTAACCTGAGCCTTTTCTCCTTTGAATGGCTGCCCCCATTGCTATACAGCAGCTTATTTATATAAACAATAGTAGTGTTTCTTAAGCAAACACAGCAGTTTTACCAGTGCAGGGCAACACTGCATTATATTTTCATTACTTTAAAACACTTTTATTTTTTGACGTTACTGTTCCTTTAAGCAGGATTCGTATTCGGCTGAATCCGTCTTCCCATTTGCACATGCAAATTAGGGGTTAGAGGGAAATCACGTGACTTTTTGTCACAAAACAAGGAAGTAAAATATGTTTTCCCCTTCCCAACCCGTATTTGCATTTGCAAATTAGGATTCAGATCTGGTTCGGTATTCAGAGAAATCTTTTGTGAAGGATTAGGGGGTTCGGCCGAATCCAAAATAGTGGATTCAGTGCATCTCTAATAAATAGATTTTTTACATACTGACCCCATGACAGTTCACCGTAAGCTTTTCGTAATCATAAGTGAAATCGGAAGGTGCGAAATGCGTAAGGTGGACTGTCATGGGGTCAGTATGTAAAAAATCTTTTAATATGTGAATCGAATAAAAATAATTTTTTATGGATTTTGAGCTGGGGGATACTTTTTGTGAGGTATAGGTGATTGGTACCTTGGGGACTGGGATAATGTATTGCCCAATATAGACTGGCAATTGTCATTTTTTTGATTGAATTTATGAATGTGCTCTAATAGAAAGATCGTTAATCATATGTAGAAATAACAATACATTTGTATCCATTGAATACTAGAAAGAGTCAGAAGAAGAGGGCAAATAATTCAAAGATTTTAAAAAAGGAAAAAAAAGACAAATCGAAAAGTTTCTTAGAATCAGCCATTCTATAACACAGTAAAAGATAACTTGTGCCCAAACATACTCCTGCATTTCTATATGCTTTCCAAGGCATTCATTCTGACTCTCCTGGTGAATAGCATGCAACTGCGTCTACTGAAGTTGGGGAACCCTGGCTCTACTTTCACCTTGAATCTGAACACATGCTCCAGAAGTAATGCAAACCTCGCCCTGAAAATGAACTTAAATGGGTTGTTTTCCTTTAAATGAACTTTCCGTATGATGTAGAAAGTGATGTTCTAAAACACTTTGCAATCAGTTTTTTTTATTACTTGTGGTTTTTGAGTTATTTAGCTTTGTATTCAGCAGCTCTTCATTTTGTAATTTTAGTTAAAATTACCCCAGCATCCATACATTGATATAAATAAGAGACTGGAATTAGAATAGGAGAGGGCCTGAATAGAAAAGTGAATAATAAAAAAGTAGCAATAACTAGTGATGGGCAAATAAATTCACCTGGCGTGAATAGGTGAATCTCCTCATTTCGCCTCTGGCGAATAAATTCACAAAAATTTTGCTCGTCCGAAAAAGCCGCTCGCTTGCATCAAAACCGCCGAGTTTCGTGAATTTTTCACCATTTTTCTGCGAAGTGAAATGGGAAAAATTTGCCCATCACTTTCAATAACAATACATTTGTAGCCTTTCAGAGAATTTGTTTTTAGTTGGGGTCAGTGACCCCCATTTGAATGCTGGAAAGAGTCAGAAGAAGAATTTAAATTATTAAAAAACTATAAAAAAAAAAAAAGAAAAATGAAGGACAATTAAAAAGTTAGAATTAGTCATTTTAAAACATACTGAAAGTTAACTTAAAGGTGAACCACCCCTGTTGGCACCTGTTGGGCAGAAATAATATCCCCAACCAAAGACACAAGCTAATAGAACCTGCACTCTGGTTGGGGGTAACAGTAGGTTTTTAATTTTTTTTTTTTTTTTAAATTTGCCCCCTGCCAGCACTAGGACACTCAAACTGGGAGTAGCCATGTTGTACATATCGCATGTACATACGCATTCGTTTCTGATGTTACATGCATGCGCATAATAAGTAAGCATGCACATAATTAGTTGCATTCGTTCATTATGCGCATGCATGTCCCCCAACATGGGTGCTCATACCGTGAGCTCCCTCCCACTGTCAGGGGACAATTAAAAAAACTACTGTTACCCCCAACCAGAGTGCGGGCTCTATTAGGCCACTCCTTTGGTTGGGGATAACCTGCCCAACAGGTTACCTTTAAAGGAGAACTAAACCCCCAAACTAATGAAAACCCCTACCCCCCATAGTCCCCCTCCCTGTTTCCACCGCAAAGGTGTTAATACATGTTAAAGCCCCTAAATCTTTAATTAACCCTCGATGCAGAGTCAGAGCAGCGGAGCTCACGGGCTCCATCTTCATCAGTTCGGCAGTCTTCAGTAAGTAAGCAGCATATCGGCGCATGTGCAGTTGTAGCAGTTTCCGGTCCTGAACAGTGGGAATGCGCAGACAACGCAATGGAAATTGCCGAAGGGACCAGAAGATTCCAGAAGCGTTGAAGTTGGTGCCAGTGAGCTCCTCTGCGCTGACTCTGCATCGAGGGGTAATTAAAGACTTAGGGGCATTTACAGGCATTAACACCTGTGTGGGGGGGATTAGGGAGGGCTGGGGTTTTCATTAGTTTGGGGGTTTAGTTCTCCTTAAAGTTAGAACTCCCATAAAATGGAAGATTGGGGAGAAATGGAAGCAGGAATTTATTCAGCACTTATATACATTTGAAAGACTTGAGATTTTAACAAACCCTGCTGTAGTAAATTGTATCCCAGATAAATTGTTATCGGATCATTCCCCAGTCCTCCCATTATATCTCTCTCTCTCTCGTCTCTCTTTGCTCCTTATGTAATCATGTTCCACGTGTTTCCATATATCCATTAATATTAGTCTTTATATAGCAGCCACCAGCACATCTTCTGACTGTCTGTTTGACTTACTGAAAACACTAAGTTACTTTCCCACCTCCCTCTGGATGTCTTTGCTGCATTCAAACTCATGACAATCTCCTGCTGTTCTAATCTCTCTATCTTGACCCCTGTCACAGGGCTTCCTTTTGTTTTTCACTCGATCTCTCCAATCAGTCATTCTGACTTCTCCTCCTCTTGAAACTTCCTTGCACTGACAATTTCACTCCACACCTCACACAGCCGGGGACTGGCTCATGGATACTTTCTGCACATGCTTCCAATCAATATGCAATTTTTTTTAGTATTTCGTTCAACAATTGAAATCTTCTTGTGGACTTTTTATTATATCACATTTATTATAGAACTATATATTTCTGGATGCTTCACTTTTACAACTCTACAGCTGCCGTAACAGGTGTGGGATCCATCATCCGGAAACCTGTTATCCAGAAAGCTCCGAAGGCCATCTCCCAATAGTTTTTTTATGCAAATAATAAAAAAAAAACCTGTACATAATAAATACTGAAGACCCAAGTTGCTAGTAATAGGACATTCTTTAACATAATAACCGTTAACTGGAAGGTGAACCACCCCTTCTTCTTCTGCAATTTGAGGAATCAGAAGCAAAGAAATCATGATTAGTGCTGATCATTGGGTGTTTTTTTCACCATGTTTTGTTCTTATGCCAAAAACATTGAAATCAAAGGTTGTTTTTTATTGCACCAAAATGCATTTTATTGTATTGTAGCCAATGGGCGTATTTTTCACCATGTTTTCTCTCTTGCCAAATGCATTAAAGGAGTGGTTAACCTTTAAGTTAAGTTTACGTTTAAGTATGTTATAGAATGGCCAGTTCTAAGCAACTTTTCAAATTGCCTCCATGTTTTCTTTTTTTAATCGTTTTCGAATGATTTGCCTTCTTCTCTTTTAACTGAGGGTCGTCTAAAAAAACAAATGCTACAAACATATTTTTTACTTTTTGCTACTCATATGTCCATTCATGCCCTCTCCTATTGATATTCCAGTCTCTTATTCAAATCAGAGTTACTAGGGTAATTTGCACCCTAGCAACCAGATTGCTGAAATTGCAAACTTGGATTTTGATAAATAACCCCCTTGAACGCAACCTCTTTAAAGTCAATGGTTGTTTTTTGTGTGTGCCAAAATGCATTGGTGTTAATGTGTGTTTTTTCTAGTGCCAAATACATAGGAATATTTTTACAAAAAACACATTTTTCCCAGTGCAACAAAACACATGGTGCAATTCTGGTGCAGATTCGTGAACATTTTCCCCACTCAAAAAAACACTAATATTGCCTCTAATCTGTATCAGGCAAAAAAATGTGTTTATCCCTAATGACAATCTTGAATATTTTAAAAATGTATTTTTGGGCTTGATTTTTTTAAGCATAAACAACTCGGGCACATTTATTTAGGGTCGAATATCGAGGGTTAATCGGTAGGTTTTAGGTGCCGAAGTAGGGGGTCGAAGTTTTTTTTAAAGAGACAGTACTTCAACTATCGAATGGTCGAATAGTCAAACGATTTTTAGTTCGAATCGTTTGATTCGAAGTTGAAGTCGTAGTCGAAGGTCAAAGTAGCCAATTCAATGGTCGAAGCAGCCAACAAAATACTTCACTCGAACTAAGTAAATGTGCCCCCTCATGTCTGGCATGCAAGGTGCAAAGTACAAGGTATATGGAATTAACACATACCATTCAGGGGTGGGGAAGCATGTTGTGCCTACAACTACAACTGACGTGCTCAGTTAGCCCTGCACTAAAGACATTTTTATTATTATTTATTATTTTTATGAACTGATGCTATTCACTCACATATTGACAAAGAGTAAACAATGGTGCATGTGATACTGGTTTGCTTCAGTATAGGTAAGACATATACAGGTCATGGAACCTGTTATAAAAAATGCTTGGGACTTGAGGTTTTTCTGGATAATGGATCTTTCTGTAATTTGAATCTTCATACCTTAAAGGGCAAGTCAACCCCAAAATAAAAATGTGCCTAATAAAAGAAAACATTATTCTCTGCAATTTTGCAATATACATTCATTACAAATTTTCTATGGTTTTTAATTTATTTGTATACGTATTGCTATTGAAAGCAGTGTCTGTCCCTTTCTATTCTCTGCCCTGATGTCTAAGACTGTTGATACAATGTAAGACAAGGCAGCTGATTAACAGACCTGTCTTTGCTGGGGAACCAAGACTTTTGCAACATTGTTTAAAAAGTAACAACTGGGAGTTAAACCAATGCTGCTTTCAATATCAATTGCTTTTACAAATAACTTTAAAAGCACTGAAAATTTGTAATGAATGTATATTGAAAAGTTGCTTAGAATGATGCTTTCTTTTATTATTGACTTTCATATCTGCTAAAAAGATCATTTAAACCTTTAATAAACCCAATAGGCTGGTTTTGCCTCCAATAAGGATTAATTATTTCTTAGTTTGGATCAAGTACAAGCTACAGTTTTATTACAGGTATAGGATCCGTTATCCGGAAACCTGTTATCCAGAAAGTTCCGAATTACGGAAAGGCCGTCTCCATAGAGACTCCATTATAATCAAATAATGCAATTTTTTTTAAAATTATTTCCTTTTTCTCTATAATAATAAAACAATACCTTTTACTTGATCCCAACTAAGATATAATTAATCCTTATTGGAAGCAAAACCAGCCTATTGGGTTTATTTAATGTTTACATGATTTTCTAGTAGACTTAAGGTATGAAGATCTAAATTATGGAAAGACCTGTTATCCGGAAAGCCCCAGGTCCCGAGCATTCTGGATAATAGGTCCCATACCTGTATTACATAGAAAAGGGAAATTATTTTTAAAAATATTGATTGTCAGGTAAAAATGGAGTTGATGGGAGACAGCCCTCCCATAATTTGGAGCATTCTGGATAGTGGGTTTCCAGATAACAGATCCTCTATCTGTACAAGTTATATTGTAGGAGCTCGCTAATACACTGGAGTGTTATTTTATGTCTTAAACTGGCCGTATACAATACTGGAAGAGTGTCAGCATCTGATCTAATGAAGCCTGATATTGTCACACTGAACTGGAAAACCTTGTTGCTTCACGGTTGGTCTCCTGAGCTACTGAACCAAGTTAAACTGCCTCCCAGCCTTTGTAAAAAATGCCACTAGTATGAAATGGATATTTTTTAACTTATTGCTGTTTCTTGATTGTCAACATTACAATAATCAAAAAACAATGACGCATACATTGTGATAACTATTAATTTAATATTTTCAGCTCAGCGTTAAGATCCCAGTAATGATCCAATGCAAAGTATTTGTACAGAAAAAAGCCATAATTTCAGTAACTGGCTGCATAGTATGTGACATAAATGACACCTATATGACTTCTAGAGTTTGCTAATCAGACTTAATTAAAAGCATTGTGCTGAAAAAGCAATAGGCAAAATGGCAAGGAACCCCATTAAGCAAATGCCAGATGATAAGCCTGCGAGTTGACAATACCGTGTCAATTGCTGCTTAATTATGCAGAATTAACAAATGGCAGAAGCACCAGTTGTATTAGCTGAGCGGGGCTCTGTGCCAAGGCTCTACGCTGGCATAAATGGCAGACGCAGTCCAATTCTGTTATCTGACACCTCTGAACTCGGATCCCTGGCTGCTGTCTGCTCCATCTGTGGTGCCAAAAACATTTAGCAGAGGCGAAGAAAGCTGTTGATTTGTTAAACTAAGACAGATTTCGGTAATTGATATAAGTGACCACAAAAGATTAGGAAAGCTGTGCTGGAATAAATAGCGTGACGGCACTTCATCAAGTTAACCAGGATTTAAATGGGAATAAATTCAATGTTAGGGGGCTATTGGCTGTTTTCTTGTTTATCATTTCCGCAGCTCTTTGTTTTGAAGACCAACATTTCTCATTCACCTTGTCGCTGGCCTTTTGCAGCATGCGAGTGTTGTGATAACAAGGGGACAGAGTGTCGCATTTATCCTTCATTGCATGCTCAGGTTATAGCACTTCAATTGTGCTTAAGTAACTCTTATGATTATAGGCTTTAGAGGAAACATAGGCACATTTCTGGTCATAAGATCGTTCAGTTTCTTCTATGCAGATGATCAGTTTTAAAAACAAAGCACATTTCTAGGAAGAAAAATATGCTGGAGCAAAGAATCAAAATCAGGGACATTCTCTGGTGATGGTGGATAGTAGATAACTATGAGAATATAGACCACTTTAAGAAAGATGCTTAAAGGAGAACTCCTCCCCACTAATAAAAACACCTACTCAGTAACCTACATAGTCCCCTCTCCATGCCCCCCACATAGGTGATAACACCTATAAGTGTCCCTAATCCTTTACTTGACTAAAGATGCAGAGTAAGCGCAGCAGAGCTCAAGTGCGCCATCTTCCGGCTCTTCGGATTTCTTTGGGAAGTGAGCACCATATTGTGAAGGAAATTGCCGCAAGGGAAGGAAGAGGACCCAAAGAATACAGAAGAGCCGGAAGATGATCTCCACTGTGCTTACTCTGCACCTATAGGTGAGTAAAGGATTAGGGGCACTTATAGGTGTTATCAACTATGCGGTGGGGCGGGAGCAGGGTACCGGGTAGAGGTTTTTATTAGTGGGGGGGTTGAGTTCTCCTTTAAGGCACCAGAGGGTGATACAAGTATGCAACATTGGACTGGGGGTCTGGACCCCCCAGTCCGATGTTGGAGACAAACCCAATAGGATTGTTTTGTCTCCATTACGGAAGAATTTTATCTTAGTTGGGATCAAGTACAAGGTACTGTTTTATAAATACAGAGAAAAATGGAAAACAATATTAAAAATTTGAATTATCTGATTAAAATAGGGTCTAAGGGAGATGGTCTTCCCATAATTCTGAGCTTTCTGGATAATGGGTTTACAGATAATGGATCCTATACCTGTATAAGGAAGCTGTTACAGAAGTAATAATGTATAGTGCTTTTGTATCCAATATGTAATTTATATAGCATGAGATCATAACAACATTTCAGTAGAATGAGTACTGTCAGAGAAATAAAGATATGGCTACAATCGCTGGGGTCCTAGGTTTGATTCAAGCAATTTGCCTGGTCTAAATAAAGGATAATAACAATAAATAAAGCTTCCTCCAGGTCCCCTCATTTAATCCCAGAACAAACTGCCAGGATAAGTACAGGTATGGGATCTGTTATCCAGAAACCCAGTATCCAGAAAGCTCTGAATTATGGGAACCCCATAATACACAAATAATTCTAGTTTTTAAAAATAATTTCCTTTTGCGCTGTAATAATAAAACAGAATTTACAGAAATATCCCTTATCCATAAAACCCCAGGTTCCGAGCATTCTGGATTACAGGTCCCATGTCTGTAACTGATACTGAAATTGATCATGCTCTTAGTGGCCTGTAAGAGGGCATAGAAAAATCTATTTTAAACTCTACTGGGGCAGCAACCAATAAATATGACTAAGCCTTCTCTTTAAAGTGCTGCATAATATCCTTCTGCCTTCATCTGTGTTCTAAACTGTGCCTTTATGTGAATATAGCATATTTATATATATATATATATATATATATATATATATATATATATATATATATATATATATATATATATATATATATTATTGTTGCATCTACACATTTTTCTCTCTATTCTGTGACACGAGTCCGGTATTCATTTGAAGGCAGAACACATCTGGTTTGTTTTCAAAGCTGTGAGGTAAGATCAAAATGCTTTGAATGTGTAAAATCAATTATAATGATGGACTGTGAGAACATCTCGACCACCTGGCCCAGCACATTTAATGACATGAAGAAAGTCAAAAGTAAATGCAGAAAAAAAGCATGTTCACAGCTAGGACTGTAACTGAGGTGCTGAGAAAAATGGGAAACATTCTTGCTTATTTGAATACGTGCAAGTGCTATGGGTGAATATAGGGAAGTGTAGGTTATCCATATGTTACTTTTGTTGTCACTCCATCTCATCCTCTGCACTCTTTTTTTCTATAGAAGCCTACTTTGGTTTCTAGTCACTTATCCTATTGTGAGAACCTTGCAAAGCCGAATAGACAGGACTTAGCGTATATACTCGAGTATAAGCCGAGGTACCTAATTTTACCTCCAAAAACTGGGAAAGCTTAATGACTAGAGTATAAGCCTAGGGTGAGAAATGCAGCAACTTCTGGTAAGTTTCAATCAAAAAAGTGAGGGTTTCTGCTCCCATTGTAGGTGCCGGCGTCTCGTTTTTCGATGCTGGCGACCATTCTTGGACGCCGGAGAATATTCTTGGAGACTATTCTAGGACGCCAGTGACTATTCTTGGACACCGGCGACTATTCGCAGACACCGGCGATCGTTTTTGCACTAGACCCGAGTATAAGCCGAGGTAGAGTTTTTCAGCATATTATGGGGGCTGAAAAACTCGGCTTATACTCGAGTATATACGGTAGTAATAATACTGATGTTAGCAAGTTCAAGAATGTATTTAGATCAATTCAGCCAATATCCAATCGTCCAAAGGCATGGGACTGGAGAAAGGCAAGGCCAGGCAGGGAGAACCAAAGACAAGAAAATCTGACTGTATGATGTTGCATGGATATCTATGATATTGGCTATTTAAGATGCAGAGACCAAACACCATGATACAACTGATGCAATGCACCTATCTGCATAACCAGGGCCCCAAAACATTGGTAAGTTGACCTATTCTATCAAGCGAGGACCTCATTGGTCCCTCTACAATTCTGAGGCCCCTTCTTCTATTATTACGCACCTGAATTTACCAACAATGTGTTTGCTGAGCTTTTGTGCAATAAAATGGAGACCAGTATTATTTACAATAAACATAAATAAAAAAAGAGAGTCCTTGGCCCACCTATGTGGAGTATTGAAGACTTTGATGATGGGAAGGGAACTTTCATTTAAGTGCTAGTCTTGGGAATTATCATACAATTTTGCATATTGCAACATTAATGACACCTGCTAAGTGATGGTGTCTGGGCTGCATGAATAGGTAGTGAATTAGAATAAGTCAATATAGGGAAGAATGATGGTCACATGAGAGAGAGGCCCCTGAGGAAGTTGAAACCAAAACAGTTTTCAAAATTAAGGCATTTGTAAAAAATCAATTTCCAGTGCAGGTATCCATTATCCAGAAACCCATTATCCAGAAAGCTCTGAATTACGGGAAAAACATCTCCCATAGACTGCGTTTTGATCAAAAAATTCAGATTTTTAAATATGATTCCCTTTTTCTCTGTCATAATAAAACAGAGCTTCGTACTTAATCCAAACTAAGATATAATTAATCCTTATTGGAAGCAAAACCAGCCAATTGGGTTTATTTAGGGGCAGATTTATCAAAGGTCGAAGTGAAAATTAGAAAGAAAAAAATTTGAATAAAAAAAAATCGAATTTCGAGCTAATTTTTGTGTACTTCAACTAGGGAATAGTCCAAATTCGATTTGAGTTTAAAAAAATTGAAAATTAGAATTTTGAAATTTACTGTCTCTTTAAAAATTCGACTTCGACCATTTGCCATCTAAAACCTGCTGAATTGCTGTTTTAGCCTATGGGGGACCTCCTAGAACCTATTTGGAGTCAATTGTTGAAAAATCAATGTTTTTTTTTGGGAAAAACTTTGAATAGTACGAATTGAATGCGTTATTAGTTAGATTCGTATGATTCAAATTTGTTTGAAAACTGATCTATTTGATCAAAAACTGGCCTATTCGGCCAAAAAAAAACTTTGATTTTATTTTGGTTGGTCTTTTTTAATTCAAATATTGAAGTTTTTCAAATTCGAAATTCGACCTTTGATAAATCTGCTCCTTAATGTTTGAAGGATTTTTTAGACTTAAGTAATGGAGATCCAAATCAAGGAAAGATCCCTTATCTGGAAAACCCCAGGTCCTAAGCATTCTGGATAACAGGTCCTTTACATGTAAAACAAGGACTCAAGAGATTGATCAGTGTGTTGCAGTAATTTCCAATGTTACCATTGGAATGTTAACAATGTCCTTTTGTTTTTTAATTGTATGTGTTGGCATTGCTAGTAAACAAAAGGGACAAGGAATGTGCGTTGGTCCATATCCTTTTTTTGTGATAAAAAATAATTACTGTGTATATTGCTCTCAGTTAGTTAGTAGAAACAATGTATGTTTTGCACTTAACAAAAACTCAAACGTACAAACCAAAAGTAAAAAAGTACAAACATTTCTATCCAAACGTACAACATGTACAAAAGAAGCCTTTCCACTCCCCTTGGCTGATGATTTGGGGCTTGACACCCAAAGCCAATGTTTGATAAAATTCTACTTACATAAACAATTTGGGGTTTCCTCTTTTTTTTCTACATGGTGTGTGCAGCTCTGTTATGTTTTCTGCTGCAAAAAACTGTCATGAAATGGAGATGCCCTTTATGTGTCCTTTTTGTGAATGTACACAGCGGCTTCAGTATAGCTTTATAAGGTAGAAAATATAACTTTCCTCCCTTAAATCTTATGCTTTTAACACAATACAGGTATGGGACCTATTATTCAGAATGCTTGGGACCTGGGGCTTTCCGGATAACAGGTCTTTCCGTAATTTGGATCTTCACACCTTAAGTCTACTAGAAAATCATGTAAACATTAAATAAACCCAATAGACTGGTTCTGCTTCCAATAAGGATTAATTACATCTTAGTTGGGATCAAGTACAAGTTACTGTTTTATTATTACAGAGAAAAAAGAAATTTGTTTTAAAAATTTGGATTATTTGATTACAATGGAGTCTATGGGAGACAACCTTTCCGTAATTTGGAACTTTCTGGATAACGGGTTTCTGGATAACGGATCCCATACCTATAGAATATAATACTGGCACTAGCTGCTACATATTTCCAGTTTCTTTTGTACAAGTATAAATGCCAGCCACAAACATGATACATTTTGTGCAGACAAATTTGTTTCATGAATAAAACACTTAACATTAGTGATGGGCGAATTTGCGCCGTTTCACTTCGCCGGAAAATTTGTGAATTTCCCGCGAAAGTCGCAAAACGGCAAAAAATTAGCGAAATGGCGCTGGCGTCTCATTTTTTACGCCGGCGTCAGCAAATTTTTTTGGGCAAATTTTCGCTGGCGTTTCGTTAATTTATTCGCTGGCGGCGAATCGCTCAAATTTGCGCCTGCCGAATAAATTAGCCCATCACTACTTAACATTTCTTAACTGTCATCTGCAAACTTTTAATAACTATTTCTAAAATGAAATTCAGTCGAACTCAGAGGTACACATCTCTTCATTTAATTCTGAATAACAAATAAGCCACTGATTTCAACGCCAAACCGTCAGCCTCTTCTCTATCCATTTACATGTACAATTCCCAAGACCAGCGTATCTCTGTTTCTACAGTAATTCTTTATGCCTTTGTAAAAAGTAAAACACAACAAATGAAAAACATTGTTCAGGACAAAAATTCCAAGAAATAATTCAGAGAGCTTGGGAACTGAGTTATGAATACAATTAAAAACAATAAAATATCTGTTGAAACGATAGCAATCTAGCAGGAGTAAACCCCAGAAGCTAATGCATGACCCCATAGTTAGAGAGGACAAAAGCGAGACTAGGCTGACATTTAAGCAGCACAAAATAGAATTCACTCTGTCATTTCCAATCTTAATTCAATTTTATTTGACATGGTAATGAAGTTGTATGGGAAATGCTAAGGAACATTTCTTAATAAGGTTTCTGTAATCTCTTTGTAATCTAAAAAAATTTCTTAAAAAAAGCCATAAAAGTTGAAGCAACTTTTACGGGCAGTGCAAGCACTTTCTTTTTTAGTCTATAAAATTTAGACAGAAATCTCTTATGACAATCACGTTTGATTTCCTATAAATACTATTGGAACAATTTTTCAAATAAAATGACAATAATCATAATTATACTTAAAGGGATCCTGTTATCAGAAAACATGATTTTTTCAAAACACATCAGTTAATAGTGCTACTCCAGCAGAATTCTACACTGAAATCCATTTCTCAAAAGAGCAAACAGATTTTTTTATATTCAATTTTGAAATCTGACATGGGGCTAGACATTTTGTCAATTTCCCAGCTGCCCCATGTCATGTGACTTGTGCCTGCACTTTAGGAGAGGAATGCTTTCTGGCAGGCTGCTGTTTTTCCTTCTCAATGTAACTGAATGTGTCTCAGTGGGACATGGGTTTTTACTATTGAGTGCTGTTCTTAGATCTACCAGGCAGCAGTTATCTTGTGTTAGGGAGCTGCTATCTGGTTACCTTCCCATTGTTCTTTTGTTTGGCTGCTGGGGGAAAAAAGGGAGGGGGAGATATCACTCTAACTTGCAGTACAGCAGTAAAGAGTGATTGAAGTTTATCAGAGCACAAGTCACATGACTTGGGGCAGCTGGGAAATTGACAATATGTCTAGCCCCATGTCAGATTTCAAAATTGAATATAAAAAATCTGTTTGCTCTTTTGAGAAATGGATTTCAGTGCAGAATTCTGCTGGAGCAGCACTATTAACGGATTCATTTTGAAAAAAAAAATGTTTTCCCCATGACAGTATCCCTTTAAAGATAAAGATACAGAAATAAACATTAGCCTTGGAGTAGGACATTGTATGTGTTTGTACATGAGATAAATTGTTTGCAAAGTGATGCTTCTTTGGGTGACTTGTACTATTGTTCTCTGGAGTAGAACAATAACTCAAAAGTGACCAGTTGACATGTTATTGGATCTGGAATGTAAAGCTTATGGAATGAAAGATCCTTGACTGTATTCACATTTTCCTTTAATGGTGTACATTCTCCAACAACAAATATTATGCATCATGGATATTTGAGAGACTATTTATTCATTTTAACCTAATGTTTATGAAGATTTTCATTCCTCAAGGACTTTCTGAGTATTCTTGAAAATGTCTCATCGCTGATCTGAGCAGCTTCTTCCGTTCATCTGGTAGGGATACCCCATCTTTTAAACCCTCATAGGAATACATTAACATCCAATCACAATGGTTCCACTGCACTATTTATGTAGGTGTCAGCTGCAACTCAAAGCTATGTGAAAGTGTGAACCAGTTACAATGGTACCCTGATACTCATTGAGGCAGGTGTTAATTTTTTAATGTACACGATTGGAAGTGTGAATTTTTGTAAAACCACTAGGTTAAGGATGTCAAAAGTGGCTTTGTATGTTGCTGACACAACAATGTCACAGGCCCCCCACCTCTGTTAAGGGATGGTTGTTCTGGTTTGGCATTAATGGCCTCCTTCACACCTCTATCTAACAGTTTTCTCCATTCAAAATATGAACATTGTTGTCCTCAAAGAATGTAGATAGACTGCAGAGTCCTAGTTCTGTCCTGGGCCATTATCTCCATGAAAAGTTGTTTAGACTCAGCAATGTATACAGTGGACAGCATAGACCACATTACTTTTAGGGGCCGATTCACAAAGGGTCGAATATCGAGGGTTAATTAACCCTCGATATTCGACTGGGAATTAAAATCCTTCGACTTCGAATATAGGATTTTAGCGCAAATAGTGTGAGCGAACGATCGAAGTATTATTCTTTTGATCGAACGATAAAATCCTTCGAATCAAACGATTCAAAGGATTTAAATCCAACGATCAAAGGAATATCCTTCGATCAAAAAAACGTAAGAAAGCCTATGGGACCTTCCCATAGGCTAACATTGAGTTCGGTAGCTTTTAGATGGCGAACTAGGGGGTCGAAGTTTTTTCTTAAAGAGACAGTACTTCGACTATCGAATGGTCGAATAGTCGAATGATTTTAAGTTTGAATCCTTCGATTCGAAATCGTAGTCGTAGTCGAAGGTCGTAGTAGCCCATTCGATGGTCGAAGTAGCCCAAAAAACACTTTGAAATTCAAAGTTTTTTTACTTCGAATCCTTCACTCGAAGTTAGTGAATCGGCCCCTATATGTACTGTAGTGTAAAGTATAGAGTGCAGAGATCTATACATTGAGGAGATATTGAGTGGTCAAACATTTTCACGATTGATTAGAAAATGCAATTGTGCTCTAGACTTATTTCTACTAGATACAGTCTAACTTAACTTTACCTATTCAAAGTTAGAAATTGGGCTGTTCCCATATCTACAAACAGAAATATTTAGAATCAACACTTGACATAAGGAAGTTAACTCTTTTTATAAATGGGTATTTGCCATATGACAATATATCATGTAAAATTCACTTAAAAGTCAAGCCAAGAAGAGTGCAATGATTGCAAGTGAATACAGTACATATTTAATTGCTTATAGACTCGTGCAAAGATGACTGGAATGAATTGGCATTCACTGACCTTAGTGCCCTCCAATGAGGAAAATATGACTTGCAGATGATTATAACAATATTTCGGCCATGAGAGTTATAGTATGTTAAAGTTAATTTTATCTATACTTATCCAATTCCACTTCTTGATTAAAAAAGAATAAAAAAATGGCCCTTAGAAATTGAGATACTGCTAATGTATTGACAGCAAAAACATATTCCCAGACGAGCGTGTTTTGAGACAAATGTAGGTCTGCTAATTCCTTATGAGGCCTGATCTCTAACAGTCCACATTCAGACTTCAAGGAAAACTAATTTGTGGGAATTAATTCAATTACCATGGCATTTATTCACAAACAACGCTTGACTAACTGCACAATTAATAGTAATTTAGGGGGGAAAAGATGGTGATTGATGATCTTTCCATCAGATAAAATGAAGATTTACTAAGAGTAATGGAATATGATGGGCTGCCAAGTTTCTGTTGTTATAATATACAACATTAAACTCTCTGCAATATCTAAAAACAAAGTTTAGGGTTACTTTATTACAAATTATTGTTTAAAGAAAAATTATTGCATTTTATAGCAATATTAAAACTGATGTTTTATATATATATATAAAAATATAGTAATCAGTGTAATCAGTGTCAATCTCGGTGCACGCTCTTGTGGGGGACCCCGTCAAGTCCCCACTAGATATATGCAGATAGAAGAATGAAGCAGCACACGATTCTTTGCAAAATGTATATTACAAATCAAGCATCAGTACAGCGACGTTTCGGGCAGGCTATATGCCCTTTATCAAGCCATAATAAAAGTGAGCATTATACAAGAGATCTTTAAAAGCAACACACAGGAAATGACTTCATAATTTGCATAATGATTAGTCAACATCCATAATAAAAGAAAAACTGGCACTCAGAGCTCGATGCATGCAGGCAAAGCCCTGCAAGTTTATTCCAATGTAGAGATGGCGCGAACTGTTCGCCGGCGAACTTGTTCGCGCGAACATCGGGTGTTCGCGCTCGCCGGAAGTTCGCGAACGTCGCGCGACGTTCGCCATTTTGGGTTCGCCATTGTTGGCGCTTTTTTTTGCCCTCTCACCCCAGACCAGCAGGTACATGGCAGCCAATCAGGAAGCTCTCCCCTGGACCACTCCCCTTCCCTATAAAAACCGAAGCCCTGCAGCGTTTTTTTCACTCTGCCTGTGTGTGCTGAAGAGATAGTGTAGGGAGAGAGCTGCTGCCTGTTAGTGATTTCAGGGACAGTTGAAAGTTTGCTGGCTAGTAATCGTTTTGATACTGCTCTGTTATTGGAGGGACAGAAGTCTGCAGGGGTTTGAGGGACATTTAAGCTTAGGTAGCTTTGCTGGCTAGTAATCTACCTTCTACTGCAGTGCTCTGTATGTAGCTGCAGTGGGCAGCTGTCCTGCTTCTGATCTCATCTGCTGACTGCTGCAATAACAGTAGTCCTTGTAAGGACTGCTTTTATTTATTTTTTTGTTCCAATACAGAGCAGTATCAAGCAGATTACTAGCCAGCAAACTTACTATCATCTGTCCCTGAAATCACTAACAGCTCTCCCCCTACACTATCTCTTCCAAGCACACACAGGCAGATTTTTCAGATACATTTTTGCCCTTGATCCCCCTCTGGCATGCCACTGTCCAGGTCGTTGCACCCTTTAAACAACTTTAAAATCATTTTTCTGGCCAGAAATGTCTTTTTTAGATGTTAAAGTTCGCCTTCCCATTGAAGTCTATGGGGTTCGCGAACCGTTCGCGAACCGCTCGCATTTTTGCGCAAGTTCGCGAATATGTTCGCGAACTTTTTTTCCGACGTTCGCTACATCCCTATTCCAATGTAACGTTTCGGGGGCGGGCCCCTTCCCCGCCCCCGAAACGTTACATTGGAATAAACATGCAGGGCTTTGCCTGCATGCATCGAGCTCTGAGTGCCAGTTTTTCTTTTATTACGCTGACTACAATTGGGGTGGCCGATCCCTTCTGACTGTGCACCGGGCCAACTTATGCTGGAGAGGCCAGGGTGTGCTGGTGGGTTCTGGAAATTAGTCCACATCCATCCCCATCCACAGCAAATTGGATTCTTTTTACAATTGTTGGAGATCATATTGTATTGTAACTATTTCACTTTTAGGGATGACTTCTATCTTCAGCTGCGTGGAACCGCGATGGGATCCAATGTCGCCCAGGCATATGCCAATGCCTTTATGGCTAAGCTTGAGGAACTACACATATATCTAGATGTAGACTTTGCCAGGCACTGTTTGGCCTGGTGGAGATATATCGACGATGTCTTTGTAGTTTGGCGGGGTGACATTGACTCCCTTCAGCGGTTCCACGACAGGATTAATGGTACATCCCTCCATTTCGTTTTCACTAATATTTGATCTTCACAAAATCAACTTTCTCGATGTTCTGATATACAAGGACCAGGGTGGCCACTTACATACCTCTTTATTTTCCAAACCTACAGACAGGAATCAGATTCTACACTATACAACCACCACATATAAAAAAATCGATCCCAATCAGCCAGTTGTCCAGAGTACAGAGACTAGTTAGTGACACTGAAGAAAGAGATATTCAGAGACAACCCATGTGCCAAAAGTTTAGGGATAGGGGTTATCCAGAAAAGACAATACAACAGGCCCAACACAGGGTGGAATATCCTCAAACTAAGAAAAAACAGTCAAATAGGATACCATTTGTCACCCAATTTCATACGGACAGTGAAATTGTAGGCAAAGTATTACGTAGACATTGGTATCTACTACAAAATGCATACCCTATGATACAAGACAATGCCTCTTATATCCTATCATAAAGGAAAAACTATAGGAGCACAGGTGACTTCAACCCAGATGAAAACTAAAATTAAAACAGTTGATAGAACGTTTTTGGGATGTAGATCCAAGGGGATGTTTCCCTGTTTAGGATGCGCACAATGTCCCTTTGTTTTGAAAAACAAGGAGTTTACACTCCCCCAGACTGGTTATACAGTACAATTACGAGGCTATTTTACATGCATTTCAAAATTTGCGAAATATGTGGTGATATGTCCGTGTGGTCTCATCTATATAGGTGAGACCACACAGATGGTCAAATCACGCATTTCTCAACATCGTTCCAGCATCAATCTAGGTAATATGTCCTTGCCTGTATCCAAACATTTCCTAGAAAAAGGACATACTGCAGACCAATTGAAATTTATGGTGTTGGAAACAGTACCGCCTTTGAAAAGAGGGGGTGATAAAGAATTAAAATTAAAACAGAGAGAGGTGTGGTGGATTAAAAAACTTGGATCGCTATATCCCTCAGGTCTCAATAAGGACTATGATCTATTTCTATTCCTTTAAATCCACTGAAAGCGTATATAGGGTTAAACAAAGTGGGAATGGATGTGGACTAATCATTATGCAAATTATGAAGTCATTTCCTGTGTGTTACTTTTAAAGATCACTTGTATAATGCTCACTTTTATTATGGCTTGATAAAGGGCATAGCCTGCCCGAAACGTCGCTGTACTGATGCTTGATTTGTAATATATACTTTTGCAAAGAATCGTGTGCTGCTTCATTCTTCTATCTGGATATATATATATATATATATGGAGTAATATTTTTTGATGGTCATGTTTCTATATTTTTTTTTTCTCCAATCTCATCTACTATGTAACTATGAAGTATTAAGAAAGATTTTGCATGCATCCGATAAGCAGCCACACAAGTGACAGCATTTAACCATTAATTTTAACTGATGACATCACATTTCTGTAAATTTTTTAAAGACATATTTATCAATGGGCAGTGGGTGGAGGCCTTTTTATCAAAGGTCAGCTGTAACAATCTACAAATGTCATGACATTTATTAAAAGATCCAAATAAAAAAATGTACAAATGGAAAATTGCACTGAACAATCTGAAAAAAATACAAATACCTCTAAAACCCTAAAAATTCTAAATTTCTTGAGAAAAAAATCCAAAAACTTCTAAAAGTTCAAACTGATTTAAAACGCTCCATTACGATCAGTGCAGCTCCCATTGACTTCTATAGAAACCTCAACAACTTTTACTTGTAAGAGAGGTTTTTGTGGTTGTTATACCTGATAAATCTTGATTTTTAGGGGCCCATTTACTTAGTTCCAGTGAAGGAATAGAGGAAAAATAGTTTGAATTTCGAATTTTTGAATTTTGACAGTCAAATATCGAGGGTTAATTAACCCTCGATATTCGACCCTAGGTAAATGTGCCCCTAACAGTTTATTTAAAAAAATGGGGAAACCACAAATTTTTACTGATCCATTTCAAAATGAATGAATAGTGGAACAAATACATTGTTTCAAAAATTTAAATAAAAGTGCCTGTATGATCCATTTATAAAGAATTGTTTTTCAGGGTATTTATGGCTCTTTAACATAATGTACATTTTTTAAACTGTATGTTTGTTTTTTTTTACTTTTTAAGAGCTTATGAGTTCAAGGCAAAATAACTGAAGTCTGGCTACAAAGTATGGCATTTTAAGACATTGCTTTTGTAGTTAAATGGAAGGCACCAAAAACAAACAAACATGCTTTTATCTTTTTATACTAGTATTAAAGAGAATATATACAATACTGAGGGTGAACATAAATTATATGTATTTGCATGAGCAGTACAGTGTTTACACGTCTTTTAATTAACTGACATTGTTCGGAGTATTATTAAAAGATTTTATTTCCTGTTGGAATATACTCATTTTGCATGATAATGATTAGCAGATGGCCAGTTGAATGTGATAAAAATGAAGACTGCCCAGAAAATCTCCATATAATGGAACAGAAGGCAATAAGCAAATGGCCTGCCACAAAGTGGCATTGGTGGGGTTAATTTATAGGCTAGAACCACTGGAGTTTTCCTTCTTTGGATTTCAACAATGAAAAATCCCCAATGTGTCTATCACAGATGCTGGGGATTAATGGTAAGATAAAAGCTTCATGAAAGTTAAACATATCAAACCTACTAATTATGGAGGAGTCTGGACTTGCATTCAATGTCAGAATCAAAGACTAGAGTATAAAAAAGACATGACCAGACACTGTCTTAGAAAAACTGATTAAACCTGCCTAATTTGAAAGAGAAAGAGAATTATGCATAATGTGGCAAAAAGCGACAGCCAACTTTACAAATTGCACATCCTAATTATTATAATTAAGTCTGGGCTGAATAATAACATTCATTTCTTTTTGATAGGCTCAAAGGCAATAAGTTTAACAGAAAAAGAGAAGAACATAAAGTGGTGGGGGGTTCTTTTGTAAAGAACTGTCTCTTCTAAATTTAGCTATAATAAACATGATAAGAGCTGGTTACTCTTTGGTTTCAATTAGACTAGAAAGAAAATTATTGTGCCCTATCTGTTGAAAATGTGAACCCTTGGAAAATTCAATTAAAAATGGAACTTGTCTTGTTTAGTTGGTTCATTTACAGTAAGTATTATTGCCAGCAATGTAGTCTAAACAAGTATAATCCCAGTGGTATCAATGTGGAAACTCATCTTTTTTTGAAGAAAATAATATGTAAAATGAAAAATATTTGCATTGAGGGGTCACTTATTTGTAACTGGCACATATACAATGTTTTATTTGAAGCAGTCAATCTTGCATAAAATACTCCTGCCTAGTGTTCCAGGGTAAATAAATATGTATTTGGTTTTTGGACCACAAAGCCATAAAGAGTCAAGCAAAGACGTGGATTTATCAGATTTATTGATCAGCTCGGGGTCGATCCATAACAAATTTGGGATAACGACTCTTCAGATAACAAACTATTTTAAATATCCAATAAAATTAAATTGATAAAAAAGAAATAATTCTGATTCAATCTAATGCAAATCCGTCATTTAAGAAAGCATATCTGTGATCCACTCAAATCAATATGAATAAAGTACAAGTACAGACTGATCAAATGAGCAGAAAAACAAAAATCTAAAACAATATTATCAATTTGAAATGATATAAGGTAATAATATGAAATTTATAAATGCTAAATGCTGGTTTTGATTCAATCCATCAAATTTGTAACCCTACAGGATTTCCCATTTCAACTTTGATAAAATCTGTCCCAAAATGTATAAAATATTATGCTTTATTGAAAATATGCTTAGTACAGGTATAGGACCCGTTATCCAGAAAGCCCTGAATTACAGAAAAGCCATATCCCGTAGACTCTATTTTATCGAAATACTCAACATTTTTAAAAATGATTTCCTTTTTCTCTGTAATAATAAAACAGTAGCTTGTACTTGATCCCAACTAAGATATAATTAATCCTTATTGGAAGCAAAACCAGGTTTATTTAGGGGCAGATTTATCAAGGGTCAAATTTCAAGTGGAAAATACTTCGAAATTCGACCATTGAATAGAATCCACCGACATTCAAATTCGAAGTCGGGGGATTTTATTCATCGTACAATTGTACAACAACTTAGAAAATTGTTCTGGAAGGTCCCCATAAGCTAACATTTCACTTCGGCAGGTTTAAGTTGGTATTAAGAAGTATTGAAGTCGAAGTTTTTTTAAAGAGACAGTACTTTGATTATCGAATGGTCGAATAGTCGAACGATTTTTACTTCGAACCAAAGTCGAAGTAAATTCGAAGTCGTAGTATCCTATTCAATGGTCGAAGTATTCAAAAAATGACTTCAAATTTCGAATTTTTTTACTTCGAAAATTCCCTCGCATTCACTTCGACCCTTGATAAATCTGCCCCTTAATGTTTATATGATTTTTCTAGTAGATTTAAGGTATGAAGATCCAAATTACAGAAAGATCCATTATCTGGAAAACCCCCGGTCCCAAGCATTCTGGATAACAGGTCATATATCTATATTAGAATAATACTTAAATATACATATTTAAATGTACACAAATACACAGTGTGTATTACTTAATATAAAAGAGGTGATTATAGCCTATTGTTAACTCAAAATAATACAAAAGAAACAAGGAGGTTGAACTCTCTTAAACAACCATTCAAAATATATTTTGGATACATAGATATGCCCTATATTTTTGGGGTCAAACAAACATATATACATTAAATCATGTAGCATTGACAGTAAGAAAGATCAAAGTGTAGAGAAGAAAGGTAAGTGATTAATGAAAGATGTTCTTATGCTCTATTATGCTTGAATTCTTGGAAGTAAAAGGCTTTGATGAATTTCTGAAGGAAAAGAATATTATGAAGAAGGGGCAGCAGAAACTCAAGTTGTGTTGAGTATACAAGTTGTGTTTAGATTTGCTCATAAGTTACTGAAGCAAAGAGGAACTGTATAGCCCACCATAATGTAAATTATTTTTTCTTTTTTTAAATAAGTAATATGTTTTTGTTTTTTTTTTTCAAATTAGCATTGCATTTTATTAAAGAAAAGGCCTGTCTCTGGCTTGTCTGGCACAATGTTTTATCCAATTGTGGGTGGAAAAACTACAAATTTTAAAGTAGTATTCCCAAAAAATAAAATTAAACACATTATACTATGTCAACAGACTTTGGAATGGCCAAGCAATCTCTGCTATCAATAAACACCTCCAGTGAGACTCCGGCAAAATCCCCTATAATCAGTTGGGATGAGTCCCCCCACACACACATGTGAATGAATGTTTACTAAAATACATTTCAAAGATAACTGAGAATGAAAAGCAGATGGTTTGTATGATTTAGTGTTTTGGTAGCAAAATTTTACATACTTCATAGGAAGACTTTGAAATTATGCAGAACTTTCTATGAGCTTTCTTTTTTTATTTGTAGGCAGGGGTGGCATCTACCAAATCAAATCAGGAACAATTATCTGATGGAAGGTACCATTCATAAATACAGAAGGAAAGTCATGTGCTAAAAGGGTCTATGGGTAAAATGTGTTATTTTGTGCCGGACAAAACATTACATTTCTTTGGTTTCTAAAAATATTTGATTCATACAAGACTATAATGTGGGGTATCATTGACATTCCACAAACACCTGCCTATTAGGGATGGGTGAATTTTCTCACCTTGTTTCGCCGGAGAAATGACAGCCATAGACTTGCATGGCATAAAAAAAAAATTGCTGCGCGTCCAAAAAAAATTGACGCCCGTAGACTATAATGGGCATCGTCAACATTTTTTCTGCGGCAAATTTTTGGCAAAACAAAATGGGTCAAATGGATGGCTATGGATGTTTTTGGTTCACAATGGCCTTAGACGCACAATGGCATGGGCATTAAGGGGGTTCCATGGGAAAATCAAAGTGGGGATTATACCACACAGAATAAATTGATATCATATAAAGATCTGCCCATTATACTCTCTTTTGTAGTCAAGATAGTGACTTTTTTTTATAATAGTTAAACCTTTCCATAATTAGAATGTATGGTGCTGACATGGAAATACCAGGGTGCGAGAGCAATAGATTCTACTTTGGTGGCTTACAGGTAAAACAATGAAAGCCATAGAATTGACAGATATTTGACAGGCAAAGCATAGCCCTCAATACACTTTAACCCATGTCATAGAAAAGGCTAAATTGCAAAGGAAAATAGGCCACATTTTTTCAATATAGGCAAAATAGTGCCTCAGGTTTTTGTAACTTATTTTGGTGCTTACTCTTCAAGTTCCATGTTCCAAATAGTTAATGGTAATTGTATCATGCTACAGTTAGGGTTTGAGAAAGAACAACACTACAGTTGCATGTGCAATATACTGAATACACAAAAATTGTGCAATTCACCAACTTTTTTCCCAGAATCCAATATTACTTGTGCCAACCACAGTTATGCCAACAATTTTGAGCTAGCTGCCAGCCAAATGTGTACATTGGAGCAGGCACTCAGTGGGAAGTCCATCAGAGACAGAGAAGTAACGTAAATGTGGATTTATTTGGTAACAGCAAATAGAGACATCCTCACTCAATTCATGTTAATAAACCCTTAGGGGCATATTTATCAAGGGTCGAATATCAAATTAAAAATACTTGAAACTCCAATTCAAAAAGACCAACCGAAGTGAAGTCAAAGGTTTTTTGGGTCGAAGAGGTCCGTATTCAGCTGAATTCGAATCGTAAGATCGAAGGAATAGCGCATTCGATCGAAGTTTTTCCCAAAAAAAGTTGATTTCTCAAAGTCCACCAATTGACTCCAAATAGGTGTAGGAGGTCCCCCATAGGCTAAAACAGCACTTCGGCAGGTTTTAGATGGCGAATGGTCAAAGTCGAAGTTTTAAAGGAACAGTACATGATAAATTTCGATATTCAAATTTCAAAGTTTTTTTCAAATTCAAATTTGATTTTGGACTATTCTCTAGTCGAAGTACCCAAAAATAGCTCAAAATTCAACGTTTTTAACTTCGAATTTTCACCTCGACCCTTGATAAATCTGCCCCAAATGGTAGGCCTAGGACTTGGCCTATGATTAAGGGGGTTATTTAATATAACTCAGATTTTTCCGGTCTGGCTTTTTGGTGCAAATAATAGAATTTTCTGTGAAAAAAAACACCTCACATTTTTCAAGATCAAGTGAATGGGGAAAAAAGTCAGAAGAAAACAAATGATACAGGTTTCCACTCGATTTTATTGAGTTTTTCCCCTATTCAATTAATTTGAGTTATTTAAATGATAACTGAGGCACAATTGTGGATGAAAGTTTGGTTGAGCTTTTTTTATTTAAAATCAGATTATAATAAATAATGTTCATTAACATGAAATTCATAAGGCTGACTCTGTGTGCTGATACCAAATACATCAATATTTATTTTATTTCGCTGCCTCTGATGGACTGCTCATTAAGGCTTTTGACTTTTGGCGAGTTATGAATATATTTTTTAAGGTCTAGATGTCAGAAACACAAAGATTTGCTTTTGTTAGTAAATCATTCTGAAATAATGTAGGAGCAACTTGGGCTTTAAGGTAAGCTACAGTTTATCTAAAGTAAGTATTAATTACAAAGCTGTTTTGTGCCGTGAACAAAATGCCAAAATCATTTTTCAAACTTTTAAAATAAAATAAAAAATGTCACCAACCCTAGTAAACACCCTGGGACACTAAACATTTAGCCCATTGCTTACGCTGCTTTAATGATTGATGGCAGTTTTTTATGGGGCAGACAGAGGAAACAAAAGTTAGGAAGTCACATTAACTAGAGTAGGTGTAAAACTGGTGCCAGTTCACTAATCTCTTGTAATCAATATGGACTGGCTTTAATCATTCTAATTGCACTAGGCTGCTCAAGATGCATTGCTGACTGGTTGCACTGTATGGAGATTCGACTTAATGTTAGTAAATGATCCCTAGAATGCTCACCTAACAGCAACCACAGACTAACAAATAAATGGAAAATGAAGTAGTATGTAAAGTGAAAAAAGGTGTTTCTCACTCTGACAGGATTTATTTCATCCGGAGGCTAGCCTCGGGCCATTCCAGGATTCACTTTCAGTATTTAAATATTTCATTCTTTTTCTACTCGAAATGGTAGCATTCAAAGTGTGATGTCTCCAATAATGTTGTTCCACACGTTTCCCCTGAGAATTTCCCCTTTGTACCTCAGATACCTCAGTTTCTTAGTTGTGCTTTCACTGAATCTTAGCTGAGAATTACCAACCGAGAATGTGCTAAAAGCCAGTGTACTGTATGTACAAATAGCCGCACCTCTCACCTTTCCTTTGATGTTCCTGCTTAGGTGGTGCAGAATTCTCAAGACGGTCAGCACACGTCATAACTTTTAGTAAAAAATGGAAAGAGAAACGCACAGACACCAAATGTGTTGCAGGTGGGGAACTTCCCCTATTCTTTATTGTGACCACCTGTGCATCAACGTTTCGGGGGGGATTAACCCTCCCTTTGTCAGGAACATTTTTCACTAATAGCCAGTGTAACCATTCCTTTTTGAAGGCAGTGCAGAGGATTATTATAGGGAGGTGAACCAAAGAATAGCCGGAGAGCACACCTTTAAGTGTTAAAAGGTTTCCATTTTTATTTCGCAGACAATCCTGCACAACATGTTTCGGCTAAACTGCCTTCATCATGCACCTGATGAAGGCAGTTTAGCCGAAACATGTTGTGCAGGATTGTCTGCGAAATAAAAATGGAAACCTTTTAACACTTAAAGGTGTGCTCTCCGGCTATTCTTTGGTTCACTTGGAATCTTTTGCAATCTGGCATGGGGACTGCGGCTCGTTGAGAAGCACTAAACATACGGATAATCACTATAAGGACAATTTGATATTGAATCTGATATTATAGGGAGGTAATTACAGTAAGCGTTTCCCTTTTGCTTAAAATATCCTGAAAGGTTTTATATAATAGATCATTAATTATTATTATTATTATTATTATTATAAAAAACTGTATTTTTAGATTACTATGGGTAAGCTTGTCTAGACTGTACATGCAGTTAAAGATACAGCAGGTCTTTCCTATCTGCATGCTGTTGCACTGTTAGCTTAAAGGAGAAGGAAAGGCTCATATTAAGTAAGCTTTATCAGAAAGGTCTTTATAAATACACCAGTAAACCCTCAAAGTAATGCTACTCTGAGTCCTCTGTCAAAATAAATACAGCATTTCTTTCCTTCTATTGTGTACACATGGGCTTCTGTATCAGACTTCCTGTTTTCAGCTGAAACCTCCAGGGCAGGGCTTGAGCATGCTCCGTTTGCTCCTCTCCTCCCCCTCCAGAGCTATGAGTGAGCAGGGAGAGACTCAGGCAGGAAGTGATGTCACACCAAACTAATATGGCGGTTGCTATCCTAAACGAGCTTCTAGAGCTGTTTACTCAGATATGGTAAATCATTCTGCAGAATAAATATGGTGTTATAGCTTTCTTTATTATGGCTAATCTATTGGCAATAAACTGCTTTGGTAGCCTCTCTTCTCTTTTCTTTAAGAAATCTGCTCCAAGTTGTTGTTACTTAGGCTTAGAATAGAATTATTGTTTTATGGAGTCTTTGCACTCACAATGGTCAATTTCATCAAAATCTGGAATCTACCAGTGTTTGGACTGTGGTAGGACACTGTCACATATGGCAAACCCAAGGAAGTAACTGGATTCCAGTCTAGGCCTGCTTTTTTGCCTTTAACAGCCACCTTTAGTCCTCAGCTACCTGAGTGCCTCCAGGATTTACAACACAAGAATCCAGAGACTCTCAAGTTAAGGCAAGTGAGGGAGCCAAATGTATACAGCAGGGAAGGAGCCAGTAAGGACAGAACTAGATGTAGTCAAGGCTGGCCAGATTAGAACCCAAAAAGAAACTTAGACACATTAGACTAGGGGCCCCAACTTTTTTTACTTGTGAGCCACATTCAAATGTAAAAAGAGTTAGGGAGCAAAACAAGCATGAATAAGTCCCTTGAGGTGCCAAATATGGGCTATGATTGACTATTTGGTAGCCCCTATGTGGGCTGACAGCCTACAAGAGGCTCGACTTGGCACTATACTTAGTTTTTATGCAATTAAAACTTGCCACCAAGCCTGGAATTCAAAAATAAGCTCCTGTTTTGAGGCCACTGGGAGCAACATCCAAGGGGTTGGAGAGAAACATGTTGCTCATGAGCTACTAGTTGGGGATCACTGTATTAGACAAACGCAGATCGGGGTCAAAACCAGGAAATAACAGGCATAGAACCCTATAGCAGGCAGTGAATGATATCAGAACTTGGGATTTTATAGGCAGACTGAAGGCTAACACTGAGAACCTGCTGCCAGGTTAACAGCAGCTGAAACAAGCAACACCAATGCAGCGGGTCACTGGTTCAAATCCAGGCTGGATGTTACAGAAGCACATTCAAGAAAAAGTATTGTATCCAAACTCCATGAGACCTGGTTGGAACTGAATACCAGCAAGCAATGCTAACCACTGTGCCCCTCATTACTCAACAAAGTTGCTTCGTTTGATTGTCAGACAAGATGAATTACTAAAGCCCGTAGAATTTGCAGAATCCTCTGTTGCTCCATGTGATTCCGACCAGCTTGTTCAGTTATACAGATATATTTGTGAGCAAAAATAAACAGTAGTGAACTTCAGTTTTTTTTCAAACATGTTCTACAGCAGCAGTTAAAGGAGAACTAAAGAAATAGGTAAAAAATGTTTCACATTATTGTAACACGTTTTTGGACTATCTAGGCCAAGGGGTTAATCACCAGCTAGTAAACTAGAGCATGGGTTACACTTGACTCTAACACTTTGGGCAGGGCCTTCGCAAATTGGAAATATCGAAGGTGCGGTGTAGTGCAACTACAACTTCTATAGGCTACTGTGCATAAACCAATAAAGAAATGGGCAATTTGCAGTCAAACAGAACAAACTTTTATTTGTCAGAGACAAATGATCCACAGGTCTTGTACTTACAAGCCACAGGGGCCCCAGCAGAATATCACAACATGACTACAACATGTCCCTCAGAGACAGCACAGTGGAACTCCCTGAGGCGATAGCGTAACACCTGGTTAGATACACCCTCAGGATCTCAGCACAGTGACCTGGATCCTCACACAGGGGATCAGGGAACTCACTAACCCTAATTCCCTATTAGGCTGTGTCCATATACTACAGGCCTGTCTTGCCTGAGGGCAGAGCTACCTTGTTATCTCTCCTAGTTGGAGCCAAGCTGCTCTTGCTACTTAATCTTAACCTAGCTTACTCTCTCCTAGAGAGTTTACGGGTAGTATGCTATCTCTAGCTGGCCTCATTCACGGGGTCCCTGCTCCCCGACTTTACTCACTCTAGAGGTACTGGTCCCTCTAGGGCAAACTGGTTTTACTAGACCTTGTTGTACCCAGGCTCCCTGGAAACATCCAGCTGGATCAGCAACCAGAAGCTGAAGAGAAAGATCCACCCCTTCTCACTCAGTATAACAAAGTGTTACAGGGTGAGATCACAGCGCTTCTTGGCCAATAACAACTATGAAAATTACAACTAGCTACATGGGCAACTGCCCAGAAACTAGGGAGATCAGGAAGTGTAGGGATTTAAAGTTGTGGGGGCACATTAACCCTATGGGTCCCTGCATTATGTTTTGGACTTCTATACCAGCCCAAGGCAACCACAGCCCTAAAGATCTGTGTCTCCAAAGATGCCCCAGTAGCTCCCCATCTTCTTTTCTGCTGATTCACTGCACATGCTCTGTGCTGCTGTCACTTACTGAGCTTAGGGACCCAATCACAATATACAGTACACATAGAATAGAAAAGTCACAATATAAGGCTGATTAATAATTAATACAGATAACATGTCAGCTCAAACCCCACCACAATTGACATTAGAATTTAATAATCAGCCCTGTAGCATAAGCTTATGAGTGTCACAGACACTTTCCAAGAGGGTGACCCCCTGTGACAAGTTTGAAGTCCTGGATCATTGCTGCTATTGACAAGCTGAAACTTTAGGCTGGTGCAATAAGTTCAGTATATAAACTATGGCATTTTTAACCATGTTCATTTTTAGAGTTTAATTCTCCTTTAACATTCGTTCTCGGTGCAATACACCTTGTTTCAATAAAGATTTCACAGTAATACTTCTTATACAACTAGAGTGTCATAGCCAAAATAACATGACACCTTAATCATTGTCTCTGTTACTCTCGTTCACAGTTCTTCACTGAAGCCTTCACTGCTCACCTAGATTTTCTGTTCAGCGTTACAGCTCATAGAGCAATGTTTAACTGATCTATTTAAATTGACTTCCCACAGAAACACCTCCCTAGAATGAACAGTACTCTTAAATCCTTCAGAGCGGGAACATAACTAAGAAAGCTGACAAAGTGCTCTGCATTGTGACGTCCATTAGTCATTAAAGTTAAAACCTTTCTGTTTCAGATTCTGATGTAGAATAGTTTGTTAGTGAACTTTGATGTTCCCCAATGCTTCAGATCTGTTCTGTCTAGTCCAGCCACTTCTCGAGTCTCCGTCATGAGGGAAATATGTCTGCCGATAGACATATCACAGATTCACACAGCCCAGACAGGTGCCTCAGCAGTAGAAAGATCAATAGACAGGCATTACCTCATGCATGTTAGACAGTGAGTTGAGTTGGATTGCTGAAACTCATCAGGAAACATTAAACCAAGGGCCCAATCTAAAAATAATAATGAAAAATTCTCCTCTTCTCACGGCTCAATATTATCTTTGACTGTATTATGTTGGTTCTTTAAAAGAAAAAAAATATGGGTTTCTCTTGTAATCCTTCATTTTTTTTATTCTTTTTAAAACACGTGCCACTATTACTGCTCAGTGTGATCCTGGAAGGATACAACAAAATATTTAGGGAGGTGTATTCTCCACAAAAATTAGATCATCCGCTATAGTTACATAGTTAAATCGGGTTGTAAAAAGTCCATCAAGTTTAACCCCTCTAAATGAAAACCCAACATCCATACACACACCCCTCTCTACTTTCATATAAATTATATATACCCATATCTATACTAACTATAGAACACCTACGTTGCTTCAAATAAAAGTTCTTTTCTTCTAGTCTAAAGGGGAGGCCTCTGGTACGGTGATATTCTTTATGGGTTAAAAGGTTCCCTGCTATTTGTCTATAATGTCCTCTAATGTACTTGTAAAGTGTAATCATGTCCCCTCGCAAGTGCCATTTTTCCAGAGAAAACAACCCCAACCTTGACAGTCTACCCTCATAACTTAAGTCTTCCATCCCTCTAACCAATTTAGTTGCACTTGGTCTCTGCACTCTCTCCAGCTCATTTATATCCCTCTTAAGGACTGGAGTCCAAAACTGCACTGCATACTCCAGATGAGGCCTCACCAGGGACCTATAAAGAGGCATAATTATGTTTTCATCCCTTGAGTTAATGCCCTTTTTTATGCAAGACAGAACTTTATTTGCTTTAGTAGCCACAGATTGACACTGCCCATAATTAGACAATGTGTAATCTACAAAAAACCCTAGATCCTTCTCAGTTAAGGAAACTCCCAACACTCTGCCATTTAGTGTATAACTTGCATTTATATTATTTTTGCCAAGTGCATAACCTTGCATTTATCAACATTGAACCTCATTTTCCAGTTTGCTGCCCAGTTTTCCAGTTTAGACAAATCACTCTACAAAGTGGCAGCATCCTGCATGGAACCTATAGTTCTGCACAATTTAGTATCATCTGCAAAAATAGAAACAGTACTTTCAATGCCCACCTCCAGGTCATTAATAAACAAGTTGAAAAGCAAGGGACCTAGTACAGAGCCCTGCGGTACTCCACTAACAACACTGGTCCAATTAGAAAATGTTCCATTTACCACCATATTTTAGCCAGTTCTCTATCGAGTTCCCTACTCACCTTCTCATAAAAAGAAATTAAGTTAGTCTGGCAAGATCTATTACGCATAAAACCATGCTGGCACAAACTCATAGTATTATGATTTGCTATGAAGTCCAGTATCTTATCCTTTATTAACCCTTCAAAAAGCTTTCTTACCACAGACGTCAGACTAACTGGCCTATAGTTTTGAGGCTGAGAATGGGATCCCTTTTTGAATAGTGGCACCAAATTAGCATATATATTCATATATAATTACTAGTTTTCCAAAGGAAAACAATTGGTAGACTACATCAACATATTCAACCAACTTGTCATGCTCCCTACTTGCAGGACCAATCTTGGACTTTCAGGTGGGCTGAAAAAAGGACAAGGAAGGCAGAACAGGTATGTGCCCAGCGCACCTCAACTATTGCGCTCTAGGCACATGCCTCTTCTGCCTACCCCTAGTTCTGCCCTAATGTTATCAGTTCACCTTCTTTATTTTCACACAACCAGAGATTTCCCAGTTTCCTTCCACTATTCCCAAGGCTGCAACATTCTGACACCCTTCAAAAGCAAGTAACTTTATAAAACTTAAAAAAGCTTATGCAAATACAGTACATAACTATAAGCTGCTCCTTATCTCAAATCCTAACAAAGGCAACATTTAGAGGAAGGGAAGAGTTTGCTAATAAGTGGACTGCTGATTTGTTTTGATTGTGCTTGTAAGAACCAGGAAGTTAATGTAATGTTTATTTCAGTGTCAGGTATTGCTGGGAGTCGAGCCGGGAACCTTTGGGTTTCTGGCTTGATACTCTAACCATTTGGCCAGGTGAGCAGCCTGTAGGGTTGCTCACTGTGTGTAACCTGGCCTCTGCAGTCCCAGCCCAGCTGCCGCCTGATTGGCCTCTCCAGCCCCAGCTCAGCTGCTGCCTATCTTAATCAACCAATCAGGGCTGCCTCTTCCCTATTTAAGGGCAGCTCTCAGACCACTCCTTGCCAGAGCATTGCATGGTTTTCTAGTACTGCGGCATCGCCCCTAACTAGGTTTCTAGCTCTTGCCCCTTCTCCCTTGTTAGTCTGCCTTGTCTTGTCCTGCTTACCTTTCCTATCTTGTACCTTCCCAGCCTCGTCCTTGTTCCAACCCTACCTTGTATTCCTCTCTTGCTATCCAGCTTCCAGCTCTCTCTAGCTATCCTGCTTCCAGTCCCTTCTTGCTATCCTGCTCCAGTCTCCCTCTCTTGCTATCCTGCTCCAGTCCTCTCTTGCTATCTTGCTCCAGTCCTCTCTTGCTATCCGCTCCAGTCTCCTTCTGCTACTGTCTTGCTATCCGCTCCTGTCTCCCTCTGCACTCTATTCCCCAGTTCGATCTACGCCCGCACCGTCCTGTCCCATCCAAGCCGTTCCACTCCTGCCACGTCCAGTCCTTTCCTGTTGAGTCGTCGCCCTCTTCTTCCTGTCTTGTCCAGTCCTGATCTTCGTCCTATCCGTCCTGTTCCAGTCTGACTCTTTGCCCTCATCTACCTGTTCCTGCTTCCCTTCAAGTTTCCCCTTGGCACATACAGCCCCTGCCTCAAGGACTCGCCCTTTCCCTTCAGACTCTACAGCGCCCCCTACCTAATCCTTGACATTCAGTTTCAGATTTGTTTTTATTATTCATTAGTATAAAACGTAACTTTCACTCTTAGTCAATAAAGTTACGTTTTTTTTGCTGAACACTGGGACAGTAAAATATTAGTCTTTTTTCTGTAAGAACAAATGTGCAAATCGAATGTTTAGAAAACAAGCCCTTTAGCTTAAGGCTCCTAAAGATTACATTTATTTTTCTAAATAATAATGACTGTTTAGACTGACCTTCAACAAAAATCATATCTCCTAAATTCCAGCCATGGCTCTTGTACTCAGGAAATATTTCTCTTATCATTCCTGTACTTATCAGGCATTGCCATAATGAGGTATGGCAGTGTTTAGATTTAAATGCTAGGCTCATAAATCGGCTTGCAGTTGGGATCTTTCATGGTCATTAGGACTGTGAAGGTATTTTCTGTCAGTAATTATTTCACCTACAGTGAACAAAATCATTTGAAAACACTTCATTTATGGCAAAAAATATATATCGAACGTACTGCTGTTTTTTTTTTTTGATAACCTTGTATTTTTATTTTCTCAGTTATATCACCATTATAATCATGAGATATCGCAGTGCAGTCGGCACTGTTTCCTTATTAAGTTTGATGGAGTATTTTATGCACTTCAAACGCTTCGGTTCCCCTTACCCCGTGAGGTAATGGGTAATTACATTCACATCTGAACTCATGAAACGTTCTCTAAGTCAACATGCTGTTTCAGGATTATAAACATCTGAAAACCGCCTTCACTAGTGTTTTGGTGAAGGATCGAAACTGTATACTTCTTTATGATTTGGAACAACTGGGAAACAGGTGGGAACAGCGCAGGTCTCTGTTTGAAGACCGTGTTTCTTGAATGAAAGGAAAACTAGGACCAAGAAGTATTGTGTGTTCTTTTAAAGAAATGTGCATAATAAATAGTTACAAGGTAACAGAAGTCTATGGCACAACTGTTTTTTAATCAGTTACTTTCACTGTTTATAGCATGCTCCAGCTGCTATCCACTGCCATAATTGCTTCACGCACACACGCACCATTAAATATAAATGCGTACATTTGTGCCAAGTGGTACCTCACAGTTGGTGGCACTGTTTCAATGGGCCCTTGAAGGGACAACATTTTCGGCACTGTGATTATTTCTCTCTCTTAGGGGCAGATTAACTAAACGGTGAATTGTCGAGAGCGACCGCTTTGCACACATCGCATCAGTTCGCCAGGCGCAAATTCACTACCACTACGGTAATTCACTAATGTGCGCAGTTGTGCCCTGGGCGCCGAACGTTGGCGACTTTTTGCTACCGTTACTTCGGCAGTGCGAGCATTTCATATCGAAGATGCGCTAGCGTTCATTTGTGCCTTGCAAAAACTCACTAGTGATCTTGCGCTTAGGTCAATTTTCATACGGCAGGTAATTAAAAGCTATCTGGAGGATGTTGGTGCAAATATCCAGGGAACCTTAATAAAGACAAGAGAGTTAATATAATGCCCTACACATGAGCCCACTGTAAAATTAAAGTTCCATATGTTACGAAATTTTTGGAGAGAATGGTTACCCAAAAAAAGTTTATGCAGCCAATCCCGCTTAAAAAAAGGAAAAGTCGCCAGTGTTTTTTAACTTTAATGCATTTTCGGCAGACAGGATATGATGTAAGTAACAGAAGATTGAGGAAGATCTGGCTTCTTTTTAGCACTTCGCCTGGTCTGAGGTGGCGAAGCCAACTCTGGCGAAAGAGGTAACGTTCATTAAAATTTGCACTTTACTGAATATGCGGAGTATGACTTTTTGCCAGAGTGAAAAGTCGCCTGCCGATAGAGTGCGAACGAACACTAGCGATGTTCTTTTTCGCTAGCGAATTGGCGCCTGCACCTGTTAGTGAATTGATGATGCCACTGCAGATGGTAATGCCTTAGTTCTAAAGAGAGATCCTGATCCTTTTTTTGGTATGTTTATAAAGATATGGGACCCATTATCCAGAACGCTCAGGACCTGTGGTTTTACAGATAATGGATCTTTCCGTAATTTGGATTTTCATACCTTAAGTCTACTAGAAAATCATGTAAACATTAAATAAACCCAATAGGCTGGTTTTGTTCCAATAAAGATTAATTATATGTTAGTTTGCATCAAGTAAAATGTACTGTTTTATTATTACAGAGAAAAAAAAAATATTTTTAAAAAATTTGGATTATTTGGATAAAATGGTGCCTATGGGAGTTGGCCTTTTGATCTTTCTGGTAACGGGTTTCTGGATAACGGATCTATATATAGAATGAGAAGTATCAAAAAATAACAATAAGAATAACACTGAAACCTTACAGAGCAATAGTTTTGAGGTTGTTGGGGTTGTGACCCCCATCTGAAATTTGGAAATACTCAGAAGAAGAAGATATCTCATTCAAAAACTATAAAAATAAAAAATGAAGAAGAGTTTAAAAGAATTGGTCATTCTATAAATGAAAGTTTAGCTAAAGGTCTAAATGTCTGTGGTTCAAGCTTCTGTAAGATCCAGCTCAACACAAACAACTTGAGGTCCCAGAAGGCTAAATGAAACTGGGTTAGTATTCGAGCCATTTTTGCTAGATACAGTAGAACCCCCATTTTACGTTTTTCAGGGTCCAGAAAACAACATGTAAAATAAGGCAAAACTTAAAATCAGGAGATGTAAAATTGAGGTTCCACTGTAGTTAATGCCACTGATTATTATGCACAGGGAATCTTATTACCCTATATGGATTGTTTAGTCATATGAATTTTAGCTCCTATACTGTTTCTCATCTTGAAATCATGTCAGTAGACTCCAGGAAATTTGTGTTTAACACTGCATTGTCAACAGCACCTGGTTGCATCAGTTTACTTTTAAATGCTGAATCCATTTGAAATGTTTGTGTTTGGGGAGTTATATTTTATGGGTAGCTCTCTCGATTTGCTGACTATTAAGACCTTCATTGTTTGATGGGTTGTCTTATTGACTTGTGTCAAATGCCTAATCAGGGGTATAAACAAGATGGAAGTATTACTCTTTCCATCACACTGACAATACTGAGCTGTATCTTTAGGTAGATTAACCAGCAGCATTTGATATATATAAAATAAATTAAAGACTTCAGCACTATCCCATCCCACCCACTTCCATAGAAACAGGCAAAATGGCTAATCTACATGCAGGACAATGACATGGGCTCCTTCTAATAAGAAGAATCCATTCCTTTTTATGTGCTCTTAAAGAGATTCCAAAAGGAGGTTTTTGTATGCTCTTTTTTTTTTTTTTGGAATAGAAGCTTTTATGTGTTTTAAAGACTCTTGGTGCTGATTTCATCATGAAAGCTTAAACTGTTCCCGAGACTTCAATCTCATCGTACTAAGTGCAACTCCCCATTGCTATGTCTCAACTGAAGCCTCAGTGTACAGAATGAAGATACATAATTCCATACCTTACATTTTATGCACAAGGTGAAGTCTTATTAAGATTGATTTGCATATTTTTGAAAAGCAAAAATCTAAATTGATCATGCCATTCTCAGTTACTTGAGAATGTTTTATTCTTTGATTAGAAAATATTGTTAATTAAAAAACACAGAACAAGAATGAAATTCTTACTGTACGTTTGAGCATGAGCTATTGATGATATGTTTATTTCCACTAAGGATAATAAGCTACATATTAAGATATATCTGTTTATACTCTATGGGGCCGATTTGCTAACATTTCTTTTTTTCACAAATCTGATTTTTTTCCCTACAAATTTGTATTTTTTAAAAAATGTCTCTAAAACTCAAAACAATTCCAGATTTATTAAGTGTAAAAACCACAAAGAACTCTAAAACGAAACTTCAGCAACTAAAAGTAGTTGAGGTTCTATAGAATTGAATAGGAGCTGTGCTGATCCTATTTTTTTAGGTTTACTGATTTTTGCGTTCATGTTTTTATATTTGGATACATTAATAAAATATCATGGTTTTAGAGAAAATTATTTTATTCATGGTTTTAAAAACCTCTAAAACTATTAAAATGAGAATGTTGAGAAATGGGCCTCCCTGTGTCTTGTTTAATAACTTACAACAAAGTTTTTTTAGTTAACACCATAACACAGTTTTTTTGGATCTATACTATTAAGTAGATATCAATTCAAAAGACTTAAGGATGAGATGAATGATACGTCTACTAATCTCTATGCTTTTGATTTTGAGAAATATTTACACAAGCAGCAGAAGTGGAGTTTTCAAGCACTGATGGTGACTACAAATGGCTGTTTGACTTAGTTGTTGGTCTAAAATGAATGTGGTGTCATCTATTCACAACTAAATTGTCCATTTTTAGGCACCAATATCTCATAAATAATAAATCTCATTAGATGTCTTAAAGACAAGATCAATGAGGGAGAGGGAGTGGGCATTTTGCCTGAAGACCACATTTATGGACTTGTGTTGTCACTTTTGCCTTGTATTAGCAGTGTAGATTGTCATCAAAATTACAGTTGGTAGATTATTGCTGGTGACATCACATTTACTGTAAATAGCCCCAGACTTGTTATTCTATTTGAGATCTATGGCTAATTTCTGTCCTTCTGCTATCAATATTGTGTAACTCTGCAATCAACAGCTTCTTGATTGTTGCAAAATTAGCATCACTCAATTGTGCAATCTGTATTATGAAGACTTTCCACTGCAATGGGGACTGGATCTATATCACAGGGGTTTCCAAACCAGACCTCGAGGTGCATAAGCTGAGATCTTTCCATATAAGGCTAATAAAGAACATCAAGTCACTAACATAAAGCAATCTGTTAACTCATTTGGTCAGCAGTGTCTTAGACAATTTCCTGTATAAATTATCAGCATTCTTATGAAAACATTCTTTCAAACTGGGATATAAAATCACTTGACTCGGTTCACAAAGGACACAGACTCAAGAATGAAGGAAACCCTCCTACTGTGTCTTGGAGATTGACCAAGGTATTGTTTACAATATAAACTCTAGATACCAGGAATGCCTTTATTGCTGTATTTGTTTGCATGTTTGAAGATATGAGTCCTGTTGTGCCTCAACACTACATCACTGACTGCATATTTTTATTGCAAGCTCTAATGTATACTGTTGGTGACACATAGAATCATCTTGGAGTTAATTATTTATATCTTTATTAGCAAAGCACAACATAATGAAAGCAATGCTTTTCTGAAAGACGTGAATAATCATTTACAGGGTGGCCTAGAGAGAAACGAAAGCAAAACGGTAAACAACCTTCTTAGCGTAGATATGATCCTTCCAATTATCCCACTTAGCTTTTGAAAAAAAGGAGAGACCACCAGGAAGATACTTGATTAACCCCTTCACAGTTACCTTCCAGGTAAAAAAAAGTTTAAAGGTCTTTTCGGTAATCAGAAATACAAGTATTTTAAGTTATAATGTACTGATCCAGGGATAAGTCCAATTTCTATTCTGGAAAGGTAACATTTTTACATAATTTATTATAATTAAGTAGTGACTAACCAAGAGATTCCACTAGAAAAAAATTATAGATTTTAATAGAATCACCAATACCTTTCATATGAAGTTCATCAATGGTGCTTTTGATGAATTGGTGATTTTTGATAAACTGGTGACACTGTGGGGGTTATTTATCAAGCTCCGAATATCTGAACCACAAATAAGTCGTAGTTTTCTGAGCAAAAAAAAAAAAAAATTAAGAATTTTTTGAGATTTATTATAGTCCGATGGTCTAAAAACTCAGAATCCAAAAACCCAGCATCTAAAAGCTCTCGAGGTCCTGCATAAGTCAATAGGGAAGGTCCCAGTGTCTGCGGTGATGTTCGTACCGATATCTGATTATTTTTGGGTTATACTGTAGAGCAAAAAACACGAAAAAATCCAAAAAAAATCTTAGTTTTTAAAGAAAACTCTGAGTTTTCAGGGAGTTTTGCCTGACCCTATTTTTTCGGGCTTTTTTCTTCATAAGTAAGATCCATTCGGGAATACGGAGTTGGATATTAGAAATACGGAGATAAATTCCAGCCTTGATAAATAACCCCCTGTGTCTCTGTGGTTTTCCTCTCATAATCCAAACACATACATGCCGGTTTACTGGTTCTTAACTGGCCATAGTGGGCGTGAATTTGATAGAGACCTTCTGTGGGGGTCGGGGGTGATGTAAATTATATATAATCTCACTAAAGTGTTGCAGAATATGTTGGCCAATGATTAAAGGGATACTGACTAGTGTTGGGCGAATTTGCGCCGTTTCGCTTCACTGAAAATTTCACGTGAAATACGCGAAAAATTAGCGAAACGGTGCCGGCGTCTCGTTTTTGACGCCGGCACTCGTTTTTTAGACGCCGGCGCCCGTTTTTGAATTTTTGCCGTAAATTCTCGCGGGCGTTTTGCGGTGAATCGTGCAAATCCGCCGCAAATTCGCGCCTGCCGAATAAATTCGCCCATCACTAATACTGACACTAAAGAACTACTTTTAAAAATATGAATGTACATTAAAAGTTACCTATAGGTCATGTTGATCGTTTTTTGCTGAGAGGTTTGTTTTTGGAATTGTTAGTTGAAGTTTCTAAACCTGACTGTTTTGCCAACCTGAATGTCCCATATCAGCCTGTCAGTTAAAGTTTCTAATACTACCGGACTCCTGCTGCACAAATATGGCAGCCCCCTCATAGACGAACACAGCGAGTCAAACACGTAATGTAAAAGCATTGGGCAAATACTTTATGGAAAATGTATAAGTTGATTTCAAAGGCAATATTATGATAGATGTAAAAAAAGAGTTTAATTTCTGGAGTTAGTATCTCTTTAAGGGTGCCAGAGCCCAAAATGTGTTAGGTTTTTGATCATTCTGCTTATTTTTAAGTAAAACCAATTTTTTTGAAAACACATTTTTTGGAAATATGCTGGAAGTTTTGGGAAATGCTTGAGGACTGTGCAGCCTCTCCAAATATAAATGGTGAGCTGGGAACAGCCAAATTCTACATTACTCTAAAATATGTTGGTACTATATCAATAACGGATAATAATGCACACGATGAAGTAACTTTCTTTTGTTTTGGCTTTGACCAAACCTAATTGAATTTTAACCATTTGAACCAAAACAGATTCCAGTGACCAGCACAAGGCCTGAAATGCAGCACTTGCATATGTGGACATTGAGTTAGGATTAATAATACTTGTTTATGAAATCTCTCTGTAAATGCCATGTCGGTGCACAAATTCCTGCCACAGATTTGCTTGGTTTTACCCAAGTTTATACACTTTAAACCGGTTAGTCTCCTATTTGCTACACAATATGTTGGCGCTATATAAATACATGTTAATAATAATAATAATAATAGTCTGTAAGGATGACTAAGTGTAGTACCTTCAAGGCTGTTAATCCTGGTGGACACCCCCGCCACAGGTGTGTCGAATCAAAGTTGCAAATGGTTCACTCAGGAAGTCAGCCGACACGCAGAGCTTGCTGCAAAGTGCTTTTATTCACAACATGTTTCGGGCTAAGCAGCCCTTTATCAAGTGTTATATACAGGCATACAGAGTGTATACATTTATAGTGTGGCAAGGAAGTGAGGTCATCGCCTTGGTAGGCGGGTTAGTTTTCACAATTAAAGGAAAACTATACCCCCCAAACAATGTAGTTCTATATTAAAAGATACTGAGTAAAACAGCTCATGTGTAAAACCCTGCTTCATGTAAATGAACCATTATCATAATAATATACTTTTTTAGTAGTATGTGCCATTGGGTAATCATAAATAGAAAATTGCCATTTTAAAAAATAAGGGCCGCCCCCTGAGATCGTAAGATTCACTGTGCACACATACAAACCACATGTAAGGTCACATGAGCCAATTAACAGACAGAGTTCTGTCTTTTGCTTCCTCACTTCTTCCTGTTACAGTTAGTGTTGTAGTATTTCTGGTCAGGTGATCTCTGAGGCAGCACAGATAGAGTCACGAAATGGTGGCTCAAGGCAAGAGATGTAAAAGGGCAATATTTATGTAAATATATATTCCAGTTTGGTAAGATTCTTTAATATGTCATTCAATTTGATATAAACTATCTGTTGCTTAAGTATTCATTTTGGGGGTATAGTTTTCCTTTAACATAAGTGTTCATCAAGTGCAGGTGTAGAGAATAAATGTATGTATATTCACAACAGCACACATACAAATTTATGCATAGTTTCAATGTCCATAATAATGTAGCAAAATAATTCAATAGTCCATCATATCTCTGAAAAAAGCCTAAAAAGGCAAAAAACCATGGAACTGCCCCCTATTTAGGGCCTACCACTGAAACTTGATGAAGTAGGAAAACCTTAGTCTTACCCTTAATCCTATATCTGGATTCTACGTATAATTCACTATTTCTTGCTTGTATATATAGGGTACCCAACAATATCATTATCTGTAGAGGAAGAGAATAGAGTATTAGTCATTCACCTGCAAATCGGAAATAGTTTTTTTTCAAGACAATATTTGTTTGTAGATGGTTTTCTACAACCATGTGTCATGGATATTAATACATGTCTTAAAGACACTACGGATCTATTACGCAGACTAGGGGAACTAAAGGAACTTACACCTAATGTATTATTATGCAGTATTGACATCCAAAGTCTGTACACTTCCATTCCCCAAGATGAAGGAATTCGCTATGTAGAGGATGCCCTACTGGACACAAATCTTTCACACCAATTAATATATTTTTTGGTGGATTGTCTCAATATTGTCTTGAAAAAAAACTATTTCCGATTTGCAGGTGAATTCTATTGGCAGAAGCAGGGGACATCAATGGGTGCGGCGGTCGCTCCTTCATTCGCCAATATTTTCGTCCACAGATTAGAAAAACAACTATTTCTAATTGAACCATATATCCAACACATAGTTGGATATTATAGGTTTATGGACGATATATTGGTGATATGGGATGGACCGCTATCTGGGTTTGAGGACATGGTGCGAATTGCAAACCAAGCCCACCCTACGATTAAATTTACCACAGAAATAGGGGCACATAAAATTAATTTTTTGGATGTCACTATAACAATCGAGAATGGGCAAATAAACACAAACCTGTACCGGAAAAGCACTGACAAAAATAATATTTTGCATGCCTCTAGCTATCACACACCCAATATAATCAGGGCCATCCCGAAAGGCCAATTTATTAGAGCCCGGAGAATCTCCACACGAGAGGTAGACTACACAGTGGCATCTAATACCCTAAAAGAGCGATTCACTAAAAGAGGGTACAAACCAAAATTGATAGAGACATGTGCCAACGAGGTTCAAAAGATGCCCAGAGAAAATTTACTTACCTACAAGACTAAAAACGAACAGAGGTGCCTCCCTTTTGTGAGCCAATACAATGAAAACAGCAAAGGGATTGAACGTATAGTACATAGATATTGGCCTATACTATTACAAGACAAATGCCTTAGAAATGTACTTATAAAACCTCCATTGTTTAGTTATACTAAAGGGAAAAGCCTGCGGGACATCCTGTGTCAGCCTGAGGTCTACCCTGTTAAAAAAGGTGCACAAAGGTTCCTGGGTAAACCACAAAAGGGTACATTTGCATGTCTTAACTGCATTTGCTGCTCTTCTATAATTAAAGGGGAAGTATTACATCACCCCACACAGGGCACCCCAATAAAAGTTAGACACTTTGCCACATGTGATACAAGTAATGTTGTCTATTTACTGAAATGCCCCTGCGGGATGGGATACGTAGGACAGACTGGGAGATCGATTAAAACAAGGATTAAAGAACATAGAGGCAGCATACGGAACTTTAAAAAGGGAACATCGACAGATACTACAGTCTCAAGGCACTTTTATCTAGCAAACCATAACCTCACCCAGTTAAAGTGGGCAGTGCTAGAAACAATTAAACCACTACAAAGAGGAGGTGATATACAGAAATTCAGACTACAGCGAGAAGCTTTCTGGATAAAAAAATTAGATACATTGCAACCCAAAGGGTTAAATGATAGCTGGAGCATAAAATGTTTTCTTGGATAAAAGTTGTTTTCCTTAAATAGGTGTGACTAATACTCTATTCTCTTCCTCTACAGATAATGATATTGTTGGGTACCCTATATATACAAGCAAGAAATAGTGAATTATACGTAGAATCCAGATATAGGATTAAGGGTAAGACTAAGGTTTTCCTACTTTATCAAGTTTCAGTGGTAGGCCCTAAATAGGGGGCAGTTCCATGGTTTTTTGCCTTTTTAGGCTTTTTTCAGAGATATGATGGACTATTGAATTATTTTGCTACATTATTATGGACATTGAAACTATGCATAAATTTGTATGTGTGCTGTTGTGAATATACATACATTTATTCTCTACACCTGCACTTGATGAACACTTATGTTAATTGTGAAAACTAACCCGCCTACCCAGGCGATGACCTCACTTCCTTGCCACACTATAAATGTATACACTCTGTATGCTTGTATATAACACTTGATAAAGGGCTGCTTAGCCCGAAACATGTTGTGAATAAAAGCACTTTGCAGCAAGCTCTGCGTGTCGGCTGACTTCCTGAGTGAACCATTTGCAACTTTAATAATAATAATAATAATAATAATAAAGTTGTGCCTGGGCATCTGACAACAATGACGTTTTTGTATAAGGCAGAATCAACAAGGCAGAAATACTTTTAAGGAAAACAATGTAGCAGGAAATAAATATACATACACCTCTCAATCAGGCGCGATTCGTTTTTGCCGCACTCCGCCTCCCCACAGCACTCACCTTCAGTACCAGATAGGGTTTTGCTGGGGGTCCACGTCGCTAGTGCAGAGAGCGCAATTGCACTCTCTACACTAGAAGAGCCGGATTTCCGGGTTTAAAACTGAAAATTCGGCTCTTAGTTACAAGGAGCAGTATTTTTGCCGCCCCTGGCAACCAGGGGGGTGCTGCCGCCTGAGGCGAGTGCCTCAACTCGCCTCATTGGCGGAGCGTCCCTGCTCTTAATACTGAATAATTAAAGAATGTATTTAAAGGCATTTGACTTAAATAATGCATTGCAGGAAATCTTCCTAGCAGGATAATACAATTGACACTACATTATAGACCAAAGCCAACAGCCTTAGAACTTATGGAAAATTAATTAAAGGGGAGATTTTAAAACAGATTTGTTTTATGAGAAACATTGGAGTCCTGCAGTGAACTGCTACTGGCGAGTTACATTTGTGGAAATGAATAGGCGTGACTAAACTGCCTCAGATGTCCTTCACCCTTGAACAAGGAAACAGTAGGACTAATCCTTCTAAAAACCAGGCTTCCTCTATGGGTAAAAAACATTTTTTTTATTTAGCCTTATGCAAACATGGAACTAATAGTTTCAATGTAATAAAAATCTACTGAATTCCCCACCTTTAGCAATTGTATTAAACTGTCTTTTTTATTTTATTGTATTCAACTCCACTGACCTGGAACGTTTTCCGAAACAAACCTACTTAATGGTCTGCCAAGGAGTGCTGAGGTCTTTTAATCTATAAATAACGGATTCTCTTTCAGCCAAAGTATTCAAATTAATATCTGCCACCTAGAAATTAAAATTCGATTGAAAAGGAATTGATTTTCCTTGTCTTGAGAATTTCTGTATATAAAATTTCATAAATGTTTGAAAATGTTGCCATACTTCCAGCTTCTATACATGAATTTATTTGAGCTGGGCAGCTGCAGACAACACATTATATCATAGATTTAACCTCCTCATGCTCTGCTGGAGAACATGGACATTATCACCAAGCCAGCCATGAAGATAGTGAAAGAAACAACTGAGTTCCAAGAAGAATTAAAACTGTAATAAGAGACACATTAAACTTGTCCATTAATTCACACCTGCATGTAGAACATGGTGCACTTCTATTTGTTTCTTAATGCGACTTATTCATTTTCAACGACTTTCTTATGTGCCCTGAGGAGTCTTTACATTTTGTTTATACAAAGTGTTCCACAAAGCAGCCTTCAACAGTCACCTATATGTAATGAACTTGGTCTTGTTTTTCTTGGAACTTAGAAAAACAATTAGTGTAGTTTCTAAAAAAAGATTTTTCTTGCCTTTGAGCTCTTAACTAACCAAATGTGAGAAATAGTAAACCCTGCTATTTTATTTGTCAGACTGCAATATTGTGGATATTGGGCATTTGGTATGTATGGCAAAGACTCCATTACAAACTCTCTATAAAGTCTGTGATGGCCAACACCACTTCTAAATAGGAATTTCAATTAAGAATTAACAAGCACAAGTTCTATGCTTATGTAAGTGTGCAATCATTTTATTGACAGTGTTGGACTGAGGTTTCTAGGCCTAACGATAACCTCACCACAAAAGCCTCCTCTCCTGCTGCCGAATCCCCCACTCCATCGTCCATCTCCCCTGTACCTTTCTCCCCCTTACAGAGTACCTCTACTGGCATCCATAGAGAAACAGAGCTCTCCACCTGTCCCACAGATCTGGTGCTGGGGCCCCTTGGGATTTCTCTCAGTGCCCCGGTGGACCAGTCCAACGCTCTGTGTTGACCAGCATACTGTACATTGTACTTATGGCAGTGTAGGTATAAATCAGTTGGTCTGCTACTAATGGCAGTGCTACTGAGCAACACACTTATTTATCCCTAAAATTGGGTTAAGTACATGGTAGCATCTTGCATTCTCTTGCATATGGATGATGTTCAAAGAAGTGGCCAACACCACCAAGTTGCCTATGAGTGCAATGGGCAACTCGGGTACCTCTGAACTTAATATCTTGCCTTCCGTTGCAGCTGAGCTCTGTAATCTGATTTCCAGATGGTCAACCAAGATTCTTTAGCATTGGGACATAATGATCTATCATTTCTATCAGTAGTCTCTATAAATCCTATCACCACACCAGAAGGCCCAAATTTTATTGCAATAGTCAGGGCTTAACTTTCTATTCATAAATGGATCAATGGTTCTAAGCAGAGCTTGGCTAGATTTAAGACACTTATCTCAACTGCAACAAAAAACAGGACAATACTGACAGTTTCCAGATAATTGCCAAGCTTTTCTTAAATATATGACATATTTAGGGGCCAGATAATAACATTTTAATCACTTACAGAGGTTATTGGAACTTTTGGGTGCTTAAAAATCTCTTGGGGGTCCACAGTACATCCAACAATGGGCAGGTGGGCAGCCCTGATAAGGTGGCCCATTAAGAATGAGAGCTTAGTGACCATCCTTGGAAAGTTTCTGTGGCATGTGAATATTTATATATATATATATTTGTTACAAAACCATTTTCTTTCCTGTCATTCCTGTATTTTCCTTTAACTACTCTAAGAACATACAACCTCTCAGAGTCAAATTTATGGTTCTCATATTAAAGTAGCTAATACATTTGTCCTGAAGCTTTCCCATTCTCTTCTACAACTTGTATCACTGTAAATTTCCCTTGAGGGGCAAGCCACATCTGTGAATAATGGGCACGCACCACGCAAATGCTTGCCTTTTATTTTCCCACAGCATTGGAGACCAACTAAATGTAGAAGCTAAATTGTAGATAATCAAAAAAACATTAATAAAACAGGAGAAAATGAAAAATTCACAATAAACAAGGGTTCGTAATATTGGTTTCTATGTTATCAAGGATCGATTAACCATTTTTCATCTGGCCATCACTCCGAGTCCATGCAATGACCTTTTCCCTTGGTTTTACCTTGTTCCATATACACAGCATCACATAAAAGCACATTTATAGTTAAAGGTTCCACTATATTGTAATTTTTATGTGTCCATTTGTATGCACCTTATGGTAACATTAAAAAGCGAATATGAAATGTATTCCTCCCTTTTGCATTGTTAAATATAGTTTACCATAATTATAGTTTGCATTTTTCTAATGCAGATGTTTCTGTTCATGTCATGTGCTTCCCTATTGTGCCTTAACAAAGAAATAAACATCTATTTTATTTTAATATTGTCCTGGAACGTGACCATGTCAGGCAAAGTCACCACTTTCCTAAGCATTTTCAACAAGTGCTCAAACAGATGTCTCAACGCAAAGTGCTGAAGTAATGACAAGCATTTGTAAATAACAATGCATAAAAGATGCAAACGAATCCTACAAATGAATGCCTTTCTGGAAGCACTGGGGGATGTAATATTACAACACCATCTAACTGGAAATGCTTTTTACACAATATCTAGTTATGATTTGTTTATGGCTTTTCAGCAGTTATATTATACTAAAGGATGAAAATACTTTCCATTTGCCACACTGGCACGAGTTTTTGGAGGAGAATTGAAACAGCTGTACTGGTTTTTGCTTTCGGATCTTGTAACTGACCCTGCTCTAGTCATATACTGTATCTGGGTGAGCAAACTGGGCTCGGGGTGTTATGAACAAGTCATTGATTTACACTTCATGTCTCGGGATATAATTCATGGAAGAAACCGCATTAAAAGCATTAAGACGGATGATACCATTTACTCATCTGTGGGCAAAGGAGAAGAAATCCTACAAAGGAGAACAATTCTGCAAGTCTCCAATTTGAATGCCATATAAATTAAAGGTCACTCACTTGGTTTTAATGAATGCCCAGGGTAGTTTCTGATCAGATCCTAACTACTGACTGGTTTTGCTCTTACTGGGGTTCTTCAGTATAGAACAGGGTTTTCTAATGAGCAAATCAGATCCCTGCATCCCATCAGTCTATTGTGAAGGCTGAAGGAATCTCCAAAAAGGTCATCAATGACCTGCCATGGTACATTCTGTAGATAAATGCACAGTTTTCAGCTTGTTTCAGTGAACTTGTTTCTATAGTCCATATTAGAAACAATAATGAGACAATTATCTTTAAAACATGTTGTGCAGCGATGTACTGGATATGCATTCCATGCAGGATGCTGCCACTTTGCAGGGTGATTTGTCTAAGTTTGAAAACTGGGCAGCAAACTGGAAAATGAGGTTCAATGTTGATAAATGCAGGTTATGCACTTTGGCAAAAATAATATAAATGCAAGTTATACACTAAATGGCGTTGGGAGTTTCCTTAAATGAGAAGGATCTAGGGATTTTTGTAGATAACAAGTTGTCTAATTCTGGGCAGTGTCATTCTGTGGCTACTAAAGCAAATAAAGTTCTGTCTTGCATAAAAAATGGGCATTAACTCAAGGGATGAAAACATAATTATGCCTCTTTATAGGTCCCTGGTGAGGCCTCATCTGGAGTATGCAGTGCAGTTTTGGACTCCAGTCCTTAAGAGGGATATAAATGAGCTGGAGAGAGTGCAGAGACTAAGTGCAACTAAACTGGTTAGAGGGATGGAAGACTTAAATTATGAGGGTAGACTGTCAAGGTTGGGGTTGTTTTCTCTGGAAAAAAAAGGCAATTGCGAGGGGACATGATTACACTTTACAAGTACATTAGAGGACATTATAGACAAATGGCAGGGGACCTTTTTACCCATAAAGTGGATCACCGTACCAGAGGCCTCCCCTTTAGACTAGAAGAAAAGAACTTTCATTTGAAGCAACGTAGGGGGTTCTTCACAGTCAGGACAGTGAGGTTGTGGAATGCACTGCCGGGTGATGTTGTGATGCTGATTCAGTTAATGCCTTTAAGAATGGCTTGGATGATTTCTTGGACAGACATAATATCAAAGGCTATTGTGATACTAAACTCTATAGTTAGTATAGATATGGGTATATATAATTTATGTGAAAGTAGGGAGGGGTGTGTGTATGGATGCTGGGTTTTCATTTGGAGGGGTTGAACTTGATGGACTTTGTCTTTTTTCAACCCAATTTAACTATGTAACTATGTAACTATGCATAGGTGACACAGAAACTATTTGCATTTTAGCATTTATAATTGCAGTAATTAAACTGTCAGATATAGGATTATTATTTCTTCAGATGAAATAACCAGTGAACAAAGTAGATACGTTTAGAATGTAAATGCAGAGTACAGTTAATTTTTACTGTTCAAAAGGCAAAAGACACAAAGACATTCATACTACAAATGTTACATAGTTAATTTGGGTTATAAAAGAAAAAAAATAATCATGTCTAACTCCTCCCAGTACATATAGATACACATACTATGCAAACCTAGATATATGTATATATAGAGGACTGGGGCCAAACTAATTATGTAACTGTGTGACATTTGTTACATGCATAAATTATTGTACAGGTATGGGATCTGTTATCCTAAAAACAGTTATTCAGAAAGCTCAAAATTAGGGAAAGTCTGTCTCTCGTAGACTCCATTTTATCCAAATAATACAAATTTTTGGGAATTATTTCTCTAATAATAAAACAGTAGCTTGTACTTAATCCAAACTAAGATATAATTACTCCTTATTGGCAGCAACCCCAGCCTATTGGGTTTACTTAATATTTACATGATTTTCTAGTAGACTTAAGGTATAAAGATCAAATTTACAGAAAACTCTATTATCCACAAAACCCCAGGTCCTGAGCATTCTAAATAATAGGTCACATACCTGTAGTATATGAAATAAATAAAATGAGTGAAAGTAAAGATCAAGGGGGGATATACTTATTTCAGCACTGTGGTCTTGAGTTTTTGAGTCTGACCTGAGCACTATCTTCATCACTTCCAAAGTTAATTTGCTTTTGATGGAATATAACTTAGTGTGCGTTGTGTGAATGTGATGGGAAACATATATTGCAAGTTTCAGTAGGGCAGGGTCTGATGTAAATGATGTAAAGAAGTGCATGATAATAAATAGATAAATTAAAGAAATATCTTATGGTGAAGCATTGTCCCTCTAATGCTGTTATTGAAAACGTAGGATCCCCACATAGGGAGGTTCAAGCACACTATTCAGAATAGGGCCATGTTGCCAGTGATAGAAAAGGTTTCTAAAATTAGTCTTAATAATGGGGAAAAGTGACTGTAGAGAAAGAGTCATGCATAGACATTATTTTGATGCCAAGCACTGGAAATAATGCCATCCCAACAAACAGTTTTGAGTGCAATCGCATTTAATCACCACTTCCCTTTGTGGCCTCATGGGATATTGATTTATTTTAGGGATACACCTCATCCAGTGTTTTGGGATTTGAACCAAATACGGAATCCTTTATGAGCAATTTGGCCAAATACAGAACCAAATCTTAATTTCTAATTTACATATGCAAATTAGGACCAGGAAGGGAGAGAAAGAACCACATGCAGCATGTGCAGTTAAAAAAATTTAATTTTTTAAATTTGTGTCATGAAAAGTCATGTGATTTTAAGGATTTCAATTTGGTTTGGCCAGACACGAGGCTTAATCCTGGATGAATACTAAACTGAATCTTGGATATGGTGCATATATGTATATAAATATTACACTTTAAAAACCCTGATTCCATACAGGATAATCAATTTTACCACGATTATCATGTTTTAAAGCAATTTTTGTGTGCTTATTCTATTTGCATGGAATTATATAATATTTTAGTAGTTCACTCCTCGAGAAGAAAATGAAGAAGCAGCTAAGAGCACACACAGAAGTTCTGCTATTCTTTTAAACTCTATCAAACATCCTATAGAATGTTTGACATATACATGTATATTTATAAATGTTACAACAAGCTGTTTCAAGTTATAACAACCTGTATTTTAAGATTAGTGTTCCTTCTTGAAAAATGGAGATAATTGTAGCTGACAGCTGCTATATTTTGGATAAACTGCAGACACAAGCTGGAATGTAGGATGGGTAATTAGAAGGAGGCTGTAATCATCAAGGAAGGTCAAGGAAAGAGTGAGAATTAAAGCAATCTGCAAAAAAAAAAGCTTTTAAGGATCGTACCGCTAGAACCTATACAAATGACTTTACAATAAATGAATTAGAATGTTTTCTAAATATGTTTGTACATTAAACCTTTTTAATATTCCATTTGTCATAGCTGTCCAGACAACAGGGCACCACTGAAATAATGTTTTTTATGCTCTATGCAGTACGTTTAAATATATCATGATTAGGAATTGAATATATTTTTATTTGCTTTTAAACTGCATTCTTATTGAGTGCACAGTTTTTCCTGCTTCTCGACATATTTCACGTTTAAATTTAATATATAGCAATGTACCCCTTTGCTGTTGAAATATAAAGCATTTTTATAACGTTTATGCATTTTTAGAGTTTGGAAAATGGTCTTGACTAAAGTCTATATGCTGCAATATAATTTTTAATACAGTATATTCAACTTTATTAAGACAGCCACTATCAGCCACTATCCAGAATGCTCTCCATCTTGACAATCTTGACATGCTAACAATGGTTGTGTAGACCACTTAGTCATATTTTTTTAATCATATGATACTGCCCTCTGCTGTTTATTTATACTGCTACTATTCTGCTCAGCACCTTTGCTTGGTTATGGAAGGATGTGCTCATGGCTTGATTCCAAAAACCACAATCTATCCATAAAATCACAGTTAATAATATTTACCCATTGTCAAGGTGATCTCACTTGGGCAGTTCATGTGTGATCAGATCATGAAGGTGGAGGACTTCACTACTTTGACTGAAACTGATAAATATTGGGAAAATATTTGGCAACATACAACAATAGTAAGATTTTTAGTATTATAAAGGCAACTTTTGTTGGGCAATGTTACTCAGTAGCTATTTGAGAGAGGGGGTTCAAGCTGCTGTTGTGCTATTAGCTGATGTAAGAAGCATGGCTAGAAAGTGGCAAGGGCAGGACCAACACAGTAATCCCTAGGACACCAATGTTAATGTCTAAGTAGATTTATTGCAGTCAGTTGCTCTCAAAATGATTTATGACTCGCTTATCTTTCATTTTATAATTTGGTTTGGGAGCTCCAGGGCTGCTGGCAAGATAGATTGGCCTGGCTGTATCTTCTTAGTTCCTGGAGAACATTGCTGGGAAGGCAGTCAGGCCAATGTATTTTGCTTCACAAGCAAGTATTGTGCTTGCTCATTTGCCAAGTGTCACTGACAAATAATGTTTCCTGTTTACCAACTAATCCCCTTTTGTAGTTTCTCAATGTTGATCACCTTACTCAGGGTTCTCTCCTCAAATACAGTAGCAAGAACAATTGTAAAAGGCTGCCTATCTATTATTATCATTAACTTTAGGGCTTATATACAAACACAGCTGCAAGTTCAAAGAGGGAAGTGAACATGGTCTCCCAATTGCATGGGAGGTCATGAATAAACTATAGTAATAAGTCAAATCAACTGGACTTGCTGTATTTTTCTCTTGAAGAAATTTCACTAATCATCCGACTGGCTTTCTCGATTCTAAATTTCATTTTCCAATTGAAATATTTTCAATGGAAAAATACAGCAAGTCCAGTTGATTTGACTTATTACTATAGATATACCAGGATCTAGATGAATGAAAACCTTCACAGACACCAAGGGGCAAATTCACTAACCTACGAAAATTTGCCAGCGACGGCTTCGCTCACATCGCAACACTTCGCCATGCATAGATTTGCCAGGACAATGCTAATTCACTAAAATCCAAGGTTGCGTCCAGGGCACCGAACTCTGGCGAAATTGCGCTAGCGTTACTGTGCCGAGCAAAGCGAAGTTGTGCTAGTGTGGCTAATTTGCATATGGCGGGAAGTTAAAGTTGAATGGACGTATATGTTGCAGCAAATACATTACATTACACAAGCCCAGGGAACCTTAATAAAATAAAGTAAAGTTGTTATATTGCCCTACACATGAGCCCAGTGTATAGTTTATGTGCCATATGTTAGGATATGTAGGGGGGAGCCCGAGTACCCAAAAAAAATTTTACGGACTTTTGCAGCCTATCACCCTGAAAAAGTAAAAGATGCCAGAGTTTTTTGGGACTTAGAAAAATTTTCAACTAAAAATTGAAGAAGCCCTATACATTCCATTGTACTTTGCCTGGTCTGAGCTGGCCAAGGCAAGTCTGGAGGAACAGGTAACGTTGAGTAAAAGGCGCATCTTAGTGAATTTACGAAGTAACGCTCTTTCTCCAGAGCTAAACTTCGCCTGGTGTAAGAATGCAAAGTAGTGCTAGAGTCTATCTCCTTCTCTAGCAAAGTTACGCCGAAACCCATTAGTAAATCGGCGAAGTCCAAAAATAACATCACGCTGGCGAATTGTCGCTAATGTTAGTCACTTCGCCCTTTAGTGAATTTCCCCCCAAGCATGAACATTTGAAGAATGCTGCATTAAATAAATAAAAACAAATTTCCGGTCCACTGGATGACTCCCAGTTTATAAATCTATATGTTTATTGTCTGTCTCTATGCTTGAGCATATGGGTACATACTGAAGAAATGAAATGCCAAAATTCAGTTGCGCCTACAAACTCCCCACCAGCCTGAAGCCTTCAGAAATGTTCAACACTCTCTCGTTCTCCTACAGCAGGCACAAGTCAATCACATGGTGTCAGAACTTTGGGTCATGTGTCACCATCTCAGTTTTCAGTTGAACAGGCACACATGCATTAACCTCCTATACATTCCAGTGGATTTTTTGGGTCTGTGGAGCATGCCTGTGCAGAAAGTGATGCCTTGTCTTCTACTGTGCATCTGCTCTGAAATTTCTCATACTGTTGTACCCAGGGGCTGTGCATTCATATAAAAGCTCTAGCCTTAGAAATTAGTGATTTCAGGGAAAAGTTTAATTTCTTTATTCGTTCACGAACGTTGCCACAAAATGGAATATTGAAAATAGGCAAATTGAAAGTTTCCTTTGCTTTGTCATATATTTAGGAGCAATGGATTCCAAAGGAAACAGTGTCAGCAAGGCAATTAACTGAAGTACAAGACACAGAGGGTGCCAAAATGTTAGGCATCCCTTATGAATGCAATCACTAACTGCATTCCCCAGGCCAGTAATCATTAAAGTATAAAATGACACAGCCCAGGAATATAATTAAGAAAGCACCACACCACCATCTTTCTTTTGCCATTATCTTAATCCCAGGCATCATTTGTTTGACATTGAGCTTGTGCACGCACAATACCCTTTACAGGAGTAAAACACCTAGGAAAGGTTAGTAAAAGGGCTGGGTAGTGTTGTCCTGTCCTCAGGTCAGTGCACTTTTTTCCTAAAAGGAGTTAAAAGATAAAAACTTAGAGACTGTATTCACTGGGGGGTGCTTAACATGTTGCCCTCCTAATGAATCAACCATTCCTAGTCCTTTAAACATAGTGGTATAAGCAGAGAGTAATGAAGTTTTAAGCAGATTTAGCCTCACCATATAGAGGCCAGCAGATAGATATTCATAAATATTAAGATGTTCTCCAATGGAAAGCCTTCTTTTTGTGACCGCCCTAAATGAATATGTCACCCTCCTCCACATAGAGGAGGCTGTAGCTTTGATGCATAACTCTGATGTTAGATAAGACTGGGTAATATAAGTCCCTACTTTAAAATACAAGGAAAATAAAAATGTGCTGAACACACAAGGGCATGGAATGGATTATTTTATCTATATCTGTCTCTGTCTTGGTATGTGCCCTAAATAATTATGCCCCTCTCCTCCTCTATTGTGGTATAAGAAGAGAATCTTTAGGGAGATTTAGCCTATCCATATAGAGACCAACAACTATATATTTATAAATATTTAGATGTTCTTCAATGGAGAGTCTTCTTTTTGTGACCACACTAATTAAATGTCACTCTCCTGCTCCTCATAGTAATGGATGCAGCTCTAACAACCACAATTTGATGTTTTAACACCGATATTAGGGTAATATTATGCTCTACAACAAGGAGAATAAAAATGTGCCAAACACACAAGGGCATGGGATGCATTATTTTGTGTATATATATATATATATATATATATATATATAGTCAAATACAAGAGTCCTCTGCACTCAACCCATTATCAATATATTTAAGACAGCAGTATGCACAAAATGTCTCTGTCTTAAATATATTGATAATGGGTTGAGTGCAGAGGACTCTTGTATTTGACTATATGTATTTTGTGGTCACACCCTCATTGCACCCCCGCCTAATGTTTTTAAAAAATAGTGGTGAGCACAACTTTCCCTTGTTTGTTATATATATATATATATATTTATATATATATATATATAACTTTGCGTGAGTACAATTTTTACTTTGTGGGTTCCATTTACATACACACACAAACAGACAGACACATACACACACGTAAAACTCATAAACAAGCATTTCTATATTTAGAAGCCAGCTCTTGACTTTTCTCCGAATGTGTCAGTTGTGTATTCCATGCCAGCACTCTCGATGACAGACAAATATAACATTAAATGCAGCGATTTCCATTAAACAACCAATGGGAATTAATATGAGTCCGTCTCAATAGTGCAAGATGGGAGCCTTTGCTAGACATTACAATTTAAAAAACAGATCAGGAAATCACTTAACGTTAACTAAACAACGAGTGAGGGGGAACTTGCTGAAGTTTGCTTTCAAAATCTATGATACATCAGAGAATAGCTAACGTTACCCTGTGGGACTCCAGGCTGCTCACAATGAGAGCCGGGTGTTCTAATCTAATGCTTTAACAGCTGTTGTAATTCCTAGACACAGGACTCATAGCCGAAATTTGCCAACTTCACGTCAAAGCTTAAAGATACCACGTAAAGGAAATAGAGCCAAAATGTGCTAAACTCATTTTTTTTTTTAAATTTAAACACACGCCATTTTTCTTCTTCCTTGACAACTTGTCATTAACTGCACACCCTTTTGTGCCATTTCCCATTGTGGCAGAATTTATTAGATCAACAGTTTTCTAACGTCTGTGCAGCATTACAGAGCCCTCGCAACTATCCATTTCACACTTTCTGGGGATAACAAATCAAGCTGTTTTAACACGGCTGAAAATTCCAGGTGGTGCGCATATTCCAATTCTTTCAATAGAAAGGAAAAAAAAAACGGACGAATCAGGCACAGTTTTTGCTGGTTATTGTTCCATAAATTATCCGTGGCGTTTAGGAGAGTAAAAATTGCAGATGTTCTCTGTATACATTAATGACTACGACATAGCGTGTTTTCCTCAATTTCACATTTACAAGGATATAAATTGTAATCAAATGTAAAATATAAATGTAGGTTTGGTAAGGAAAACTGAGACATAATAAATAATTAGAGTGAATTATATATTGGATTGATGACCTGTGGTACTTCTATGGGCACAACTATGATTTCTGCACCTTAGCACTTGCTTATACAAGTAATGGATCCGTTATCCAGAAACATGTTATGTAGAAAGCTCCCCATTGCGGAAAGGCCATCTCCCATAGACTCCATTTTATCCAAATAATCCACATTTTTTAAAAATAATTTTTCTCTGTAATAATGAAACAGTACAATTAACTTGATCCAAACTAAGATATAATTAATACCTACTGGAGGCAAAACGAGCCTATTGGGTTTATTTCATGTGTACATGATTTTCTTGTAGACTTAAGGTATGAAGACCCAAAATAGAGAAAGATCTGTTATCTGGAAAACATTTTTCTCCAATAGAAACAAATCCAACCTGGTTAGTGTATATATGCTGTGATCCTATATTCCATTTATGAACTCTCTGATTCTGGACAACACATGCATTGTTAATTCCTAAGGGATCTAGCATTAATATAGGTATAGGATCCTTTACCCAGAAACCCCTTATTCAGAAAGATTCAAATTACAGGAAGGCCATCTACTAAAGTGTCTTTTTTGAAGCAAATAATTCTCATTTTTAAAAACAATTTCTGTTTCTTTTTAATTATAAAACAGTACCTTGTATGTAATGGTGACTAAGCTGCATGAATCCATATTGGTGGCAAAATATTCCAATTGGGTTTATGTAATGATTTAATAATTTTTACTAGAGGTAAAGTGATCCAAATTACAGAAGGATCCTGTATCTGTAATCCCAGGGCTGAAGCATTCCAGATAATAGATCCTATATACCTGTACTATTAGTATTATTTATATAAAGGCAGAATTGAAATACCTTCCTATAAATCTATGTACATTTTTAATTAAAGAAAATATATACATTTCCCAACAGACCTTTCATTGCCCAATAATTTTCCATGTGATTTTGCATCTGAAATGTCTAAATAGGATTTAGATCTCTATTGGCACCGATGTCCATTGTCCACCTGATGTCGATGGTCTCTAACAAACAACATCTGCAAATAGTTTGCTTTTTCCTATAAATTCTTTATACTCACAAAATGAAGGAATCTTCCTTCCTCTTATATTTTTCATATTGCTACATATAAATCCTTTAATTAAAACATCACCCTGGCTGATCTGTCGATCACTGCAATAAAAATAAATATGGGGGATAAAAAAAATGCTACTAATACATGAGGTTCCTGTTTCATTTCCAAGCTTAATTGCAAAATACCATTTAATATATTGATCAAATAAGAAGTAGGGATTAATGAGCCTTGAAAACAGCAGAAATGAAGCACAAGATGTAAAGACATTATCTTACTCTCTCCATATAATATAATTTATGTCTTCATTCACCTCATCACTTGTTTTGCAAAACAGGGTGTTGGCTACTCGGAAAAACTCTAGGAAAACCATAATGTTAACAGTAAATGTTCCAAATATAGCATACACAATCATTTTGTCATTTGTAGATTAGTGATGGGCACATTTTTTTCCAGTGTCAAAAGTAAATGAACGCCGGCATCTGTTTTTTTTGATTTCCTGGTGCAATTTTGCCAAAAACGGATGCCGGCATCAAAAAACGGACGCCGGCATCAAAACCAGATGCCGGCATCAAAACCAGACGCCAGCATCAAAAACGAGATGCCGGCGCTGTTTTGCAAATTTTTCGGTGAAATGAAATGCCCCAAATTCGCCCATCACTATTGTAGATCTAACAAAACCATTACTGACTCAGCACGCAGCTTTAGGGGTATATTTATCAAAGAGTGAAGTTAGAGATCGCCTCAGCCACTAGCGTGAAAAACCGCCTCTCTCCATTTATTTCAATTGCATTTTTGCATTGCATTTTTAAAAGCATATTTATCAAAATGGTGAACTTTCAATTTCACCCTTTGATAAATATGCCTTTAAAAATTAAGGATACACCGAATCCAGGATTCGGTTCGGGATTGGGCCAGGATTCAGCCTTTTTCAGCAGGATTCAGATTCGGCCGAATCCTTCTGCCCAGCTTCTGCGAATCCGAATCCTAATTTGCATATGCAAATTAGGGGCGGGAGGGAAATCTGTGATTTTTTGTCAGAAATCAAGGAAGTAAAAAATGTTTTCCCCTTCCCACCCCTAATTTGCATATACAAATTAGGGTTCGGATTCGGTTGAATATTTCACGAAGGATTTGGGGGTTCGGCCGAATCTTTCACGAAGGATTCGGGGGTTCGGCCGCATCCAAAATAGTGGATTCGGTGCATCCCTATTAAAAATACCATAGAAATGAATGGAGAAAGGCGGTATTTCACTCTAGCGGATTGTGGTGATCTCTAACTTCACTCTTTGATAAATATACCCCTTAGACTTACCTGCCATTATTTTTAGTATGGCTGTCCATAGCCTTTCTTATCTTCACCTATAACCCTCCTCTACAAGAAGAAAAGTTTAGTAGCACAAGGGGCTATTACTTATGTCACTGGTAGAGTGTCTAGTACAACAAGGACTCTAATGCTATAGACACAGTTGCTCCTAGTCTGTACAAAGACATACAACTATGACAAGTAATCCCTTGTAAAAAGTGCATTTCAACAGGAGGATCTTATTTACTGTACAGTTGTCCCTGCCATCAGAAGCATAGACTTGGGGATCATGTCAAGGGCCGTGTGGTAGTTAGAATCCACATACTGACCAAAAAGGAGCAGAATGGCCATGGTTTTAACCAAGTATGGGAATGTTTCATGTATTAGGGTAATTGGGTGTGACCTGGGTAGACTGGGGACATGGTGAAGTGTCCTAAATATACAGTATGTGCACGGTTTTATTTTAATTGGGGTCCAATTCTAATTAGTTTTAAAGTTGAGATTAATCTGAAATTAAGCAAGTGGAACCAATGCTGTGGTTTCGCCAATCTTTCTCCTTTAAAAGCTAATGGAGGGGGAGGAATAAGCTCTCTGACTGAAACCAATGGCCAGGTCAGGAGACACTTATCCCAAGAAATGCTACTATGCAGGGAGGTGCCAGACTTTGAATACTATGACTGCAGTTAAATGGTTAACATATGGGGTTTACCTTGACATGGTATGGTGGCAATTTTATGATCATAACTTTATAACTAGAAACTCCTGTTTTTGAAAATACATTCACTTGCATAGAAACTAAATTATAGGGGACCAGGGAATGTGTATTGATCAAGCCCCTCTGTTTTGTTTGCTTGTGGGCAGTAGATTTATAACTTGGGCCCTCTAGTGTGGGAAGTATCTTGCTAACAGTATTGTATGGGATACCACTATTTCTGATGGTGGCCCTCATACCCCACTAAAGGGATTTATAATTTATTTTTTTATTTATCAAAATATCCTTGAATGACCTCCCCCTGTATCTTTCAAGGTTGTAAGAAAAATGTAATTGTCACAGTCAAAATTCACTAGCCATTTATTGGCACTGTACATATTAAGATACCACCTGCAATATTATATATATTTTTAAAATATATCCGCACATTAGATATCCCATTATTCCTGGCTACTTTACAGGGGTCGCCAAATATATCAACTGTGATGGGTTTGTATTACTGCATCATTAAAATAATATTTCCTGCTTGTTCTGATGTATCCATGGTTCTGCCAAGTCTCGCCAGGAGAAAAGTATGTTTATTCCCGAGCCCAGACAGTCCTTAAAGAGTTATCCCTTATAATAACACGACTGACATAAAGTCACAAATACCTCATCATGCCATAAAATATCAGTAACCATTACACAGGGAAATATAGGGGGGAAGTGTTGGTTTTATAGAGGATCCAAGCACAGTTACTGCAATAAATGGAACTTAAAAATGAAAGAAAGATAAATATGTCATAAAGAAGACTAATTTGTTGTGCTTCACTATGTTTCACAGACTGCTGTTCTCAAAAGGTCAGACATCTGCAGCTTGCCATAGTTGGAGCCTTAGAGTTTGCCTTTCCTGAAATCCATTAAAATAGGGCATTATGTTAATAAGCCTGAAGAAATGCATTTTATGCTTTCGTTACACTTTGTTTCATGTTGCACAATGCTGCTGTCTGTAAAGACTATAGTATCTTTTTATTCTCAGCACTAGAGCAGTTTGTTAAGGGAAGGTATTTGGAGGAGGCATTTGCCTTGGGCAATAAGCTTTAGCCAGCAAAAATACTTGGTTAAAGGGCAAATGCATATGTCTCTTCAGCTACTGTGGTGAATCATCATCCATGAACCACTGAAGATTGTATATAAATTTGAACTTTTTGGTCTGGAGTTAATTAAAGGGACATAAGTAGGGATGGGCGATTTTTTTCACCTTGTTTCACCCAAAAAAATTACGCCCATAGACTTGTATAGCGGCGTACGATCAAAAAAAAAAAGACGTGCATCAAAAAAAATGTCAACGCACGACAAAATTTTTTGGACGCCCATAGGCTGCGACATTTCGCCGGCAGCAAATTTTTGGGGAAACGAAACGGGTCAAATTTGCCCATCTCTAGACATAAGCCCATTGTATAGAGCTTGTGCTGAACATACATTGCCCTATTCTTTTAATCAAGAAGCATCTCAACTTTCTTATATCTGCCACTAAACAAATAAAGGGAAACAACTGTAGCACTTCCTGGTTCTGCCGAGCAGAGGAGAAGCTGATAAAATTAATTACCTGTCCACTCTGATCTTGAGCTGCTCAAAGGCTGCAGCTTAGAGAAGGGAGTGGTTTGTTCAGGAAGATAAGAAAACTCCAAATACCTTTATAAAGGGAGAGAGGGAAGGAAGTTCAGTAAAAAAATGTTTTTTATTAGTGCAAAACATTAGGAAAATATATATTTTTCCATTCAGAATGCATTTTTAACAGAAGTACTATTTATTGTGCTCATTTTCAGCAATTGCGTTTTTGGGTGAATATGGCCCCTTTAGGAAGTCTATATTTATAATGCTAAGCAAAAAAGTATAAGAAGCTGAAATGGGTGCAACTTTTTAACACTCATTCTCAATGTAAAAAAAAATTTACTAGAGAGCATGACCACAATAGCTGGAAGAGGGTTGGAGCTCTAGTTGTCTTATGTGGCAAGTGTAACGCCACTCGTCCAAGTGGTGCCGTCTCTGGGGGTTTAGGTAGATTGCAGGGATCGGATTGGTCTCAGAAAAACACAGTTCACACTCAGCATTGAGTTTTTAAGCTGACCGCAATCAGCTTTATTCATATATAACCGGCACACAGGAGCATATTGGAAAACAAAACATAAAAAGAAATCCTAGCCTGTCCGGCTCTAACTAACATACAGTTGCTCCCTCTCTATACAATAGAGAGGATCTAGCATCCAACTCTACAAAAAAAAACAGTAGTTTGTTTGGTTACTCACTGTGTCCGGCTCTCTCCTTACTGCATGCAGGCAGTTCCCCAGGAAGAGAGAGAGAGAGTAACTCTGGAGACACACTGTTTAAAGGGGTTTCCCCTGAAGTCTAACGAGGCCACTAATTAGCCAGGCTTCACCAAAACCTGGATAGCCTGGTGAATGGAAGTCCCACCCGCTCACTTCCATTCACTCCAGGGCCCTTTTTACCGGCTTTTCCAAAAGCCAAATGCAGTGAAAGAACACTCTTTCACTGCTGACATACTTTCCCTGGAGCTTAGTATATATAAGAGAGAAATATGGGAGAAATATAAACACCTTCCACCTCTAATCCAGCATTTCTCTCACACAAGGGATGAGGACTTTTATCTGTGTGCATAAAAAAAAAAGATATGTTTGTAGCGCTATAGTAAACTGACTTTGTTTTGGTCAGTTTAAGCTACTATCAGTGTGTGGTTATACCACATATGAGGCCCTCTTTCTCAGGGGTAAGCCCTCACAGCCGGGTGGAGGCAGGGTGTAGTGCAACTGTAACCTGGTGCAATAGCACAATGATGGGCGCCAGTAGTTCTTTAACTCTTAAACAATGAACTGTCTTTATTTAACATAGCACATAGCAGATATCCACAATGGAGTATAGAACAATCAGACAGCATAAAGGTAGCATGGACTCAGAGAAACAGTATAGGCTGAATCCCTGCAGGCCAGGGAATATACAGCAGAGAGTGTGGCAGCTTGTGAGGGGTATTGCCCAGTTTTCAGGATATCTTCCAGTGGCAGTCTAGGGGAATTCCTATCATCCCTAGTCTCAACACTTTAGTCCCTACTCCGGGTCAGTAATACCCTGGGATCTTAATCCCTCTAATATCCTCGGCGGAGCCTTGAGCTGCTCAACTAAATAACCTCTCTATCACTCCTAGAGTGATCTATAAAAGAGTATGCTATCTAATTACTAGGGCCAATGGTTGGGCCAATGCGCCTAGGGTCAACATATACCCATTCCCTTCCAGTAGGGTTGCCACCTTTTTTAAAATGTATTACCAGCTGCTGGGGGGCCGGGTCACAAAGGGGCGGGTCGTGACATCAAAGGGGGCTGGTCGTGACGTCAAAAGGGGCGGGCCGCGCAACCGTCGCTAGAAGAAGTATAAGATAAGGTAAATTCCAGGGGATTGGGGGCGATTGGGGGCAGGCCGAGGGCTCCTTTTAATGGCATTACAAATTTACCAGCAGCTACTTTGCTGGTAAATTTGTAATACCGGCCTTGGCAGGTATTTTACAGGCTAGGCCGGTAAAATACCGGCCCGGGTGGTAATCCTACCTTCCAGCCTGCTTGGTTGGGCTAAAGCAATGGACCAGACCTCATGGTTCCCAAGACCTTTATACTACTGCACAGTGCCATCTGGTGTACACTGTGAGAACTACATGGGTTACATAAGCACAAGGTCCCCTTAAGGATCCACTTAGGCATCCATATTACTAGGGATGTGCCTGTCAGTAATGTGTAAGGGTGCCTAAATTTTTCACATCCCTACATGTTTATTGAAAACTCCTTCCTTCCTCCTTGTTGTGAACAGCCTCTGATCCCATTTTTATCCTCTAAACCTTGTTTTTTTTTAATTATTGAAATATAATTATATTTATCATAAATTAATGTAAAGCACTGTGTAACTTTCTAGCTTTGTATCAATAAATGACGATGATAGTTAAGAAATAGGGGTTTCTATTAAATTCCATTAATTTTAGGCGGTCTACATCCCCTTTAATGACATCTATAACACAAACCCCATTAATAGGTGGAATTTTAGCACGGAACATGTGGATATTTCTGTCAATAACAAAGCTGCAGGGCTTAAGTTGGTCTACTGGAAGCTTTCGATCGTGATGCAAGATTTGCTGTATTCCTCATGATCTACACAAGGGACTTATAACTCTCCTTTTTCTCTCTTATCACTTTATCTCAAATACAAGCATTTTCTCATAATATATACCCTGTCTTTGAAATGCCAACATTGCACTTTCCCAGGAGACCCTCTGTAAACCTCTACAACTATACGTATAGAATGCCTAGTTCATTGAAGCCTACCCAATGACCTTCTGCAATGCTTACCAAGGTAAAAATATAAAAATATATACAGTAAAACCTAATAATATAAGAGTCACATTGCTCCTATGGGAATATTAATGCCGATAAAATATAGATATACAGTATACATAAAATCAGTGTTGAATAAAAGCTATTTTTATGGAAGGACATTTCCAAAAGGATCCACAAATTTCTACTGTGCTTTTTAAAGGATCATTCAAAAAATGTGTGTTTAGAAATTCAATTTTTGGACAATCTGGCCCACGGGGTCAAATTGTACAAAGTAACAACATAATTTAATCTGTTTATGCAAAGACTGTTTTGGTATTAAAATGCATTAGGGTTGGAAGAATAAATATCAGTTTTTCATTGAAACGATTTGAAAATATCAACTAAAGGAAGGTCTATACATACTGTTGTTATATGAGGATTCTCTTTGCTATGGGTTTGTTTTTCTCACCCCAGTTATAAATAAATGTCCAGAATACACTTCCAAAATATTTCGATTTAGTCTTTTAGCTTGTAGGAGGAACCATTGAGCTATTTGATGAGGCTGTAATAGGCAATATTTTAAATGAAACATCAGATGATTCAAAAACTTTTAGAAAAACATTTACTTAAATTTGAACTGAGGAATCCTAAAATATTTTGGCAGTTTAAATTGTAATTGTCATGTATATTTACTAATCTTTTTCTGTTTGAAAATTTCCTTACAGTCAGCGAGAACATGTATAACATCGATCAATGCAGTAAATTCCATTTTGCTGAACAGGGTGTTAAAGATCAGTGGCCATGCTGAACTCCAACACTGCTCTGAACAATGAATCCAAGATTCAAACTGCAAAAACATAATGATTTGCACCCAATGTTGCTTTTTTGCCCAATTGCTGGTGACCCAGACCTGCCTGAGACCCCATGCTGCCCCCTGATCTCCCACTTGGCCCAAATTAGTGCTCATAGAAGAGAACAGGTACACAGGGCGGGTGTCGGAGGGGGGTTACAACTGGGGTGGAGGGACAAGAGGGGAGTTGCCTTGGGGAGCCTGGGGGGTTGCGGCTGGGTCAGGGGGGCTTGGAGGGGATTGCGGCTGGGGCAGGGGGCAAGTGGGAGCCCCTGTGATGTAAGCCCCAGTGTGCCTTGGACCCTCCAGTTGGATGCTGCGTCTGTCAGATGATTTACTGAAACATTTCTATTAAAGGAAATAATGCACTATAATAGTAAGAATATTCCAAGTCAATGCTGATGTTGCAGATGATATATTGTATGATCTATTCCAAAGAACTGAGTCATCTGTATTTTTGTTGATCCAATAGATCCAGTTATTATTCCTACATATTTTCTAATGACAGGGATGGCAAAAGCTCCAGTCCTCCCTTGCTGAGCATCTGCTGGCTGCACAAGAAATGCCCATGCTGAGATAAAACAAGGGATGACATTTCTTTTGGCTGTAAGAATGTTTTAGGAACAAGAACTGATTGTTGTCAGAGCCATATTTGTTAAGGTGACAAGAGCAAGGCACACGTTCCATGCTGTGCTATGACTAAGTCCATTATATTAGCGGCTTGGCAAAGTGATAAAAATGGTGTCCTCTCGTTAATGGGAACATGTTTTACAGATTTCACGTCTTTGCATAATCCTATTTGTCCTGAAATGCATCTCGGATCAGCATATATATATTTCCTAGTAACTGAGGGCATAAAACAGGATTAATACACTTTATTGTGTTTGCTCTTGCATTTATGTATCCTTACTGAAAACAGTTTTGTACAAATATTTAACCATTTGCCTTCCATAGATCAGCAGCAACAGCTGTCAAGGTACTGAGATGCGGCCATACATAGCAGTGGCGTAACTACTGGCGGAGCGAGGGGGTACGTCTGCACCCAGGGCCGCTTCCCCCTGGAATCTTGAGTTCACGGGAGTTTGTAAAAACTCCCATAAACTCACATGAACTATAAATTCGGAAAAAAAAAAAACCGAGCAATGAAAATTTTTCAAAAAATTCGAATTTTTTAAACTTGGGTGAATGGGATCGACCTGCAAACTTGAATCAAAATTTTCTCTGAAAAAAACTCAATTTCCAGGAAGGCTGCAAACAACTCCAAATTGATCCCAGAACATCCCCCATAGGCTAAATGTGGCGAATAGTCTAATTTGAATTCTTAAAGGGCTGGTAAATGATACATTTCCAAAATCAAATTTGAATTTATCAAGGGTCGAATTTAGAGTTCATGGGAGTTTGTAAAAACTACCATGAACTTGGAATTCGAAATCAAAATGAGCAATAGAAATGTTTCCAAAAATTTTAATTTTTCAAACTCAGGTGAATGGGATTGACCTGCAAACTCAAATCGAGTTTTTTCTCTGAAAAAAAATAGATTTTCAGGAAGACTGCAAACAACTCCAAATTTATCCCAAGACATCCCCCCATAGGCTAAAACAACATTTTGGCAGCTTTAAGGTGGTAAATAGTCGAATTTGAATTCTTAAAGGGCCAGTACTGATACATTTCGAAAATCGAATTCAAATTTGTTAAAAAACTCGAATTTAATATAGGCCAGTTAGTCTGACGTCAGTGGTAGGAAAGCTTTTCGAAGGGTTAATAAAGGATAAGATACTGGACTTCATAGCAAATCATAATACTATGAGTTTGTGCCAGCATGGTTTTATGCGTAATAGATCTTGCCAGACTAACTTAATTTCTTTTTATGAGAATGTAAGTAGACACCTCGATTCTGGGATGGCAGTGGATGTGATTTACTTAGATTTTGCTAAAGCATTTGATACAGTGCCACACAAAAGGTTACTGGTTAAATTAAGGAATGTTGGCCTGGAACATAGTATTTGTCCTTGGATAGAGAACTGGCTAAAAGATAGACTACAAAGAGTGGTGGTAAATGGAACATTTTCTAATTGGACCAATGTTGTTAGTGGAGTACCGCAGGGCTCTGTACTAGGTCCCTTGCTTTTCAACTTGTTTATTAATGACCTGGAGGTGGGCATTGAAAGTACTGTTTCTATTTTTGCAGATGATACTAAATTGTGCAGAACTATAGGTTCCATGCAGGATGCTGCCACTTTGCAGAGTGATTTGTCTAAACTGGAAAACTGGGCAGAAAACTGGAAAATGAGGTTCAATGTTGATAAATGCAAGGTTATGCACTTTGGCAAAAATAATATAAATGCAAGTTATACACTAAATGGCAGTGTATTGGGAGTTTCCTTAAATGAGAAGGATCTAGGGGTCTTTGTAGATAACACGTTGTCTAATTCTGGGCAGTGTCATTCTGTGGCTACTAAAGCAAATAAAGTTCTGTCTTGCATAAAAAAGGGCATTAACTCAAGGGATGAAAACATAATTATGCCTCTTTATAGGTCCCTGGTAAGGCCTCATCTGGAGTATGCAGTGCAGTTTTGGAATCCAGTCCTTAAGAGGGATATAAATGAGCTGGAGAGAGTGCAGAGACGTGCAACTAAATTGGTTAGAGGGACGGAAGACTTAAATTATGAGGGTAGACTGTCAAGGTTGGGGTTGTTTTCTCTGGAAAAAAGGCGCTTGCGAGGGGACATGATTACACTTTACAAGTACATTAGAGGACATTATAGACAAATGATAGGGGACCTTTTTACCCATAAAGTGGATCACCGTACCAGAGGCCACCCCTTTAGACTAGAAGAAAAGAACTTTCATTTGAAGCAACGTAGGGGGTTCTTCACAGTCAGGACAGTGAGGTTGTGGAATGCACTGCCGGGTGATGTTGTGATGGCTGATTCAGTTAATGCCTTTAAGAATGGCTTGGATGATTTTTTGGACAGACATAATATCAAAGGCTATTGTGATACTAAGCTCTATAGTTAGTATGGGTATATAGAATTTAATTAAAAGTAGAGGGGTGTATGTATGGATGCTGGGTTTTCATTTGGAGGGGTTGAACTTGATGGACTTTGTCTTTTTTCAACCCAATTTAACTATGTAACTATGTAACTATGTAATTTTACCTATTCCCTAGTCAAATTCCACTTAAGAAAACTAGAAAATTTGAATTTGAAATTCAAATTCAAAAAATTCTAATTTTCACTTTGACCCTTGATAAATCTGCCCCTACATGTATGGTCAGTTTCTCCTTCTAGGCAACATGTTTATTTTTTGACATTTAAAGACAGGTTGTCTGCCAGGCTTTGCTTTGAAATGAAGACTGGCGTTGGCAGGCGGGAGGATTATTGACGCAGGGTAACCCTTGCACTAACACCACCCTGAACATGATGGTAATTCCATAGTGTCACAGCAGTTTGTGACAACATGCATAGCAAATTTACAATAAATAAATCACATAAAAGTATAATTTTAACACAGAATACCAGAAGCAACATAATACCAACCCAAAAATAACAGTCGCAACTTGTATCTGATCTGCTACCAAGCACACTTGCAAGTGCTTTCTTTTTGATGTATCAAATGCAATTAAGGAGGATGTAATTATGAGTTTAAAACTGCATTATTGTTAAGAAAAATGGCAATTTGTGTAAAAACAAATGCACCTTCCACTCTGCACTTGCAGTTATACATGCGCTCGGTATAGTTCTGACAAGGACACACGAAAATATAAATCTATTACAGTTATGGGATTGGTTATCCAGAATGCTTGGGACCTGGGGATTCCAGACAATGGGTCTTTCTGTAATTTGGAGCTTCATAACTTAAGGGAGGAGCTCTACGATGAGTTTGGTGCCGCCAAGTCACCATGAAGAAACAGGAATGAAGGAGAATCGCATGTAAGAACTACATTTGGAATTTTTACATGCGATTCTCCTTCACTTACCATTTCTTCACAACATCCGACACGTTGCATGCTTTTCGTCGCATGGCGACATGTCGGCACCAAATGCATCGTGGAGTTCCTCCCTAAGTCTGCTTAAAAATAATTTAAACATTAGATAAACCCAATAGGCTTGTTTTGCTTCGACTAAGGATTAATTATATCTTAGTTTTTGTATAAAGTACAAGCCACTATTTTGTTATGATAAAGAAAAAGAAAATAATTTTTAAAAATTGTAATTATTTGGATTAAATGAAGTCTATGGGGGATTGTATTCCAGTAATATGTTTTCTGGATAATGGGTTTCCAGTTAACGAATCCCATACCTGTACTATAGATACAACTATAAACTTAGTTATTTAAAATTCACAAAAAAAGGTTAAATCAATATTCTTCTATAGATTTTACCACATTTTTATTTCATCCAGATCATTTCTAAGCACAAAGAATGCACAATCCCCAGTAAAATAAAGGATCAAGAGCTTTTATCTTGTGAACTTTCATCTAAATGCTGTTACTCCATCCAGTTTTGAGGTCACAATAATACTGTCTGCCTTTAACAGTGCCGGAAGAACAGCAGAGGGAGAAAAATATATGGAACAAAATTTAAATATTACTGTCAAGAATTCCAATTACCATTGGGCAAGCATTAATATTTATGGACGGAACGGCTACATTGTTGACATGTGACATGTTTGTGGCTGAAAGTTGTTAACAAATAGCCCAGACGCTGACAGATATGGAGATACTTTTCATTGTGTTCTCTACATGGAAGTTCTGTCAAACCTGCGTCTAGGGATCAATTCCAATCTGCTCTCAGCAGAAGGAATTTGAAGAAACTTGGCAGTATAGCATCTGCTGTCTGTCTTCCAAACATGCCGCCCATCAGATTCAACACATTTCTGGTTACAGCTGTTTTGTGACACGAGATCAAGAAGCTTACACGGACATGAAACCTGATTAGACCAATATGCTGAAACCAACAGCCCTCGAGCCCTGAAACCCTGGAGAAAAAAATCTCTGTTCTATGTTTGCATTTCCTGGTAGGAAATGGGCTCAGGATTTATATAGAATCGTCACTTAACATTAAGACAGAACAATAATCAGTTAATTGGAAGATTTCAAAAGAAATGGATGGTGCCATAAAGAACATACAAGAAAAAAAAACTACCCAATAACTGTGCTGGCAATGCCAACAAATTCAAAATGAGCAGCTGCTTCAGACCTGGGTTCAATGCCCAAATGTAGGTCTATCTGACATTTCAGTTTATTGACTCCTTGATGACTTATTTGTGATCGGTGTCTGTCCTGTGTCTGAATTTTAACTATGAATTTGCCGCTTAGACCTTTATCTACTTATAAATATAATATACAGGTGTATATAGGTTAGGATAAGATCCTTCTCTCTTTTCTTATTTACTAATTTTGTCAATTTTTGGACCCAGTACCTGGGCAACAATCCTCAACCTGCTATGCAATATCTAATTAACCCTATATGCCTCACTTGGTTCTTTGGTTATCCCCAAGGAACTGGATTAACTACTTTCTTCCATTGTATTTTGTTAGGAATAATCACATAACAGCATCTTGATTTTAAAGGGGTGGTTCACCTTTAAGTTAACTTTTAGCATGTTACAGAATGGCCAATTCTAAGCAATTTCTTAATTGGTCTTTATTATTTTTTTTTTTATAGTTTTACAATATTTGCCTTCTTCTTTTGATTCTTTTCAGCTTTGAAATGGGTGTCACTGACCCCCTGTAAAACAAATGATCTGTAAGGCTATACATTTATTGCTGTTGCTACTTTTTATTACTCGTGTTTCTATTCAGGCCTCTCCTGTTCATATTCCAGTCTCTGATTCAAATCAATGCATGATTGCTAGGGCAATTTGGAATGATGAAATTGCAAACTAGAGAGAGGCTGAATAAAAAGCTAAAAACTAATTGTAAATTGTCTCAGAATCTCACTCTCTACATCATACTAAAAGTTAATTTAAAGGTGAACAACCCCTTTAAGGATTTCCCACAACTTACAATAACTACAGCTATCGCTTGCTTTCATTTTTACTACTTTTTGTCAGGGTGGCTTTTCTTCGTTTTTTTTTACACCCACTTTTGGTTTTTGGTGCCATGTTTTGCACCAAAAGAGATCATTTTCCAAAAAAATTTAGGGTGGGAAGCCTAGAAAGGAAATCCCTTTGGAATTTATTAATCTCTGTCTGGAATAAAAATTGGGGGGGTCCAAGGTTCAATCCTGACCACTACATTATCTATATGAAGTTTGTATGTTCTTTGTCTATGTGGGATTTGTTGGGTTCTCTTGTTTCCTACCACAAATCTAAACCTAGATGTCTTCTGAGAAAACTGACTTTACAGTGTAATTTGCTCCTCTGGTGAAGGGACCAATAGGAATAAACAACTATTCTTTGTTATGAGCTGCATAATATTAATCAACAAAGCATTATAGATGATAGCAGAGAATAAACATGCAGAATTTTCCTAATTCCTAAGGTGTTCCCCATAACAGTTATGTCTGTAACTGCACACAAAGCATGTGAGAAGTTGCCCATATGACTGTGGCCTACACAAAATGCTCCAACCAATAACAAAGAACACTCACAAAATAAAAAAAACAAAATGTAAAAACAGGAGAACAAGAAATGAATTTCCTTGGCAAGAGGATCAATAATGAATCAATAATTTCACATTGTCGCCGTCCTATTTTCTTCAAGCAGGCAGTTCCTTAAAAAATGGTTCTCATGCCGATACCAAATGAATCATGGGAGCTTGTGATTGAGGAACATGACAGTTTGGCAACATTTGTCAAATGAAATATTATCATCGGATTTGTGTTGGGATCATTGGCTTCCTCCTGAGGGCAGTAAGCTGATGAAGGCATCTAGATGTGAAAATGAGCCTGGAGATGTATTACAGAGACGTAATGATCAATATTAAAGGATCTATTTATCAAACTATGTAAAATCGATTTACACACAAAAACCAATGTAAAAAGTTGTATAAAAGAAATGGTTAATTTCTAAAAATGTAAAGGTGTCCTTACATGTGATTTTATGTAAATACCTATAAAAAAGAAAGTGGTAGTATTTATAAAGGTACATATTATATAATACATATTATTTTACATCACCTTTAATCCTGTGTAATCTATTCAAGCCAAAGAAACAAACCCAGGCTAAAAATGTCATGTTAAAAATACAGCATGAACCACTAACTAACAAACCGAAATACACATGAAATAAAAGCATTACTGCCATAAAATATATATATATATATATATATATATATATATATATATATATATATATATATATACACACAGATAGTAAAACAAAATGAATTTTATGGAAGACCTTTACTTGAAGCACTGGAAAATATCTAGGGTGGAAGCTGTAAAGGCATGTGCAAAAAGATGGAATGGTTCTGGTGGAATATGGTGTAGAATGGAGGACTGTTAATGGGGTAGTCTTTAATGAGTAAGGAAAAACAGGATGCAATGTTTAAGCTTTCAAAATGTTTTTGGAGTGTATTGGAGATACCTAAAAGAATATGGGTGCCTGTATGAAGAAGCAGTTTTACATTTAATGCTAGAGGTTGGTTTGTATTGCACCCCATTTCTGTTATGAAATTAACGTAAAACTTAATTAAAGGAAAAGGAAAGGTTAAAACTAAGTAAGCTTTATCAGAAAGGTCTATATAAATACACCATTAAACCCTAAAAGTAATGCTGTCCTGAATCCTCTGTTAAAAGAAACACAGCATTTATTTCCTTCTATTGCGTACACATGGACCTCTGTATCAGACTTCCTATTTTCAACCTTCAGGGCTAGGGCTTGAGCATGCTCAGTTTGCTCCTCTCTCCCTCCCTCCTCCCCTCCTGCAGTAATCTAATCACAGAGCAGGGAGAGACTCAGGCAGGAAGTGATGTCACACCAAGCTAATATGGCTGCTGTTATCCTAAACAAACAGAGACAGTGTCTAGAGTTATTACCTCAGGTATGGAAAAGCATTATAAAGAATAAAAATGACGTTCTGGCTTGCACTGTTGTGGCTAATCTATTGGCAATAAACTGCCTTGTTAGCTTTCCGTCTCCTTTAAGGATAAAAGAGAACCAATGGGAATGATTTTCAGCCCTCTCACCGTTTTCTTACATGTGGATTTTACTGTGTACTTTTGCCTTCATTCGTTTACAGTGGATATACATCTTTGGTGTTATAAAAACCAAGTCTAATGATTCCAAATTCAAGTGCAGGAACATGAATAGTGATGGTTGAATTTATTCACCAGGCTCAAATTCACCGCGAATTTGCGCAATTTGCAGCCGTCAAATAAATTCGCGAAATGGCCGCGAAAATTTGCTGACGAAAGTTCGCCGGCGTAAAAAAAAACGGACGCGTCAAAAAACGGATGTCGATATCAAAAACGAGACGGTAGGAGATTCTCATTGGAGAAGTATTTTAATATACTCTCTGCTTCCAAAATTTTCATCTGTTAAGGTGGCCATAACCAGACCAACAAAAACCACCAACTAAGTTCTTAAAGGTTACTAATACAAAAGAGGTAGCCGGAGAGCACTTGTTTCTTTAGTTAAAAGGTCATCTCTTTATTCTTATACTCTTTAACTAAAGAAACAAGTGCTCTCCGGCTACCTCTTTTGTATTAGTAACCTTTGGCACTCCAGCACGGGGATTGCAGCACGTAGAGAAGCACACTCACACGGATGAATATATGAAGGACTTTTTAATTGTTGGATAAGTTCTTAAAGGGATAATGTCATGCGAAAACATGTTTTTTCAAAACACATCAGTTAATAGTGCTGCTCCAGCAGAATTCTGCACTGAAATCTGTTTCTCAAAAGAGCAAACTGATTTTTTTATTCAATTTTGAAATCTGACATGGGGCTAGACATATTGTCAGTTTTCCAGCTGCCCCCAGTCATGTGACTTGTGCTCTGATAGACTTCCGTCACTCTTTGCTGCTGTACTGCAAGTTTGAGTGATTTCACCCCCCCAGCAGCCTAACAACAGAACAATGGGAAGGTAATCAGGTAAAAGCTCCCTAAATGTATAAAGGGATATGTAATGATTGAAGCTGGGCAGCTGTTCTCAGGCAATATCATTTTTAAGATGTTTTCCATTTTGCACACCAGACACGTTTGAACCAGAAGCTGGGTGTGTTGGCCTTCAGCCAGGACCTCCATGCATTAAACTATAAATTATAGTAAACGCTATGCTGCTACCAGTGATTAAAAGAGGCAGAGAAATCCATAGTAGGGATGGTTGAATTTTCTCGCCTTGTATCGCGTTGCGCGTCAACATATTTTTGACGCCCATAGATTTTAATGGGCGTCGGCGATATTTGCTGGCAGTGAATTTTTGGTGAAACAAAACGGGTCAAATTTGCCCATCCCTAATCCATAGTACATTCCAGGATGGCCTGCATAAAACAAAAGTTGATGAAGGCCTCATAGAAATAATCACCATATATTATTTACAGGGTCGGCCTGGGGCCCAGGGACTGTCACACACCCCCCTGCCCCAGCCACAAAGCCTCTTCTGGCCCACCACAACGACCCCTCTGCCCAACCCCCGCACATACCTTTCTCCTTCTCATTGCTGCAACTGAGGCTAGGGAGGAAGTCTCGCGTACAGCGGCAATATCGTCTCTGGGCCAGTGGAGCCCACCAGGTTTTTTTCTAGTGTCCCACCCAGTGTGGCCCTGATTATTTAAAATTAGAGCATAAATCTCAGAACGGTTTACAATATGGCAAAGGTTTTCTGTGTTTCTTCACAGAAGGCTTTCACATTTTCACCGTAGGCCACACAAACATTGTTCACATTTATGATTTTTAGAGTAAAAAAATTAGAATGAAAAAATTATGAATGTGCCATTGCCCTAAAATGGTACGTATGTTTAATTGTTTGTATTTAGGAAAATTATTGAAACTTTGTAATTTACGCACCCCTTACTTTTATGATACTGTATCTCCCTTTAAAACAAATGGCAAGCGCAGTGTTTATTCCACATTGCAGATTATTATGTGTATAATCCACCTATACATTATATACGTGTGTGTGTGTATTTGTACAGTATCTATGAGTCATGTATCTGCACTCACATACGCACACCTTGTGCCTCTTTCCTGTCACTGCCCTTCCAGATAAATATCTCTTTTATATAGTGGTAATTACTTCACTGAAGCAACTTTTTCGATTCTGTCTGAAATGTGGCAGCAGGCAATTTGTCCTTTGCTGGTGACTGATAGAAAAATTACAATCCCTTGCAGCGCCTTAACACCTCATCACCCCCACTGTGACCTGTCTCTCCCCTTTCTCTTTATACAAAGAGGAAAATACATTGACTTTCATGTGATTTGATTATTCCTGAGCTTACTTTATCTAGAATCACACCAATTACTACTTTGTATGGGTTGAGTTGTTTTTTTTTTTCCAGTAGGAAAATGTTCCTTTAGTTTATTAGTAAATGGCTCCAAGAACAGGATGGAGAGAACTGTCTATGTTGAGATGTATAGATTTTTCTCCTGGACCATTAATCTTTATTAGTGATTGTAATCTCATGCAAAAAAAAAACAAAAAAACAATTTACATTTGCGGTTTAAATTGAATACCATCAAATTATGGTAATTGGTTTGGGGACACATAATTGCTTTTTGTGAAAAAAAACTGGGCAAATAATATTTATTATCAGGATACTGGTCTAGGCACTACATGTCTGTTAGAAAAAAGCATCAGACAAAAAGCCCTGTACACCTGGCACCACTCTTGGTGCAGGGCATTTGCCATTAAATCGCACTAGCAGTGGTGACAGTTATACAGAAACATTTAAGGGGCAGATTCCCTAAAGGGTGAAGTGACTAACGCTGGCGAAAATTCGCCGATTTCCTAACGGGCACAGGCGTCACTTGGGTATCGAAGGAGACGCTAATGTTGCTTAGCACTCTAACGCCAGACAAATTTTCACTCTGGTGAACAGACGTAAATCCGCAAATTCACTAAGATGCGGATTTTACTGAACGTTTACTGAGAGTCCCAAAAAACGCTGGTGTCTTTTCCTTTTTTCAGACTGATAGCCTGCCAAGGTCCGTAATTTTTTTTTTTGGGTAACCGGGTTCCCACATACATTTTCTAACATATGAAACATAAACTATACACTGGGCTCATGTGTCGGACATTATAACGACTCCCTGGACTTGTGTAATGTAATGTATTTGCTGCAACATATACAACCATGTAACTTTATCATTTTGCGCCATATGCAAATTAGTCAACACTAGCGCATCTTCGATTTGATTGCCGAAGTAGCGCTAGTGAAAATTCACCAGTGTTCAGCACCCTGGACGGAACTTTGCACTTTAGTGAATTGGCATTGTCCCCTAGCGAATTTACACCTGCTGAAGTGCTGCAATGGCTGCAAAGCCGTCCATGGTGAATTTTTTCGCGGGTTAGGGAATTTCCCCTTTGTCTTGCAGGCCACAAGGGGTTTGAAAGTGGTTTTGAGGGGCTGCCACCTCAGGGTCCCCCCACAGCCAGATGAGTTTCCATCCAGTATAGAACTGGGGTTTACTGGAAAAACTTAGGCCGGGGCCCACTTTTCCCACTTTTATTCTAGTCTCTTTTCACTACATTCTATATCTTCCACTATTAAGCCTCTTTGTTCCCAAAAAGAAATAGGACCATGCAATAGGCCAAATGGTTAAAAGCAAGAGGCCCACTGACACCTGGGCCCACCGGGAGTTTTGGCATCCCGCTGGGCCAGTCCGACAGTGGCTATATTCTAGCCCTGTTGGTTGGTCAGACAGCCAGTGACATTTCATTCAGATATGTCGCTCCCTAGCCTGCTAGTCTGAAAAATGCACAATGAAGGATTATTCCAGGGGTCATTCAGATCCCGCCCACCACCTGCCCCCTCTGAATGCAGTGCTGTATTCTTATTAAGGTCCAACTAAGTGTTCCACTGTAGAGCACAACCCAAGGTTCAAAGTGAATAAGAGAGTGAAAAACTAAATAGAATAAATTAAAAAAGATAGGGAACCTTTATTTTTATCCTACTTGCTGACCCTCTGCATCCTAGTTATATTTTTCATTTTTCTTAGTTACACACTAATGTTCCCATATTCTTACGATAAATATTTTTGGCTAAACTAAGGAGAATATTTTGAAAGAACAGTTTGCTAAAAAAACAATTCCCAAGGAGAAACTCTCATAGCGGAATGTAATAAAAGTCATGCAAAACTGAAAAATTGCATATCCCAATGTAATAGTCTTCATTAGATAGCTATGTTATTGCAACTTTTAATTGCGCATAGAACATTTTTAAGACCTGTTTGTAGGCAATGTGTTTTTTGGCATTCCATCTTTTCTAGAACTTTTTTTCCACTGGTGGTTGAGGTACTATGGGTCCATAAAACCTACATTAATTGCCCATATAGGAAAATTGTTTGGTTGTATATAGTTCTTACTAGGGATGTAGCGAACTGCCGATTTGGTGTTCGCGAACGCCGTTCGCGAACACCGGCAAAAAATGCGAACGTTCGCGAACAGTTCGCGAACTTCGAACACCCGCTAAAATCGTTCGATTCGAACGATCGAAGGATTTTAATCACTCGATCGAAGGATTTTCGTTCGATCGAAGGATTTTCGTTCAATCGAAGGATTTTCATTCGAATCAAACGATCGAAACCATTCGATCGAATGCTTTTCATTAGATCGAATGCTTACAATTGTTCAAACGAATTTTTAGCTGTCAAAGGAATTCGAATGGTCGAATGGTCGAACGAATCGAACGCGAACCCAAATTGGCGAACGTCGCGCGACGTTCGCAAACATTCGGCGGACACGAACGATCGAAGTTCGCACGAACAAGTTCGCCGGCGAACAGTTCGCTACATCCCTAGTTCTTACATAGTTCTTACATTTTTCCCTTAAAATCCCACAGTAAGTGATTAAATAAAGAACTGCGGTGTCCTCTTTACTGGAGTGCGCAACTGTCCTCTCATTATTTATAAATATGCCTCTTCATTTTCAGCTTCTATTATCAAAGTCTGAATTTATCTCAATATTTTCTGCTACAAACTCCAATCAAATCCGCTCAGATTTTTTACATTTATTTATTATTACATTTTTTTTTACATTCATTTGATTTTCACAAATTTTTCGGACTTTTTCATCAGATTTTCACGGTTTTTCCTTAAAGGGATACTGTCATGGGAAAAAATGTTTTCAAAATGAATCAGCTAATAGTGCTGCTCCAGCAGAATTCTGCACTGATTCCATTTCTCAAAAGAGCAAACAGATTTTTTTATATTCAATTTTTAAATCTGACATGGGGCTAGACATATTGTCAATTTCCCAGCTTCCCCAAGTCATGTGACTTGTGCTCTGATAAACTTCAATCACTTTTTACTGCTGTACTGCAAGTTGGAGTGATATCACCCCCACCCTTTTCCCCCCCACCAGTCAGCCAGATCTCGATCGGAAGGGACAGAAAATCCCGTCGGATCGCAGCCGCATCTATTCGTTGATGCGGTCCCGCGATCCGACTGCCCGTTAAGGCATCGTTAGGATCCGATCGTTGGGCCCTAGGGCCCACGATCCGATCAGCCGATATTGTCCACCTCAAGGTGGGCATATCAGAGGGAGATCCGCTCGTTTGGCGACACTGCCAAACGAGCGGATCTCTCAGTGTATGGGCACCTTAACACAAGATAACAGCTGCCTGGTAGATCAAAGAACAACACTCAATAGTAAAAACCCATGTCTCTGAGAAACATTCAGTTACATTGAGAAGGAAAAAGAGCAGCCTGCCAGAAAGCATTTCTCTCCTAAAGTGCAGGCACAAGTCACATGACCAGGGGCAGCTGTGAAATTGACAAAATGTCTAGCCCCATGTCAGATTTCAAAATTGAATATAAAAAAATCTTTTTGCTTTTTTGAGAAATGGATTTCAGTGCAGAATTCTGCTGGAGTAGCACTATTAACTGATTCATTTTGAAAAAAACATGTTTTCCGATGACAGGATCCCTTTAATTTTCACCCAAAAACTCCAAAGACTTTGGAATATTGCCCGAAACCCAGCGGACATCAAAAAATCATTGGGACTTCTCCCATTGACTTAAATTCAACCTTAACAGGTCTGAGATGCCGGATTTTCAGATTCAGACTTTTCCATCCATGGGGTTTAATAAATTCCGAAAAATGTGTGATTTTTTTTTTAAAAGTCCGATTTTATTAAAAAAAAAAAAACACTACTTTTTCTTAATTTTTGCATTCGGAGTTTAGTAAATAACCCCCTAAGTGTTCCTCATTTTGGTAATAAGTATTTTATGGATCTTGAGTTTGTGTGCTAATAGTTTGAAAGAAATCAAAATGTGACATTGAAAATGCCTTCCTAACTAAAATAAAATAAATTACCAGTTCTGTATTGTAGTTACTGCCATTTAATTTCTTTGGACATCATTTTTTGAATGATTTTGTTTATATGACCAAATCATACGGATCAGCACTATAGTTATGTTTTTTCCTGTGTTTTTTAGGGCAGTCACACAGTGAATGAAACAATTTCCTAATTAAAGTTCGGAAGATGAAGGGAAAAATTTTTATGCCATTGAGGCTCATTCAGTAAACTGTACTGCAAGACTTAAAAAGAGCACCATCTTGCTTTCATAAAAACAGAAAATGATTGTACTGTGTTACTTTGATCTTGTGTTACCTACAATACCTTAGACTTAGTGGCAGCTATTGAGACACAAAGTGAAATGATACTGTATGTGCAATGGGTTCCTGCCTTTTATCAGCCATTAGAGCCAGGGGTTTCTTAGCACTGTAACAATTTTTAAAAAAATCCACTCACTGTTGTGCCTGTTCTAAGAATGAAACATGGTTGGATTTTTTGATATGTGACTATAACACTCTCTTTATAGTATGCTATTGAATAGTAATGAGTGAAATTGCAGAAGGAATCCAAAAAGGGAATTTTTTGCAACCTCAAAAAACTTGACAAAACACATGGAGACCTGTTATCTAGAATGCTCGGGACCTGGGGTTTTCCATAATGTGGATCTTCATACCTTAAGTCTACTAGAAAATCATGTAAACATTAAAGGGGTAGTTCACCTTTAAGGTAACTTTTATTATATTATAGAACGGCCAATTCTAAGCAACTTTTCAATTGGTTTTTATTATTTACTTTTTTATAGTTTTATAGTTATCTGCCTTTTTCTTCTGACTCTTTGCAGCTTTCAAATGGGCATCGCTGACTCCCTTCTAAATAACAAATGCTCTGTAATGCTACACGTATTGTTATTGTTACTTTTTATTACTGATCCTTCTATTCAGGCCTCTCCTATTCATATTCCAGTCTCTTATTCAAATCATTGCACGGTTGCTAGGGTAATTTGCACCCTAGTTACCAGATTGCTTAAAATGTAAATCGAAGAGCTGCTGAATAAGAAGCTAAATTACTCAAAAACCTTCAATAATAAAAAATGAAAAATTACAAATTGTCTCAGAATATCGCTCTCTACATCATGCTAAAAGTTATCTTAAGGGTGAACAACCCTTTAAATAAACCCAATAGGTTGCTTTTAGTGCTGGGCGAATTTCTCCCGTTTTGCTTCGCCATGAAATTTGCGAATTTACTGTGAAATTCGCGAAACGTTAATCTTGACACTGGCAACAACTTCGAAGCCGACGACATTGGACACATATTAAAATCAATGGATGTTAATCGCCGCCGGTGTATAAATTGTCACCGGCATTGGAACCATTGAATTTTTGCGGCAAATCCGCTAATTTATTCGCCAGCGGCTAAATGCGGAAATTCGCCGTGAATTCACGCCTGACGAATAAATTCGCCCATCACTAGTTGCTTTTGCTTCAAATAAGGATTAAGTATATTTTAATTTGGATCATGTACAAGGTACTGTTTTATTATTACAGAGAAAAAGGAAATAATTTATAAAAATTTGGATCATTTGGATAACGGACTTTCCATATTTAGGAGCTTTCTGGATAATGGGTTTTTGGATAATTAATCCCATACCTGTAATAATATTGGTGCTTTTTCCCCAATGAGGCATGCCAAATTCTAGAGAGAGTTTGCAAAAACTTTCACCATGAAACTGTCCCAAACCAAAAAATTCATTTCATTTCAATTGTGGACATCGATAGCAAAATACATCTTCTTTGGAGCTATGGACAGCTTGGATCCATTTAAATGCTATGGTGTACCAAATACACTTCTGAGGTCACATGTTGGACAGGCCTGATGCAGGGGAAGGAACATTCAGTGGGACACCAGGGACCCACCCAAAAACCTTTGACCAGGGCCCACCCAAAAACCTTAGACTAGGGGCCACTCTCAGTACTATTATTCTTCATCTCCTCAATCAACCTCTATTCTCCTAGTCTGTTTTCTTTACATACTATAATCAATTATTCCATCTACTTAGCCTCTTTGTTCTCATAGAAAAGGTGAATGGCCATGAAATTGGCCAAAAGTTTAGTAGCATGAGGGCCCATTGACACCTTGGCCCACCGGGAGTTTTCCTGGTATCCCTGTGGGCCAGTCCGATACTGGGAACATTTATTACACAATCTTATTCTTATTGTCCTAGGATCACATCATTGTATGTCATATCCTGACCCTTTCTGTGCCCAGCCATTAGCCAAATTTTCTAATGTAGTCAACCAGTATGGTGTCCCAGGCTGTTAAAGATTACTTTGGAGGACATGAATGGCTTCTGTTTTGTAGCAGCAACAGTTGAATTCATTCACCTTTTAATAGTTCAATTAGAAAAAATACAAAGGGAACAATTTTAAAAAAACTTAATTCTTTACAATTATGCCATGGCTATCATTTAGGATTACAAACATTTGCTCACCGTATTTCTCAAACTTCTGATAATGTGGAATTATGAACTTCCTAAAGATTATTTTGACCTATATTTATTTCAGAACATAAATCAGTTACTATGGCTGTACTTAACAGATGTGGCAAAAACAACATAATAATATAATACTCAAGATGTCAAATGTCACCGTGAATTTGTAGGCTTTCAGTGTTGCCATGGGAACGAATCTGAGACAAAGTTAAGTGAATAAAGTGCAGAGGAAGAAAACAGCTCAGGTGGAAACTAGTTAATTGGGAAGTTTATCAGTAGTTGACAAAGTGTGTTGAGCATAATGAGAAGCTATTGCAGGTTGAAGATTGATTTGGCTTTTCTATAAATATCAAGGGGTTATTTCATGGTAGGTTAAACACTTAAGGGTGCTTTGATAGATATGATATGCTAATACCATCCTTAAAGGAATGGCTGCAAAACATTTTGCTGCCCTGATTTTGCCCTAGAACAATTATACACTATTGTCTGTAATTACGCTAAATGCACATATAGGGTACATAAGGGAAGGGGAAGGGCAATTAAAGGTATGCAAAGTGAAACAAAACTTTTTATCTTTCATTTAACTCTTTTGTAGCTAAGAAATTTCTCCCGCTTTGCTTCGTCGAAATGGCAAAAAATTAGCGTAGCTTGAAATTTGCCACCGCGTCAATTTTGATGCAAGTAAAAGTCAATCGGCGTCAAATAGTGTTGACACGCAGCGGTTTTGATGCAATCGACTTTTCAGACGCGCGTCCAACATTTTTTTGACGCCTAATTCATTTGCCAGCACAAAACGAGGAAATTCGTTGCACATCCGCGCCCTGACAAGTTTGGTTCCTTATTCTTGACCACAGTAATAACTACTATTTAAACCCAGCCATGCACAATGCTTGTTGTTACCATGATTAATGGCAGAATCATAATTTCACTCAATGCAGGACCATCTGGTTTGACTTGAGGAACCGCTGACACATGTTACAAGTTTGAAAGCCATAACACAATAAAGATGGTTATATCTCAGACAAAACTAGAATGATTACAAACCGTGATTACGCACTGTCTGTTTTTCCTTAAATCTTATGTATCGTAATAAGATATGTGACACGTGTGCAGGCCAATTTACTTTTAATTTTTTTTTTATGCACAACGTTTACATTAATCAACTAATTATCTGGCATGCTTCACATAAGCCATTGCTTGTGCTGAAAATTTCAAACTGAAAAAAGCTTCAGTGATTGAAAAGAATCAGACTTCAGTTATAAATTCCTTGATGGTAGGCACAGGTCAATATGTTTTGGTACATGTCACAGTGGTCAATATTTTAGTCTCCTGCAGCTTAATTCTTTCAAGACTATTAACAAAGCAAGTCTGAGATAAAGACATTACACCGTGCCATTTGCATATTTACAAGCATTGTAAAGACATCTGCATATTTTATATTTCATTTTGGTCTATATACAGTGCATATATTTATGGCTAACTAGCGATGTGCAAATAAATTCGCCTGGTCCGAATGTTCGGCAAATTTCCGTGTTTTGCCGCCGGCGAATAAATTTGTGAAACTCCCATGTCAATATTGAGCCAGGCATCAATTTTCGAGTTTCACAAATTTTTCGCCATTTCGTGTATTTTGCCAGAAATTTGCAAATTTTTCAGCGAAGCAGGAGAAAATCACCCATCACTATTTCAAACAAGACTATAAATTCATTGTTTAGTTCTACAACCAAGAAAGGTAGCTATTAACTAATACAGGATGATGTTTAATAACCTTACTTACTTGTTTCACAATATAATTTGCATTTCAGAACAGAAATGTGCATTTATTCTAAGAAAAGTAATAAATGCAGGGGATATAACTATTCTCCTATAAATCCATGAAAGAGCATGGTCTGGCCAGTGAAACCCAACAAATAGCAGATATTCCAGACAATGAGGACAGTACAGTATCAATTAAATGTACAAAAAGTGTGACGGCTAAATCCAGTCAAGGAGATAAGTCTCTCTGGGGTTTGACTTCTTGCTTTGAAGATAACGCAATGAAAATTTATTTAGAAGTATACCAGTAGTGATGGGCGAATTTATTCGCCAGGCGTGAATTTGTGGTGAATTTGCGCGATTCGCCGGCAGCGAATAAATTTGCAAAACACCCGCGAAAATTCGCTGAAAACATTCGCCGGCGTCAAAAATTTTTTTTTAGAAAAAATGGACACTGGCGTCGAAAACGACCGCTGGCGTCAAAAACGGGCGCCAGCATCAAAAATGGGCGCCGGCGCCATTTCACGAATTTTTCGCAGTTTCGCGAATTTCACGCGAAATTCGCACATTTTTCAGCGAAGCGAAACAGCGCAAATTCGCTCATCACTATATACCAGTTTATTCACAATTGCATTATGTTAATTCAGTGGCATGTACATTTCTTTGGTCATTTGGTCAAAAACTACCTGCCAAAGAAATGTATCTGTACATATAGACAGCTTTAGTTCCACAAAATTGGTTTGCACATCTGATCAGCAGGTACATCTTCCTGACACAAGTATGAGGCATTGGAAGGTCTTTCCAACTTTCATTCAGATCCCATTGTTCACTGATTGGCCAAGTGCTACTAGGTCATCTAAATGGACAATATATATATTTGTAAATCTACACGATCCATTATCAAATACAATACCTTGTACTTGATCCAAACTAAGTTATTGGAATAATTTATTATACTGCTCTGGGTGCCACTCCGCTTCTTGTGTGATACCCGGGTGCATGGTAAAACTTTATATGACTTTCCAAATGACCAGCAACTACAAGGTACATCCTTGAGCATTCTATATACAGATACACACACACACGCACGCACGCATGCATGCACGCACACACACACACATATATATATATACATTCTATATAGTGTGTGTGTTTGTGTGTGTGTAGTGGTACAGTGACTAGGAAAACGTTGAAAAAGGTCACTCTAGCCTTTAAATTCTCCCCAGGGACTTCCAGGAAGTTGTCTTGAAACACTTTAGTAGACTGGGACTCCATTCCGCAGATCCAGTCTGGACATTGGAGTTCACCTTCCACAAGAAAATTGTCCTGTGCAAATGCTATTTAAAGTTAATTGGAATGGGAGAGTGTGTCTCTCAGCAGGGCACAGCAGGTAGGAGACCTGGCTGTTTGATGAACTCCCAGAGAAGCTGTGAGTGCCACGTGGTACTGCCTAAAGTAGAAGGTGACTGGGATGATGACTTGGTTGAGCTGATGAGTCTGGTTACAAGAGAGTGAGGAAGTCAGGAGGCTGAATGTTTACTGTGAGTACAGGAGTGAACCAAACTATATTGTTTTGTTGTACTAGTCATCCACATGGGGCCCAGTCAAGTCAGGGACTGCTTCAAAGCTTGACGGTAGTGCCCAGTGGGTAAGGTTTTTTATTTTATGGTATGTTTGTTGTTTGGTCACTACTGTGGATAATTGACTGTTTATGTTACAAAAAGTGGGAAAACAAACTTTTTTCCTTGAAGAAGCCTGTGTCACTGTCTTCCTGCTCCTTTGTCATATGCTGCCTGCCCACCATTGACTAATCCCCCCCTGCCAGTTTGCCACTATATATATCAAATGACTGTTGATGATTATGATATGATTTGTTGGTATACTTAATATTACCTACAATGTTTCGGTGGGCTATAAGCTTATATAGATAAACATTTTGGATTTAGTTTGCAATAAGAAGTTTGCCAACCTTATAGGCCTAGCATTCATAATGCTCCCCCTTACTGGTTGTATGGGTCATGAGATTCAGATAATAACAATAATAATTTAATGTATGGAAGAAAATGTTGTGCTGTTGTATCACCACTTGATATTTGGGATACCTGTGTAGAGGGCATCACTTGTCAAAGCAACTGTACATCAGTGAATAAAAAACCATCTGATCATCAGTGCGGCTGTGTTTGATTGAAAACTGTGAAATCTCAAACCCCAAATATATATAAAATAAATATTTATTATTCTTTGTGGGCAAATCATTTTGACTTTGACTCTTCTTGATCTAAAGCAGTTCATCTAAGGCCAAGAACTATAGAAGACCCACTGAAGATTATTTATAGCATGAGATAATGTTGGACTTTTGATAGACAATATATGCTAATTAAAATTAATCAATGGAATATTTCTTTGCAGGAGACAGAAACAAATTAGAAATTCTTAATTTAAAACATATAAAGCCTGCCATTCTTTCTTTTCCTCCACTCAAAAGCCTGGCAAAGAACAGGCACAGAGGCAACAAAGAGGATCTACTTTTACTAAATATTTCTTTGAACTAAATCCAAACAGATGTACATTTAAGGTAGACATCACAAAAGTATTTAATAAATCCTATCATGCCTGCCTCACTTTTTACATAACTGTCTAATTGAGCATTAACAATTTAATAAGTTCTACAACGGGGTCCAAACAGTAAGTTGAAGTTGAGGGCCTGCAAAGTTCAGAATTCTGACTCTCCAACAGATTTTCAATTAGATTCTAATTATAATATGCCTCATTTAGAACCGCATGAGTACTGACCCCGCCAGCTCTGCTGGACCATAGCATGTCTATCTTAATTAAAGCAGATTAGTTAAGGACTCAGACTTTCCTTTGTGGATTGTAACAAGGGCAGTGATAGCGTGTCTGCTTGGCAGCTGCTGTCTTCTCTGTGTCTTATGTACAGTTCAGCCTGGTGATATTTGTGTCATATCTACAGTACCAATCTCCAGCAAGAGTCATTAATCAACTTCAATGGTCACTGGGGATTTGGGGTCTTTCCTTATTGAATATATAATAGCACATACATTTTTAATGTTCTGTTATTCCTGCACTTGAAGGAGACATACTGTATGGATCTGTGAAGTACTGAGATGACATTCTTTTTTTCTGGTCTAAATATCAGTAGAACATTAAAATAAAAAATGGCATTTCCATACATTTCCCAAGACTGGTTACCCTTATGCAAGGTTATAAGATCATTTGAAAAATGGGGAGAAATGGGCATTTATTAGAAGGGCCCCAAATCTGGTAACCTTACCCTTAGGCTCATGCTACACAAGATGTATTTTCTGAAGGCCTTTTTCAGCCAGCGAGGAAGAACCCAAACTTTGTTGTCCAGTATGGCATTTGCAGTCATGAAATGCACTTGTCATCTTTGAGCCTTACCTTTGTTAGCCAGCAGCAAGCCATTTTTTATTATTTAGGGGCATATTTATCAAGGGTCGAATTTCGAATAGAAAAAACTTCGAAATTAAGATGAAGGTTTTTTTGGGTCGAATACATCCGTTTTTGATTGATTAGGTCCGTATCCGGCCGAATCCGAATTGTTTTCCCAAAAATAACTTTGATTTTTCAAAGTCCACCAATTGACTCTGAATAGGTTCTAGGAGGTTCCCCGTAGGCTAAAACAGCAATTGGCCAGGTTTTAGATGGCGAATGGTCTAAGTCAAATTTTTAAAGTGGCAGTACATGATAAATTTCGATATTCAGATTTTCAAATTCGAATCAAATTTGGACTATTCCCTAGTCGAAATACACAAAAAATAGCCCAAAATTCAATTTTTTTTCATTCTAAAATTCACCTTGACCTTTGATAAATCTGCACCTAAATGTTAAGACAAAGAACTTGGTAAATGATCATAATGGGCATGTACTATAACTATATTAGCCAAACAACTCAACAATTAAGGTGTATTGAGATTTTGTTTGATAGGTGTGGGAATCAGGTTATCACGGTAACTTGGAACAACAATGGGAAAGTTAACCTCAATTATCTTTATTCTTGATATGGGCATTGATACTCTGAGACAATTTGCAGTCGATCCTACAATTTCTATTTCTTTTTAATTATTTGTCTGTTGCCATGTCTCTCTCTCTAACCTAATGTTTAAAATTCAATTTTAGTGCCTGGGGCAACTACAGTTTCACCAATCTTGCACAGAAGAGAAGCGTAGTCATTGGAGTTACAAAAGTCCAACACTGAAATGGGCATCATGTAGAGAAAGGGAGTATGTCTAATGACTTTGTTAAATATCAGCCCCTCTAAGGAATTTCTGCACTAATTGGGCAAAAGGCAAGAGTGTGTGTGTGGTCTGGATCTGTCTGGAGTGTCTTCTCATATTCCCCCTTGGGTGGGGATCTGTCAAAACATCACTTACTTGACCTGCCTTGGAAAAGTACAGATTCCAGTGACAGAAATTGCTACATCATAATTATTTTACTGTAAGCCTCCTCCACAGGAAAGGGAATTATATTTTGCTTTTATTGCTATATTTTAGAATTATAAAAGACAGTTTATAATGGTTTTATTTAACTTTTAATAATGCCGGCTGGGTGAATTAGAGTATTGCCGGCTTCAAATGACTTGTTACAAAACCCTTCTAAATGAAGTATCATAACCCATAAATATGATTAATTATAAAATGTGCCTTTGCCAAGCTCCAATATAGTGATAATAAGCAACACTTCCTATACTGCATGCTAGTGGAACACTGTTTTCCCCAGTTTAATTGGGACTTGTTATTTATCACAGGAAAAGAGAAATATTATTAAAATAACTTGTGTGATATTTGCAAACATTGTAATTAGGTTACAGGCCCTGGTCAAACTCTAGATGACACAGAGTGGGCTTTACGCCAAAAAAAGCTGAAACAAATGCTCTACATTCTTTAGCTCACTATGTACTATGTAAGACCAATGAATACAACTGTGCCATTGTTGTGTGTATATATATATATATATATATATATATATATATATATTATATATATATATATACAGGTATAAGATTCAATATCTGAAAAAACGTTATCCACAAAGCTCCAAATTACAGGAAGGCCATCTCCCATAGATTCCATTTTAATCAAATACTACAAATTTTTAAAACAGTACCATGTACTTGATTCAAATTAAGATATAATTAATCCTTATTGGAGACAAACAGTCGTATAAGGTTTATTTAATGTTGTTTATGTTGTTTTTTTAAGGTCAGGAGATCCAAATTACAGCAAGGCCTCTGATTTGGAAGGCCTCAGGTCCTGAGCATTCTGGGTAACAGGTTTCATAACTGTATGTACAGTATATGTAACTGTAAGTATATATTGCAAACACTTCAATACCACATAGTGATGGATTGAAAGCGAGTGGATAGTTAAGGAAGGAAAACAATATTCAGCATTGCAGATTGATTTTTTCTTACAGGCTTTGGAGATCATATTATGTTGCAATTTTTCACTTTTCGGGAACACTTTTACCTCCAGCTACGTGGTACCGTGATGGGATCCAAAGTCACCCCCTCATATTCGAATGCCTTTATGGCTAGTCTTGAACAACTACACATTTATCTCGATGTGGACTTATCCAGGCATTGTTTAGCCTGGTGGAGATGCATCAATGATGTCTTTGCGGTGGGGCGGGGTGACGTTTGCTCCCTTCAGTGGTTCCACAGTAGGATTAATGAGGTACTTCCCCCTATGTGTTTTTTACGCTTTCCTATGATCTCCAAAAAATCCACTTTCTAGATGTCCTAGTATATAAGGGTCAGGATGGCCGAATCTGTACCTCACTTTTTACGAACCAACCAATAGAAACCAGATCTTACATTATACAAGTCAGCACCCTTCCCATACTAAGAAATCAATCCCTATTAGCCAACTCTCGAGGGTACAGAGACTAGTGAGTGAAAAAAAAGAAAAGGAGATACAGGAACAAAATAGTCTTATGGAAAGACTATTGGGGCACATGTCACCTCTTCATTGATGAAAACCAAACCTAAGGAAGAACATACATTTGGGGTGGCAAGTCCAAGGGCATGTTCCCGTGTTTGGGGTGTGTACAGTGTCCATATGTCCTCAAAGGTAGAGAGTTTGTTCATCCACAGAAATGGCAACATATACAGTTATGGGGTCACTATACTTGTATCTCCAAGTTTGCGGTGTACGTGTTGACATGTCCATGTGGTCTCATCTATATAGGTGAGACCACCCAGATGGTCAAGTCACGTATATCGCAACATCGTTCAAGTATTAACTTGAACAGGAGAAACAGGAACAAATTATGTGTCACAAATTTAGAGCAAGGGGATATCCAGAGAAGTTGGTCCAACAAGCTCAACAGAATGTTGCACATCCCTGAGATAGGGTGAGACAATCTAATTGTATAACATTTGTCACTCAGTTCCATGTTAATAGTGAGGCTATTGTAAAATTGTTGCAAAAACACTGGTATATTTTATGTAATGCTTATCCAACAATACAAGAATTTAGAGCACCACCCCTAATCTCGTATCGACGAGGAAAGACTATTGGGGCACATGTCACCTCTTCATTGATGAAAACCAAACCTAAGGAAGAACATACATTTTGGGGTGGCAAGTCCAAGGGCATGTTCCCGTGTTTGGGGTGTGTACAGTGTCCATATGTCCTCAAAGGTAGAGAGTTTGTTCATCCACAGAAATGGCAACATATACAGTTATGGGGTCACTATACTTGTATCTCCAAGTTTGCGGTGTACATGTTGACATGTCCATGTGGTCTCATCTATATAGGTGAGACCACCCAGATGGTCAAGTCACGTATATCGCAACATCGTTCAAGTATTAACTTAGGCAATACTACATTATCTGTATCAAAACACTTTGCGGATATGGGACATACTGCTGATCAGTTAAAGTTTATGGTATTAGAAACAGTGCCGCCTTTAAAAAGAGGAGGCGATAGAGAATTGAAGCTAAAGAGAAGGGAGATGTGGTGGATCAATACACTCAAATCTTTAAATCCACTGGGCTTAAATCATGATTATGATCTGTTTTTATATCTGTGAATATGTATATGGGATAATGATTCACATCAAGGGTGATGCAAATTGTGATGTCATTTCATTTCCATTGCCTAGAAAATGTGATACCTGTGCTGTGCTGGGATTCATTTTGGCTTGAAAAAGGGCACACAGATTGTCCGAAATGTCGCTGCTATGTGATGTACTGCATTTTTAATATATCTTTTTGCAACAAACAAGTGCTGCTTCATCTTTTCTACTATTGTATATGACATGGGGATGAGACGGCGTCTCCTATAGGAGCGAGCACCAAAAGATTATCGCAAGTATACTGAGAAGAGTGCTGGGACACCTGCTTTGTATTTGTATATGTATATATGATAATTTACTTTAATTTACTCTTTTTATCATTTTTGATCACTATCCTTGGAGTGCTGTCAATATTGGATCTTTATATATATATATATATATATATATATATATATATATATATATATATATATATGCAAAAGAACGACACTCACAGGACTTGCTGAATCAATCTTCCAAAGGTTTATTTTGCTCAACGTTTCGGTCCACCACAGGAACCTTCGTCAGGAATCAAACAGTGCAACTGATGAAACATTGAGCAAAATAAAACCTTTGGAAGATTGATCCAGCAAGTCCTGTGAGTGCCGTTCTTCTGCATTGCTTGTGTTGTTTCTTAGCTCGGGCACCCAGGTGAAACAACTGTCTATGGTGTGCACCTTATGTGTGTGTCCCTCTCTCTCTCTATATATACTGTATCTATCTATCTATCTATCTATCTATCTATCTATCTATCTATCTATCTATCTATCTATCCATTCATCCTCTCTCTCTCTCTCTCTCTCTCTCTCTCTCTCTCTCTCAGTCATCTATTTATCTATATCTATCTATCTGTCCATCTTTATATCTGTTTTCAAAATTACCAACAATTACCCATATCCTTGATTTGCTTTGCTTAGACCCCATGATTCCTAGTTATGCTCTAGTATGTCTCAAACTCCACTCTGGTAAACATAGCTTCTTTCTTAGCTAGTAATATAGGACAGTTGACAAGCATATATATTCTTTACAGGACATACCATTTCTTATTTCCATTTATTATTCATAGTGATAGAGTACTTAGAAGATCATCAGCAGGTTTGAATTAGTGGAGCACAACAGTGAACCTGAAGACGCCTACATCTCAATAAGTGTCAGAGGGTTATCACCTGATCACACGGCAGGCGTTTTTAGCTCTTATAGTCATAGGGTCATTTTCTGACCTGAGTAGTAGCTCTCTGAGGTATCCAGGCACGTCTTTCTGTTTTGACAGACACAAAGGGTATTTTTAGAGTTGATAAATTCCCTTTAATAAGAAGCACCTGCTCTTACATAGTTCAAATAATAATACAGGGAGAAACCTCAGAGAGCAGGCAGCATGATAAATGCTTCACTAAAAACATACACTAGCATTAAGCCTTTCATTACAGACGCTAGAAAGATGAGAATTGTGAAGATGTGGAATTATATATTTATCTGGTATTACATTTCCCACAAAGAAACCCTTTCCTTTTCTGTAAGACTAAACAAAATGAGAATTATATACTATAACCATGCCATTTCAAAGGACAACAGTTTGAAACCCACAGTTTAATCCTCTTTTATCTGCAGGATCAAGCTGGGGCTGCTGTAACGAGATCCCTTCCGGGCCCCCTGCCACCATGCTTGTTTACCCCCCCTTGCTCAATCCGTGCGTGCAAACTGTGTTATTGCCTCGACTGGCGATGGTAAGTCGGCGGCAAGTGGAAGATTCGGGCAGGCAGTGGGTCTGGGCCAGAGGGGCTCATGAGAGCCCGGGGCCCAGTCCGACCCTGGTTATTTACAGTTCAAATTATTAGCAAATTAATTCTGTATTATATTAGCAAAAACGTTTAAATTTACAGTAAAACATGTTATATTTGTCACTCTCTGAGGTCATAAACTGACAAATATAAGTGTATATTTCATTCATTGATCATAAAGGACACAGCTCTCTCCACTCATCAGCCAATGAATGGACAGAGCTGTGTCCTTTACTCCCACACTTCCTGTTACAGTTAGAACTTGCATGTCAGGTGATCAGTGAGTGACACGGGGAACATCACAAAATAGTGATTCCAGGTAAAAGATGTAAAAGGGAAATATGATTTTTGTAAGATTCTTTGATAGTTCCCATATTTTGATATAAAGGGCCAGATTCAATTCAATAAAGGTTTATCATGTGAAAACTCATGGATTCAATTTGAGATGCAATTCAATTCAGAAAAACTTATCTCATGGTTTATCATGTGAAAACTCTATTGAAGTCTATTTAAACTGAATTTGGTGAAAAGTTTTTTCTCCTTGAATTGAATCTTGTCCATGAGTGATAAACCGTAAGTATGATGGGCGAATAAATTCGCCAGGCGCACATTCACTGTGAATTTCCGTGTTTCGCTGCAAACAAATAAACTCCCAAAACTGCAGCTAAAATTCCCATTGAATTTCACTGGAAATTTGAGAATTTGAGAAGCGAAACGGGACAAATTCGCCCATCACTAACCGTGAGATAACTTTTTCTCACTGAATTGATCTGGCACAAAGTATCAGTCGTATAAAGTATCTGTTATCAGCAAAGATACTGCCCATTACTGTTACTCGAGTTAGCATTAAGTATAAGAAAATATCTTGCAATAAAAAACAAAACACATGCTAAATGCACACTCATTATGCTGAGAAATGAAATACATTGGTCGTTTAATAAAGCACAGACATTGCATCCCATTAAACTTTAAAGCATCTCATTGTTAAATGGCTCTGTGGGGCTGTATTTAGCAAGCTCTAAAGATGCGGCGAATAAAGGAGCACATATAAAATGAATGAAACACAGAGTACAGGTTTTATTAATGAATTTGGTTTAACATCTATCCATAAAAAAATCAGAAACTATTAGTGCTGCTGTATGATATGTTTCCTCATTCGAATCCACACCTTGTAAAATGTATTGCGGAAATGTTATTACCGGTACTACCAATAGCAGATCAATAAACATTGAACCCATTCTTTCTCTATAATAGGTGATGTACATATTAATGAGCCCAAGGTGGGCTGAATGAATCTGCAGAATGTTTGCATTTGACGCTAGTTAAATATTATACAAGCTGGTGCGATTCTGCTTTGTGCCGTGGGACTTTGATGTGACCCTACAGATTGCAGAGTAGATGGAAAAGAAAAAAAAGGGGTAAGCAGAACTTTCCTAGCATCTGGTCTATTATCTCAGTTGAAAGAAGAAATGGAACCACACACGTTGCTTTGTTTGTTCAAAATCATACACTCCTGACCTTACAAAACCCGGACATTCTAACTGTCATCATCTTTGGCATGTGTGCCTTACATATTTCCCATTTGCACTTGGTTTCCGTGAACGTAAATATATTGTAGGTTGCATTGCATCAGGCATCAGGGTTAGAAAAGAAAAAGTCAACTTAATGCTATAAAGACCAAACGGAATTTTAAAATAAATTTCATGACACAAGGGGTTATTTATGAATGCAGCCCAAACTGCAATGGAACCTAATATTGTGCTTGTTGACACTATTCACTGACATTCACACCTGTTCTTTGCACTACTGTAGGCATCCATTTTGATTCTTCTACTGTATTGTGTGCTAGTACTCCTATTGATACTAGGGAACCCTGGAGCTTCCGCCATAATGGTAAATGCTGGGTCAGAGCATAAAAACTGAATTTTAAACCATTAAGCAGGGGTGCAATGAGGCTGTGGCCACGAAATTCATATAGTTAAATCCTGAGTTCCCACAGTAGGGGATCAACAGGCACAGTGGACAGGTGCAAACACACAAAAAAAATCACACACAAACTCAGTGTGCTGAAAGTCATACCTTCTTGTGATTTGCCACAATGTGAATTTTGCACATTGTACTGCATTCATAAATGACCCTTTCAATAAGGAACATTCTTGGCATATTCGGGTGACCATTTGGTTTTAAAAACATACAGTAGTGGCTGTTTAAAATGTGATTTTGAAGGAAACTCTCCAAAAAAAAAGCCCAGGATCCTGCTTGTTATGTTAGTTACAGATGTACGAATATGCAAGAAATGGAATCCATTTCATAAGTGCACTCCATTTGTTAATAAACACAAGTTGTTTTGTCTCACCTGGCAATATGTAATCACCCCCTCCAACCACATTGTAGAGCTCTTACCAAATCTGAAATTCTAGTTCTTTAAATCATTGTATTAATTGATTGAATAAATGAACCACTTGCAGTTCCACCCATAGAACATTGAAGGAAACATGCCACAGGCAATACTGCCCATGTGAGAGCTGAGATTTTCTATAAACCCATATGAATTCCAAGAATGTATAATATGCTCTGAGTAATTAGTGTATCATAAACACTTGCTATAACATTATTTTAAAATGCTTCTGTCTATATTAGCAGCATGAGGTCTTTCATATGGAATCATCTTTCATTGGTTCCTAATGGGAATCATGGGGAAATGCCATCATTTGCAATTTTCCTCTAATTCTCATACTAAACTGTATGAATGTTCACATTTAGACAACAATCACTTGGAAGCTGTACATGCTGATCTGATAAAAAAATAAATAAATAAAACTACCTGTCCAACGTCCAATTTGTACTTATTGTAGGTAAAGAAGACAAAGGGCCATCAGTTTTCTAGCATCTCGTATACATTGTTTGCCCATATGAACCTTTTCTGCTAGCCCATTCTAGACATGAAATCATTCCTAATGGTCTGTTCTAGCCCATACCAGCTCCCTTCATAGGGACATCCCTTCTTTCCCTCATCTCAAAGTAAGAAAGTAAGAAGGCCACATGGCACAGAATCCATTAGGGGATCAGTCAGTATCTGAAAACTTTAAATAGCAAAAGTGACAAGGTTCTAGGTTTGATTCCAAAGGTATGGAACTATCTGCAAGAAGTACAGTATATATATACATTCTCCACAAATAAGGATGTGAAATATACAGTGAATAATGTACCCCTCTTACAAGGAGTTCCATGACCATATAAAAACACGAAGCTGAAGGGGTGCTATATTTATAATAATACATGTCATGCGACAGAAATAACATTACTAAGTTCCAATTATAACCAATGACATCACTCAGCACCATTTATAAGGATATCATTTACTGGCTATTCATGGCGAATTTTCACGGCAGTTTTGCAAGTTTATTCAACTTCAGATTTCATCTGAAGGAGCATATGTAAGGAAGTGCAGAAGCCAGGCACTTCCTCTTTGGCCTAACAACAACAATTAGCAGGACAGACTTAAGAATGCTAGACCCCCATGCTAGTGGGAGGCTGCACCTTGTTAGGAATAGCTAGGAGATAAAAGGTTCAACGCCAGCTTGCCTTATAGTTCAGAGGCAACAAGAGTTGCCAGCAAGGGCAGCCTGAGGTCCTGATGAGGAGGTAATTTTTGGGGGAGACATTGGGCTATGCTAGTTAGGGACTGAAGTATTCAGGTGTAGGTAAGTGGGAACCTGTGGGTACTACAGTGAGGAAGTCTGTGAAGTGGCACCAGGGGTAGACAGAAGAGGCATATGTTTAGGGCACAATGTTGAAGGAGCGCCAATCACTTACCTCTTCTCCCTGGCTACCCCTAGTTCCTAGCTCCTGAAGAGGACACATTTTGCACTCCTCCCTCACTAGGTCTTCTGCATTGGGTTCACCAGTAACTTGGCCTGGCCCAGTGCACTTTAATGCTGTACATGACTGAGAAGTAGGGGGAAGGTTTAGTAACTAGAAGGTCGCCTCAATTGCTAATGGCACTCTGCTAGTGTATTTACACACAACAACTGGCATTGGAGACTTTGTGAGAGGCAGTGTGAAGTATGTACTGTATAATACAATTTGTGCCTTGATGCATTGCACTAGTGTATTCTTTGTCTGCTTTTCACAGTAAAGGGCTGTCCAAACATCTATCAAGTAATGGGAATCCTCCAGCCAGGGGTGGCACTCTTACATGCTTTTCTGCTAGTTTTTTTCAGATACTCCAGTTTTCTCCAACACTAAATAAAACATACAGGCAGGTTGATCGGTTTCTGATAAAACTGGTCATAGTGTGTGTGTGAATCTGGGTGAATAGGGTCTTGGATTGTGTAGCTTTTTTTTGTTTACTTTTTTATTATGTTTAATAATCAAAAAAGATTGCTGGTGTACTTTTGAGATTTGAGATGGACTACCACAATATGAGTATACAAAGGATGTGTTCAAAATGATTTCATGCTTTAGTAAAATTTAGGAAGAAAAAGAGGGGAGTCTTGATGTCTTATGATATATTGGTTAAGCTGTGGAATCTCATAGTAGGTAAACTCAGAGAAACTGCCAGCATAGGACTGGGGCCCAACCAAATTTAGTAGTAATTTGAGTGTATTTAGTGATTAATATGGAGATATTTACTAATCTGGTAGCCTTTGTGTATTTAACATCCTTGCATTTGAGTCCTATTTTTCCTTATTCTATGGCAGGGTGCTGTCACGACCGGCACCCAATACCAGAACAAGTGCCAAGCACCCTGGTCTCGACTTCACCAGTAGTGTGACCACTGTTGGGCTTCGGGAGGAACCCTCAGCTTACTTGGGTGCCACCTGGACTTAACGAGGGGTACAAGGCGAGATGTTCTGGCTGGCAAAGGGGCACGGCTGTTAGCAAAGTCTTTTGGGCCAAAGGTCACGGTACAAAAGGATTAGGCAGAAGGATGGTAAGACAGGCTGGGTCGAGGCAGGCGGATATCAGAATTGTCAGGCAGGCAAAGGTCAAACTGGGTTGTCAATCAAGGGGTTAAGCAGGAAGAGTTGTCGTAAGCAGGCAAGGGTCAGGATACAGAGTTCAGAGTAGTCAGGATACAGGCAGGGTCAAACACGGATAATCAAGATAACAGAATAACAGGATCAGCCGCACGAGGCTCAGAAACCACTAGAAACAGGGTTCTATCACGGGCAACCATTGCTATGCTGGGCAGCTATTTATATGTTTGAAATTCGCGCCTTTGTGTGCTGGCGTTACTACGCGCGCCCTAGAGAGCTGGCACCAGCGCGAACACGCTGGAGCGGCCTAAGATGGCTGCGAAGGAGACTGACCATGCAGCGGGCGTCCCCGCCGCACAGGTAGTTTTACAGGTGCAAATCATGCACATTGCAACCATAGAACCCAGTTTTTTTAAAACCATGGTTTAAACAAGCTTTACTTGTTCAATACATTTTCATAATATGTATATATTATATTCTGCTCAGGATTGCATAGTTTGTCTAGGTTTGCATGAGCAAATCAAACTCCGTAAGAAGAATTGTAGTAAAGCAATGGCAGCATTACCATTTATGTCTTCTAAACATACTTCTGCAAGAAAATATTTGGATAGAGGCCCTTTAAAATCTAAAGATAATGGGTCCTATATTGGTCTGGCTGAGAGGTTGAAGAAATATTGTATAACTAATGTTTCAAAGAGGTTACACTCTCAAACAGATAAGATAGGCAGGCCTGTGAATTCTAATCTTTCACCTCTCTAATAAATCCCTGGTAATCCTATTCCCACTGCACTTGCATTAAACCTATCTTCCTCCCAGGCTGGTTATTGCTTTCCTGACTTTCCACCAGAAAATGTTTTATTTGAAATATGATTCTGTTAGCAATCTCTTCAGACTGGCCATATTTTCACTGCTTCAACTGCTGAAACAAATCTACTCTTTGAATAGTTTAAAGGAATCTGGATCACTTTTAAATGTGTAAACTCATGTCATAAAACTAATAATAACATTTACACATTATTATTTTGCACATAGATTTTTTTCTAATTTACCAAAAGAGAGAACGATCACTGACAAACAAATACCAATAACGGAACTATTTCACAAATACCTTTAATTATTTTATCTTATTGTTTTTCTATAAATGGTGATCTTGCTGCAAAAATCGAAACCATTCTGTCTCTCAACATTGCACTGTAAATGATTGACTCTGATTCTGGAATCAGCCAATTAGAGCAAGTGAAAGCTGTCAATGACTGTGATGGAGTGAAAATGTTAGGTTGAACAACACATATAAATTATCTTGACCTCTGGCTTCCCTTTCAGTCTCCTATGATAATTGATTTGCTACAGCCCTTATCAAATGCTCTGGAATATATTATCAGACTTATATCCATAAAGCATAAAAAAAAACAGCTGAAGTGGAGTGTGAAGAAATATGAAGACCAATATTAATACACTCGACTAGGCAAGAACTATATATAGCTTTTAAGCACAAGCGCAAAATGTAAGTAACTGGGTGGGATAGATAAGAAATGTCCCAGGACCCAGTGTTGTCTGTACTCCAAAATGTAAATAATATAAGTAGAGTGTATAAATGGCAAGGAGGCTTTTCAAAAGCCAAGTTTTACCCCTTGTAGACTTATCCCGGCCAAAGTAATTCTGCTGATGGATACAGTTTGACTAGTCTGCACAGTATCACTCCAAATGGATTATTCTACTGCCTGGATCTATCAGCTGGTGATTGTGTGCTTGTGGAAGTACCTTGGGGTACCTAAACCTTTCCAAAGGCAACATGTTGTTGGCTCTGACTCATTGCAGCTTCACTTCATCAGACCTATTTTATGCCATTCATCAATCAAGTTAATTGTTTTGCTAAAATAAGGTTTCTCCAGGGTTATGGAGGAACTCATATATATATATATATATATATATATTAAACATGCATATAATAATATAAACAAAGCAAATGACCCACCATGCAACAATGAGGACACTTGCTTCCCAGTCCCCTGTTGAAACACACATCTTCATTAGACACACACTTTTCCTTGTACACTGTCTTTCCATACTCCTTTCTTTAGAAACTGGATGCTACAGTATTTCATTTCTTTTTCCAAAGCACAGCTCTCAGCTATAAGGGTGAATCCATGGAAAAGGAATGCATAGGAAATACTCACAGCAGGGAATGGGGTTTCAAAACGGAAAGATGTTGGATTCCGCAGACAAAATGGTACCAGTGTTCCTAAGAGCTTTAGCAAGATTTTAAAGCCCATTGAAAGATTCATTTGACCCTCTGCAATCACCCACACAAAAGCAAAATATACATTTAGGATTTACAGGAATAATGTACAAGTCTACAACCAATATAATGAGCATGCATATAATAAATTGAAAATGTATTTGTATTATAATATATTCTATTACGTAGCAACACTGATGTGATTAAGATACAGTCCTTATAATAAGTACATACTAGACATAAAGCAAACGTTGTTTTGACATAAATCTGTAACTCCCTCCCCACACAAATCAACGGGGCAGATTTATCAAAGTTTGAGGTCAATTTTCGAATTCAAACAATTTGAATTTCGAGCTATTTTTTGTGTACTTCGACTAGGGAATAGTTCAAATTCTATGCAAATTTGAAAAAAAAAAGTGAATATTGAAATTTATATACTGTCTCTTTAAAAATTTGTCTTCAACCATTCTCCATCTAAAACCTGCTGAATTGCTGTTTTAGCCTATGGGGGACTTCCTACAAATTATTTGGAGTCAATTGGTGGACTTTGAAAAATAGACATTTTTTTGGGAAAAACTTTGATTCAAATTCAATGGAATGCACTATTACTTTGATTCTTATGATTCAAATTCGGCCAAATATGGACCTATTAGATCGAAAACAGACCTATTCAGCCAAAAAAAACTTCAACTTAATTTAGGTTGATCTTTTTGAATTAGAATTTCAAATTCGACCCTTGATAAATATGCCCCAACATGTCACAGCATTCACATGTGGCACCCAGTGAGCCATCTGAACCAAGTATTTAGATATATTTTGCTCTTTAGGGTTCTTTAGATCCCCATATTCTGACTTTACATGTTGTAATTTTGAATCCATTATGTAATAGACAAACAAAGATCTAGGGTGCTTTTTAGTAAAATTCAAGAATGCATTTTGTTTCCACAATTGGAGAATTCAAGCTATTTTAGTATTCAATTTTATTAAACAATGAATGAAATTCAGCATCTTCATTGCAATTTTCTAGGAATTAACACCATTTTTTTTCTAATTTTAAATTTTTTTTAAATATGGTAGCATTCAAGAAAAAAAATTACAGTCTTAATATTTGATTGAGGTTAATCGATCATAAAGATCAAGTTTGATCATTATTTTTTCAGAATCAAATCTAAAAAAATTGAAGATAAATAAATCTGACTCCACGGGGCACATTTACTTAGCTCGAGTGAAGGATTAGAATGAAAAATACTTCGAATTTCGAAGTATTTTTTTGGCTACTTTAACCATCGAATTGGCTACTTCGACCTTAGACTACGACTTCTACTTCGAATCGAACGATTCAAACTAAAAATTGTTTGACTATTCAACCATTCGAAAGTCGAAGTACTGTCACTTTAAAAAAAACTTCGATCACCTACTTCGCCACCTAAAACCTACTGAGCACAAATGTTAGCCTATGGGGAAGCTTTCCTAGCAATTTCTGATCGAAGAAAAATCCTCGATCAATGGATTAAAATCCTTCGTTCAAACGAATTGCGGTAAATCCTTCGACTTCAATATTTGAAGTCAAAGGATTTAACTGCGATGGTCGAATATCGAGGGTTAATTAACCCTCGATATTCCACCCATAGTAAATGTGCCCCCACATGTGTGGTAAACATTTCAGGGCATACAATAAACAATATTTTGGAGTCAAAAATCAACTTTTCCTATCGACTTGTATTCTATTTTTTTCTATTTTATTCAATTAAGAAATCAAGACTTTTCTGTAATCATTTATGAAGGTTAAACGTTCCAATTTTTTATGCACAGTATTATGTAATATTCCACTCTTGGCCAAATCTATAAATAGAAGCATTTAACTTTATATTTCTTATACCTGGAGACTGTGAGGCAAAGCCCCCCGAGTCCTTGCACTTATGTGCAACTTCTATAATTTTTGATAAAAAGTGTTATTTATCTTCATTTTGCCGTTATATTTCACCTGTGTGTTTCATCAATTCCAAATGTTTAGACAGATGGAGCGCCATATGTTCTCTTGGATACAAAAAGCTATTAATACAACATTCATGTGTCAGATGAGCAGAAATACAAGAACTGCTGCAGCTCTCAGAGAGCATAATGGATAATCAAAATTGGAAAAGCAAGAAGTGCCAACTAAAGCAGGAAAAGTCATTGTCCTCATGCATTCTTTTAGGGCAATGGCAATTTACTAGATAAAAAAACAGTTCAAAATATTCAAGGAATTTATACTGTACCCTGATAGAGAATATAGATTACTGATCTTATAGCCAGAAAACATGGACTTACAACTAGTTATGAGCGAATCTGACTTGTTTCGCTTCACCTAAAATTCACAAAACAGCAAAAAAAATTGTCAACGCATTAAAGTCAATGGGCAATTTTTTGGTTTCATTTTTCAAGTCATTTACAATGATTGGGTCAAAGATCAAGAGCATTGAGCAGGCAGTTAATAAGCATTTTAATAATGCCAGTCCCTGGAACAAATATTTTGAATAATCAGCCATCTACAAACACTTAGGGGCCGATTCCCTAAATTCGAGTGAATGATTCGAATTTGAAAAACTTCGAATTTCGAAGTGTTTTTTGGGCTACTTCGACCTTCGACTACGACTATCGAAGGATTCGAACTAAAAATCGTTCGACTATTCGACCATTCGATAGTCGAAGTACTGTCTCTTTAAAAAAAAATTCGACCCCCTAGTTCGGCAGCTAAAAGCTACCGAACTCAATGTTAGCCTATGGGGAAGGTCCCCATAGGCTTGGGTAAGTTTTTTTCATCGAAGGATATTCATTCGATCGTTGAATTAAAATCCTTCGAATCAAGCGAATCGAAGGATTTAATCGTTCGATCGAATGAATAATCCTTCGATCGATCGATCGAATTTCCTGCACTAAAGCCTTCGAATTCGCTATTCGAATTCGAAGGATTTCAATTCCTAGTCGAATATCGAGGGTTAATTAACCCTCGATATTCGACCATTGGTGAATCGGCCCCTTATAGTCACTGTATGTTTGATGGTTATCTTCACATATTTGACATAGTTTCACAGTTGTCTCTTTGTAAATACAGATCCATGAGCACTTTCATTAATTCAAGGAACGGATGAAAAGGAACCACTTCATGCTACTAACCTACCAATTTTAATTTTTTTCAGAATTTCCATAATTCTCCCTCTTTATAAAGTGCTAGTAGCTCTAGCCTGGTCATGCAGTACTCTCAAATTCACGGAAGTTTATAGAACTATTACGATTCCAGAGAAGGGCAAAAATATTTGTTAACTGAATGGTATTCTGTAGTTTTGAAGGTGGTCTGCCCAAGTTGGACTTTAAATTACTTTAAAATGAAGAAGAAGCATGCAAGAAGATCATACCTACGAAGAAAGACTCAATTAGTGGCCATGGTCCATGATTATGTTATCTTCAGTGGGGTATGAGGTTTTATGAATGATGATCAATTTTAGTCTATGTTTGTAACTAATGTTAACTTCCTGTAATTTTGAGGGCCACTAAAAGGACCTACTAGGTGCCAAATAGAATTTAAAAATATTATAGTATGTTCAACCAGTAACAGACATACTTTGATGAAAAAAGGTTAATTTACTCTAAATATACAAGTAGAGAAATGTGTACCTACAATATGTGATGTTACTTTTCTGCTCTAAATCCTTATATTGATTCCAAATACTATTATGATGTGGCAAGCATAAATCATTCAATCATATTTTTTTACCTTAAATAAGGAGAATAATTGTCTTTGAAATATTTTCTCCCTGTAGTAAATCTATCATAATGCCATTCTTGGCTGTGATTCCAAACTGATGATGAACAAACCTCTTTATATTAAAATGCAGGTTTAGTATAAACCCACTGGGCTGGCCTGGTAGGACAGGTTCAGTGAACGAACAAATACTAAGGACAAGTATAAACAGAAGATCTTCTAATCCCTGATAAGAATCATAAATCCCCATTGAGTAGGACATAATGAAACAAGTGAGATAATCCTGGTTGGCATCTACAATGGGCTACATCAAATCATGTATAAAAAGCAAGAATACGCTTTAGCATAACACTGATATAGAGAATGATATATAGAGAATGATACTAAAACATGCTTTCAAGACTCAAATGTTTGTATGGATAGCCACATCAAGCAACTCATGCAGACAAAGACAAAAGGTTCTCTTTGTGCATAATTAAGATACTAAAATGTCCTCCTCTTTAAACAAAACAGGGCTTGTTTGTCCATTTATTGCAATATATGTAAGCTGGCCAACTATGTCAAAGTCATCCTTTGTCTGGCCAGTCCTACACTCATTTCATCTTCTTTCAAGGTTAAAACTCCCAAATAGTTCTCCTTTTACTGGTCACCATTGGGGTCACCTGACTGAAGCTGGAATGGGTGTGAGCTACAACACAGAACTGACCACTTCTCCTGTATAAACTATAACAAAAAAGGGGAAAGTTGTGCTCTCCACTAAATTTTAAATCATTAGGTGCAATTAGGTTGTGACTACAAAATACAGACAAAGACAAGAGGTCCTTTGCACTCAACCTATTATCAGATATTAAGGACATTGAGACATCTTGTGCTTTAAGCTACTAAAATGAGCAACAACAATGAGCAACACAAGCTGATCAATGTATCCCATTACAAAGTGAATAACAACGAAAGAATCCAGATAAAATAATCGATAAATTTGACTAGCTAAATAGTCAACTATTAGGGGCAAATTTAATTAAGGTTGAATATCGAGGGTTAATTAACCCTCGATATTCGACTGTCGAAGTTAAATCCTTCGACTTCGAATATCGAAGTCAAAGGATTTAGCGCTATTTAATTTTTCGATCGAACTATTTTTCTTCGACCTAAAAAAGATTTCTAAGCCTATCGGGACCTTCCCCATAGGCTAACATTGACTTTGGTAGCTTTTAGGTGGCGAACTAGGGGGTCGAAGTTTTTTCTTAAAGAGACAGTACTTCGACTATCGAATGGTCGAATAGTCAAACAATTTTTAGTTCGAATCATTAGATTCGAAGTCGTAGTCGAAGGTCGAAGTAGCCCATTCGATGGTCGAAGTAGCCAAAAAAAACATTCGAAATTCGAAGTTTTTTTTCCTCTATTCCTTCACTCGAGCTAAGTAAATGGGCCCCTTACTGTTTGCATTTTTAGCTTATGCCCAAACAATAAAAAAAAAAATCCAAATAAAAGTTAGAAGGGATCTGTGGCACATGTTAGCTCCTGACTAGCCAGTGCCATTTAAATTCAAGGAAATGTGAACCAACAGTTAGGGGCAGATTTATCAAGGGTCAAATTTAGAGTTCACGGGAGTTTTTAAAAACTCCTATAAACTCCCATAAACTCCCATGAACTCGAAATTTGAGTTAAAAAATTTTTAATTTTTTTTTCAATTTTTGCAATTCGGGTGAATGGGATTGATCTGCAAACTTTAATTGAATTTTAATCGAATTCAATTCAAGTTTTTTCACCAAAAAAACTTGATTTTCAGGATGACTCCATAAAACACCAAATTGATTCCAGGACGTCCTTGTAACGATCGCCGCCCGGAGCAGGCCCAGGAGCTCCGGGCGGCGCGTCCATCCTTGCCGGCGTCGCTCCCAAAATGGCGGCGCCCATGGCCGCCACGTGGGTAGCGGCGCCGGGCGATGACGTCAGCGCGCCGACGCCGGCGCAGGAGCGTCGATGACGTCAGAATGGCGCCAAATTTGAATATAAAAACTCCAACTAGACACCAGAATGGCGCCCAAGAATAGGATTACTTTCCTGAAGCATATCCTGGGTTCCCTGTGTGCCTTATTGCCTAATCTTGTTCCTGCCTTGTATCCTGACCCCTTGCCTGGACTTTGGACCTTGTGTGTATTCTGCCTGCCTGTGAACTCTTGCCTGATCCTGACTATTCTTCGTTTAACCCTTTGGACACCGCGACCTTGTACCCTCAAGAGGGCTTCCTCCTTGATCCTGACAACCTCCCTGGAGGGAGCTCCCGGCTCCCTGACATTATTCTTGGGCCATGGATCCAACTGAGGAAGCTACGCCTGATGTCGGACGAGCGCTCCGCGGACTGGCATCCCGCATGGAGGATTATGAAGCCCAGCAGTACCGCATTGGGCAGGCACTTGATACCCTCCTCTCTCGGATGCCTCCAGCACCCCCTGCACCCCAAGCTGCGGTAAATCCTTCCTTGGCGGCCGCTTCTTCCACCGCAGGGTCCTCGTCAAGTGAGCCTCGCATTCCGCCTCCTCCTCGCTTCAGTGGGGACCCACAAGCCTGCAGAGGTTTCGCTACACAGTGCCAGATCCAGTTCGAATTCCAACCCTCGCACTTCCCCAATGAACGTTCCAAGGTGGGGTATGTGATGTCTCGATTGGTGGGCAAACCGCTTGAGTGGGCAACATCTCTTTGGGAGAAGAATTCTCCACTGACTTTTGATGCCAAGGCCTTTCTTCAAGCATTTCGTACTGTGTTTGACGCCCCGGGTCGGGTCACTAATGCTCCTTCTCGTCTTCTGCAACTCCGGCAGGGAAACCGCAGTGTCAGTGACTATGCTATTGACTTTAGAACTTTGATGGCTGAGACTTCCTGGAATGATGATGCCTATAAGGCCGTATTCTATCAAGGTCTGTCTATTCGCATTAAGGATGATCTTGTCTCCAGGGAGTACCCTGACCTGCTGGAGGATCTGATCGCACTTTCTATCAAGGTGGACACTCGGCTCAGAGAGCATCAAGTAGAGAGCTTAGCCTCTCCTTCTCCTCCGGAGGAACCAATGCAAGTTGGAAGGGCTCGTCTTTCCGAACAAGAAAGACTTCGTAGACGAATGGCCGGCTTATGTCTGTATTGTGGCGGACAGTCTCATTTTGCGAACTCTTGTCCGGTGAAGCCCACGAGTTCTGTCCCCCGAGGTATATCTAGGGTAACGCATGTAGGGGGCACTACTCCAAAGTCTCAAGAGAACTCTCACAGGTTTCTCCTTCCTTTACAGATCCGCCTAGCCTCTAAGACTATCGTTGGCTCTGCTTTCATTGACTCTGGAGCTGCTGGGAACTTCATGGATGCTCAATTCGCCAAACACATGGAAGTTCCCTTATTCCCATTGTCTACTCCTCTCCGTGTCATTGCCATTGACGACAGACCCCTGGAGGTTGAAGTTGTCTCCATGACGACTGGGGAATTGCCTGTGCAGGTTGGGACGCTGCATAAAGAAAGACTTTCGTTCCTAATTATTTCCTGCCCATCCGTTCCAGTTGTGTTGGGTCTCCCTTGGCTACGCCTGCATAATCCCTCCATTGATTGGACCGCAGGACAGATTACCCGTTGGAGTCCATTTTGCCAGCAACACTGTCTTCCTGCTGAACCCCTCCGGAGGGTGAATATCTCGTTGTCGGATCTGAAGTCTCTACCTCCCTTTTACAAGGAATTCGCCGATGTGTTCTGTAAGAAGTCTGCGGAATTCCTTCCTCCACATCGCTCCTACGACTGTCCTGTCGAACTCCTGCCAGGAGCCATGCCCCCCAGAGGCCGCACTTACCCTCTCTCTCCTGCAGAGACTACCGCAAAGAAGGAATATATCCAAGAAAATCTCCAGCGGGGGTTTATCCGCCCTTCTACCTCTCCTGCAGGGGCTGGGTTCTTCTTCGTGGAGAAGAAGGACGGAGGCCTTCGGCCATGTATAGACTATCGGGGCCTGAATAAAATCACTGTCAAAAACAGGTACCCACTACCCTTGATTGCAGAGCTCTTCGACCAGCTGAAGGGGGCGAAGATTTTCTCTAAGTTAGATCTCCGGGGGGCGTACAACCTCATTCGCATCCGTGAGGGTGACGAATGGAAGACGGCTTTCAACACTCGTGACAGGCACTATGAATATCTCGTTATGCCCTTCGGCCTTTGCAATGCCCCTGCCGTCTTCCAGGAGTTTGTTAACGATGTGTTCCGGGATCTCCTAGGAAGGTTCGTAGTCGTGTACCTGGACGACATCCTGATCTTTTCTAAAGACCTAGAAAGCCATCGCTCCCAGGTGAAGGAGGTACTCTCTCGTCTGAGGAAGAACTCTCTCTTCGCCAAGTTGGAGAAGTGCGTCTTCGAGGTGTCTAAGATCCCCTTCCTAGGATACATTATCTCTCCTGAGGGATTTGAGATGGACCCCGTGAAAGTGTCTGCCATCAAGGAGTGGCCTCTCCCGCTGAGTACCAAGGCAATCCAGAGATTTATCGGATTTGCTAACTACTATCGGCAGTTCATCCGGGGGTTCTCTTCCCGCATTGCACCTATCCTGGCCCTCATTCGGAAAGGGGGTAAACCCAGCTTGTGGCCTCCATCTGCCATTGAAGCTTTTCAATCCTTGAAAGAGGCCTTCACATCCGCTTCTGTCCTCCGACACCCCAATCCTGAACTACCCTTCTGCATCGAAGTTGATGCTTCTGAAGTCGGAGCCGGAGCCATCTTGTCTCAGAGACATCCCGCTGATGGGAAGTTGCACCCCTGTGCTTATTTCTCCAAGAAGTTCTCGTCCGCAGAACAGAACTACGATGTCGGGAACCGAGAACTCTTGGCTGTTAAACTTGCCCTTGAAGAGTGGCGTCACCTCTTGGAGGGTTCTCTGATTCCTGTTCAGATTTACACCGACCATAAGAATCTCGAGTTCATCCAGTCCCTCAAGAGGCTAAACCCCAGACAGGCAAGGTGGGCTCTCTTCTTCTCTCGATTTAATTTTATCTTGACTTATCGCCCAGGCTCCAAGAATCGGAAGGCCGATGCCTTGTCTCGTAGCTTCACTCCGGTGGACCGCTCTCCTGAAAGACAAGAGCCAATCATCCCTCCAGTCAAGATTATTGCCTCCCTGTATCCACAGTTTGCCGACCAAATCCTGGCTGGTCAGTCTTCTGCTCCTTCAGATACTCCCATTGGGATGGCATTTGTTCCTCCTGAGCTGCGTCTGCCTATCCTGCAACAGACCCATTGCTCCAGGCAGGCCGGACACCCTGGCCCTGCTAAGACTCTTGAACTCTTACGACGCCTGGTCTGGTGGCCTGATATCCGCAAGGATGTGAAGGACTTTGTTGCTGCTTGTAATGTTTGTGCCACATCCAAGTCAAGTCACTCCCGCCCCAGTGGGTTACTACAGCCTTTGTCGGTTCCTTCCCGTCCTTGGACCCACCTGTCCATGGATTTCATTGTCGAACTTCCTCCCTCCTGTGGGAACACTGTGATCTGGGTTGTCATTGATCGCTTCTCCAAAATGGCCCATTTCATCCCTCTGAAGAAGTTACCCTCTGCGGTGGAGTTGTCCCAGCTATTTATCCAGTACATCTTCCGCCTGCATGGTTTCCCGGTGGAGATCGTCTCCGATAGAGGCACCCAGTTTACTGCCAAGTTCTGGCGTTCCTTATGCAAAGACCTGGGAATTGTTCTTCAGTTTTCATCTGCATACCACCCGCAGACGAATGGGGCAGCTGAACGTGTCAACCAAGCCCTGGAACAGTTCCTGAGGAACCACGTATCCCTCTGCCAGGATGACTGGTCTGATCTCCTCCCATGGGCGGAATTCGCTCATAATAATGCTTGTCATTCCTCTACAGGAAGGTCTCCGTTCATGTCGGTATATGGTCAGCATCCTCAAGCTTTTCCCCAAGACTTTGTGCTTTCTGACGTCCCGGCTGCTGACGATTCCGCAGCCCATATGTCTGCTATTTGGGCTGCTACCAAGTTGAACCTAGAGAAGAGCGCTCTTGTTCATAAAACTTTCGCGGATCGTCGTCGAAGATCCTCTCCTCTCTACAAGGTGGGTGATAATGTCTGGCTCTCTTCCAGGAATATCCGGTTGAAGATCCCATCTCCCAAGTTGGGTCCAAAATTCGTGGGACCATTTCCCATCTTGGAGATAATCAACCCTGTGGCTGTCAGACTCCAGCTTCCACCAGAGATGAGAATCCCCAACGTGTTCCACGTGTCTCTGGTGAAACCCGCCATCACCAACCGGTTCTCTGGCGGTCAGTCTCCTCCTCCTGCCATCTCTGTGGAGGGTCAACTCGAGTACGAGGTGGAGAAAATCCTAGACTCCAGAGTCTCCAGAGGGTCCCTTCAGTACCTCATTCAGTGGAAGGGCTTTGGCCCTGAAGAATGCTCCTGGGAAGGACACCGTGATGTTCATGCTCCTCGTCTGGTGAGGGAGTTCCATTCCAAGTTTCCCCAGAAGCCAAGTCCTGGTGGTCCGGAGGCCCCCCGTGAGGGGGGGGGTACTGTAACGATCGCCGCCCGGAGCAGGCCCAGGAGCTCCGGGCGGCGCATCCATCCTTGCCGGCGTCGCTCCCAAAATGGCGGCGCCCATGGCCGCCACGTGGGTAGCGGCGCCGGGCGATGACGTCAGCGCGCCGACGCCGGCGCAGGAGCGTCGATGACGTCAGAATGGCGCCAAATTTGAATATAAAAACTCCAACTAGACACCAGAATGGCGCCCAAGAATAGGATTACTTTCCTGAAGCATATCCTGGGTTCCCTGTGTGCCTTATTGCCTAATCTTGTTCCTGCCTTGTATCCTGACCCCTTGCCTGGACTTTGGACCTTGTGTGTATTCTGCCTGCCTGTGAACTCTTGCCTGATCCTGACTATTCTTCGTTTAACCCTTTGGACACCGCGACCTTGTACCCTCAAGAGGGCTTCCTCCTTGATCCTGACAACCTCCCTGGAGGGAGCTCCCGGCTCCCTGACAGTCCTGATAGGCTAAAACAGCAATTCTGTAGGTTTAAGGTTTAAGGTGGCGAATAGTCGAATTCTTATTCTTAAAGGGCCATACATGATAAATTTTGAACTAAAATAGAATTTTAACTATTTGCTAGTTGAATTACATTAAAATAAACTCGAAAATTTAAATTTTTCACTCCGACCCTTGATAAAGCTCTTTTGTTTTCATTGTTTGTAAAAAGTCTCTCCTGATGGGCACATTGAAGTAACAACATTAAATCCATATTTATGTAACCATATTTATGTATAGATGGTATGCTAAGGGCAGATTTATCAAAGGTCGAGGTGAATTTTTGAATGAAAAAAATTCGAATTTTGAGCTATTTTTTGTGTACTTCAACTAGGGGAATAGTTCAAATTCGATTCGAACTTGAAAAAAATTAAAAAATTTAAATACAGAAATTCATCATGTACTGTCTGTTTAAAAATTCGACTTCGAGCATTCGCCATCTAAAACCTGCTGAATTGCTGTTTTAGCCTATGGGGGACCTCCTAGATCCTATTTGGTATCAATTGGTGGACTTTGAAAAATGTAAGGGTTTTTTTTGGAAAAACTTTGAATTGAATTCCATTGAATGCTGTATTCCTTTGATTTGTACGATTCGAATTCAGCCGAATACGGACTTATGCAATCAAAAATGGACCTATTCGACCAAAAAAAAAACCTTTGACTGAATTTCGGTTGGTCTTTTTGAATTCAAATTTAGAAGTTTTTTCAATTCTAAATTTGACCCTTGATAAATATGCCCCTAAATGTTCCTCTCTGCCTCAGGGCAGGTGGTAACTAAAGAGCTTCTTTGTACCTTGTGCACACTGGTTCTCAGGGTTTTGTATATTTCTTCCCCAACAGAGAAAAATCCTGGTATGTCATTAGCCAAAACTTTTCCTGGGAATTCTGCACATAAGAATATTATATGTTTGCACAGTAGCATTAAAATAGGTATATCCTTACTATAAGTATTTAACATTTGAAGTTTAGACTAATGGCATTTAATCAATGAATTTGGACTGTATCCAAGAACAAAAATAAAACTCCAACACACAGTTATCCCTTTTTTTAAACAAATCCAAATGGGAGGATTATTCTGCATTAAATCATTATATCTCTGTAGCAGGAGGACAACATTTCTGAGAAAATATAATTTACAGGCTTGTTATGATTTAAGCATTTACTGCAAATAGGTAGGGCAATGTAGTATAAAACTTTAACCCAATAAAATGCTGATGGCTATGTATGTAATAAATGCTTAAAATATTTCTTTGTTGGATTCATAATTTTTATTTTTGGGAATGAACTGTTCATTTTTCATGCTCACAAGCGCAATAGTGCTCAGTCGTAGCAGGAGCTCCCACATCGGCTGGTGGCTTTTATGGAGATCAGTAAGGCAGACATGTAGACACAGTGTGGTGCCTCTAATCTCTTAAACAGTGTAAATAATTAATAACTGTATAAAAAAATAAATTAGCACCTTCTTTATGCTGAACATTGATAGAAGTTAATTTTTGATTTTGATTTAATTTTTTTTTTTTTATGTCTTTGAGTTTCTGGGGGAAAGGTATGGAAGAAATCTTGGTCTAGAAAAAGCATCTACAGTGTTCTTTAACGGCTTTGTTTTTAGTTACAATAACAATTTAATGTACATTTCTATACAAATAATGTATAAAGTTAATTTGCAAAAGCAACATGTATCTTCTTGTGATAATAATTATGAGCAGGGGGTCAGCCATATTGAATTAATAAGTATTCAAAAAAGTATCTCATGATGGATTATGTGACTCACCTTCACTATGGCTGGGATGATCTAATACCAATGCACTAGGATAAAATGAATGTCAGAAGAATGCTTGGCCACATCTTTATTTTCATATTGGGAATGTGTAACAGTTATTAATGTTAAAATTGGTTTTAATTGCAAGAATGTAGGGTGTAGGGTGTTGTCATCCTTTCTATTGTAAATCATTGGGGGTAGTCATATATAATATGAAACTTCATAATGCCACACCTGGGCTCCATTGCTAATTGTGAGGAGCACCCGATGACACAGCTTCCAAGATGGAGGCTCCCATGTTTCTTGTGCATTGAAGAGTAGTGACATCATTGCGCCGGTGCATAATGTCAATGTACTTTAGTTTGCCACCAAATTCAAAATAAAAGGACTCCAGAGACCCAAGTTCAGTGTCCAAATATAGGTTCTACTTCTGAATGTTCCTGGGTATGCTGTTATTCTTACTTGACTGATTCCTGGTTCCTGATCTTCCTGCTTTGACTCCTGACTACCTTGATCACTGTCTGCCCCTGAATTCATACCTGGATATAAACTTTGATCTGTTTAACCCTTTCTTTACCACAAATTGGACTATTTGTTTGCACACAAGCTTCCTCCTTGGTTCCGACTTCAACCTACTAGAGCTGCTAGGCCCTGAATCTACTAACTCAGTAAAAACTAACTCAGTACAGCAGCCATTTGCTCCAAAGAGCAATTAGATTGTATGAACTCACTGCAAGTAGCATATTGAAAGCAAATATCAGATAAGTTGCTATTTGTAACTGCAGGGAGGTACTTTTGCTTTAGTTTAAATGAGCCCAGTTGACAATCTTGTAATCAATACCCCAGTCATTGCCTTGACAGAAGAACCATTTTATTGATTGTTACACTCAAAGCTCATGCACATCTGTCTCTGCTCAAGATATTGCTGATGAGCACTTCATAAACAAAATTGATCAGAAGGGACATTACACTACTCAACCCCCCCTAGACTTCCACCACCCTCCCTCCACACTCCCCAGTCTCTCCTGTGCTCCTTCACCCCTGTCACTGATGAGGAAGTCTCAAAGCTTTTGGCCTCTTCTCTTCTTACCACCTGCCCGCTTGATCCAATTCCCTCAAAACGTCTCCGCAATACCAATCCTTGTCTAATCAAAGCCTTAACTCACCTATTTAATCTTTCACTCTCAACTGGACTGTTTCCTTCTCAACTAAAACATGCTCTTGTCACCCCCATTCTGAAAAAAAAACATCTCTTGATCCCTCCAATCTTGACAACCTCCGACCTATCTCTCTGCTACCTTTCATCTCTAAACTACTTGAGCGCCTAGTCTACAACCGACTAACCTCATTCCTCTCTGACAATAACCTGCTGGACCCACTACAATCTGGTTTTAAGCCACAACACTCCACTGAAACTGCCTTGACTCGACTAGCTAATGACCTTTTATCTGCTAAAGCCAACAATCATTTCTCACTACTAATACGGCTTGATCTCTCAGCTGCATTTGACACTGTAGATCACCCTCTCCTCCTCCAGTCCCTCCATTCACTTGGCCTTCGTGACACAGCTCTGTCCTGGTTCTCTTCTTACATCACCAATCGTTCCTTCAGTGTCTCCTACAACGGAGTAGCATCTTCTCCCCTACCTCTTTCTGTTGGGGTTCCTCAAGGCTCTGTCCTGGGACCATTGCTATTGTCCCTCTATACTTCCTCCCTCGGCAAATTAATCAACTCGTATGGTTTCCACTATGACCTCTATGCTGACGATACTCAGATCTATCTCTCATCTCCTGATCTCAACCCTTAACTCCTAACTCACGTCTCCTCCTGCCTGTCCGCTATCTCTACCTGGATGTCGCAACGCTACCTTAAATTAAACCTCTCTAAAACTGAAATGGTTCTCTTTCCTCCAACTAACACCAGTAACATCCCGGAAGTATCCATCATAGCTAACAATTCTACTATAACCCCCTCTCCCCAGGCCCGGTGCCTTGGGGTTATCCTAGATTCTGCCCTGTCATTCACTCCTCATATCCAGTCACTTATTAAATCATGTCACTTCCACCTAAGGAACATATCCAAAATACGATCATTTATCACTCAAGATGTTGCCAAAATTCTTATTCACTCTCTCGTCATATCACGCCTAGACTACTGTAACTTTCTTTTAATTGGCCTTCCCCTCCAGATACTGTCACCTCTCCAGTCCATAATGAACACTACGGCGAGGCTCATATACCTCAGCAACCGCTCCTCCTCTGCCACGCCATTCTGTCAGTCCCTGCACTGGCTTCCACTACCTTTCAGAATCAAATTCAAATTAATGACCGTGACATTCAAAGCACTTCATAACTCTGCCCCACCCTACATCTCTGAACTCATCTCTATATACTCACCCAATTGCTTACTACGCTCCTCTACTGACCTGCTGCTCAACTCTTCTCTCATTACCTCCTCACATGCTCGCATTCAAGACTTTGCAAGGGCTGCACCCCTCCTCTGGAACTCTCTCCCACGGTCTGTCCGACTTTCTCCCAACCTTTCTGCTTTCAAGAAATCTCTTAAAATGCACTTCTTTGGAGAAGCCTACCCTCACTCTGCTTAACTACCAAATGCAACACCACATACAGTACCACATTTCTCACCACTTAATTCGATCATGCTCACTCCCACACCTTGTGTATTACTCCCTTCCCTTTAGAGTGTATGCTCTTTTGCATAGGGCCTTCCTCACATTTTGTACCTGTATTGTTTGTGATATATGTAACTCTATATGTTCCATGTATATAATTCATGTGATTTAGTTGTATAATCACATTTACTTTACAGTGCTATGCAATATGTTGGTGCTATATAAATACATGTTAATAATAATAAATAATAATTATTCTGAAGACACAAAGATACATGTACTGTATACCATTATGGTCAAAGCTTTCTTTGCCTTAACTGGATTCTAAGCTTGCAGGAGGCTTATGTATGTTTTTTAGCTGTTAAGCTTCAAATTTATGTTCTTCCTGTTACATCTCAGGTTGAATAGATAACAATGGGTTTAATAACCAGGCATTTTAAGTGAGAATAAGAGCATTAATATGTCCTCCCACACTAATTCTAAAGAGTTTAGGAGGTGGGTGTAAGAGCAAACAGAAACCATGCATTCATGTGTACTACACTTGTACTGCTTACAACAACACATTCTGCCCATTTGGCTTATGTTAAGAGTGCACATTGATTCTTTATAAATTAGTACGATTAAAATAGAAACCATTGCAAAAAACACAACTAAACCATGAACTATGTTGTCCCAAAAGTGTGCATTTTCCAATCTTCTAGGATATTCAACAAAAGGTACCACTTTCTCTACATTTTCCAGTTATGATCAACGGCTTCCATAGTCCATTTCTCTGCTACTGTAGGTTCTTTACAGGTCTTTTGCATGTATCCAGTGCTGATATAAGGAACAACTTGTATGCCACTGCTTATAAAAACAGAACATGTTTAACTCATTAAAAAGCCAATGGCACACCGATTTAAACATAAGGAAACTGCAATTTAATCAATCTATCATAGCCAAGTATGTGATATATATTTTTTCCCCCTTGTCCAATGCTTATAAAACTACCATTCAGCTGGTGTTATTTATATAGTTTATAAATTATATGCTTTACCAGTTGGAGGGAAGATGAGGTCAAGATTGCTACCAATACACTATATTAGGTGCAATTTGCATTAAAAACTATATGAAATATTGAACTTCTAATATTAATGTAGCAATAGTAATGTAACCTAATTAAAATGTTTATTAAACTGGAAAATGTACATTAATGTTGATAATTAGATTTTACATGGCAGCAACATATGCAGGTTATATTAATAAGCAGACTGTAAGGTAGTTATGAAGGCATGCTACCTGATAACCCCAACATCCCGTAACAAGTCTGGGAAGAACATAAACTCCCCAGTGCTCCTAAAATTAAAACAGGGCTATTTAATGACCACCACTACAGTTGTTATTATGCAGAACTGGATGCATTTATTGACTTGCATCCTAAGATACTCATTGCATTTGCCTATGGTTTTATTTGGTGCCAATGGGTCTGTCCCACCTCCTGTTTTGAAGAAGACTTCAGAACAAAATGAAGAATACTAGTTATCCGAATCTCAATGTTTTTGGCAGGCTCATGTCCCAGGTTTTATATGATTCCATACACATTTTTCCATATACTTCATGAAAAGTGGCACAGACAGCACTAAGTCATATCAGTGACATTCTAAAAATATTGAGTGCATTTATTGTTCACAAGAGGGGCCTTTATTTTAATGATATTAAGATGCCATGATTATATTGTCATGCTTTCCTTGGTTTTCACAAATGTTTTACATAAACAAGCAAACAAGAATTATACATTATCTATCACTGTAGAAATCTATTGACTTCCTTTTTTCTATACAGATACAAGACTTCTATACTTCCTGGGTTTTTTTTCTTTCCTATTAACTGTTGACTCAAAAGTGGTTATTTACTATGAATCCAGACAGAAGTGCCACAGTAGTAAGGGATGGCCTGAGACAATTTTCCTTTATGGAACAGCAAAACTCATGGCAAATTTTCTCCAGTTTGTTGCACTTTGCACTAATTTTGACAATAAGAAAATGTTACTTCAGCTGGAACTAAATTGCAGAATTATGAAAAGAAGTATTACTGGTAATATTCAGTATTTCTTTGGGGTGGTGTTGCCTGATGCACTACTGAACAAATGTGTGTAACTGCTCTCCATGGGGTACTTATATTCTGATTAATATTCTGCTGAATTTGCTACCCAACCTGACTCAGAACTAGCTGCCAACACTACAGGACTGCCATGGACTAACAAGCATGGGAAAAAACGGGCTAAAATTGAAACTGGATGCCCCAACAAAGCTGGATCACGTCTTCAAGTAAGATGCACAAAATGGTGCCGACTCCCAACCAGCTACTTGTCTATTGTAATTCCTAATTTCTTTTCTGTAACTGTACTGTTATTGAAAAATGCAAAAATAAAAATATTCAGTCATTCTTACAAGGCAACCTCAAACAAATCAGCAGGTCAATGGCCAACAGCAATCTGATATAATTTAACACTGTGTTTGGCAGTAAAGACTGCATATAATATTTTCCATTTGGGATCACATTCATCATGATTAAGTTGAGCTCTTGATGTATCAGTTAGCCATCAGGCTTTCCAAGCACACTTCACAAATCTATTCCATGCTCTTATCTTTTCTTAGGAAACATTTTGCTATAATTTACAGAATCTGTTAAAGAAAGGGGTCTTATTTATGATGCAACTGCTAAATGTTATTTTAAATGTCTCACAAGCATATTTTTATATACATTCCTAATTTCAACAAGCTTTGGGGTTTTAGGCTAATGACACACGGGGAGTTTTCACTACCTCTGTTATCAGGCTGAAAATATTGCTGCTTAATACATCCCTACCTCTTTATCACTGCTTCCCACAATGATCTATGCGAAATGCGTTGTCTAAGGCAGACAAAGTGGTGACAGATCTTACTAGTGAAGGTCAACTTGTTACCACCATGTCTACTCTAGGCAGTTTGTTCCTCATAGATCTCTCACATGCAATCTACTTTCAGATTGATAGAGCTACTGATCATAGTAACAATATGGATAGTTCAATTCCAGGTAAGAAAAAGGCAAAAATATAATAATAATACAAAATCCTTTTAGGATCCATGTCAGGATATGTTGTTAAACATGTCCAGGTTCCTTCTCCCCTTTGAGAACTAAGGCATTAGTTATGCCTTATATAGATTATTGTAATTTCCCAGATAAATGATTATACCATGCGTAATATGCTTAATAAACCTGCAGATGTCTATTGAGGATGCTGCCGAGGAGTAATCCCTTAATGTGATTCCATTTAAGATTGATGGTCTTTTGCTGTGTCTGCAGGTTCTCCTCCTTTTTTGGCAGGGAGTGTCTTTGCTTATTTAGGGGATTTTCATTATACTGTCTTATGACATTTTAGGAAAGAAAAGCACAGACCCTTCTCCTATGCCATTACCCTTTTGTAATTCTATGCTTTGTTCATTCAGTCTGAGTCTCAAAAATGTCCGGATTTCTGCAAAATTAGATTTGAATAATGTGCAGTTTTGGTGCATAAAGAGGCAAGCACTTGACATTTAATGTTACCCATACACGATGCTAGTGCAGAAAGCA